>BLKM01009550.1:151542-570300 GCA_013340265.1 Coptotermes formosanus | reverse complement strand
CACCACCACCACCACCACATTGTCTTACGACACGTCCATAGCCTCTCTCAAAGCGAGTTTTCTGCAGAGTGCGATATAGATCTTCCTCTTACAGTTTACCGTAACTTCTCTTTCCCATGAGATCATCCAGTAATCGCTCAAGTCTTCTTCCTCGGCTTCACTTTTCTTGTGTTTTTCCTCCACTAATGTGTTTTAGCAAGCAGTTCCTACGCCAGGTGTGACCAATCCATTGAGTCTTTCTTCATTTTATTTATGTAGGATGTTCCACCTTGACATTTTGTACTGTTACTTCATTTTTCTCACGATCAGCTTAACTTAGCTCTTCCAATTAATATACAGAGTTATTGTTGCATTTTGTTTCCAATTGAATTCATTAATTTAATATGTACTTTATATATTAGCAATTGTTACTTTGCTTTGTATTAAAAAATCTTCCTGTAAACAACTATCTTTTTTCATACGAGTATTTCCTAAAAGTACATACAAAAGACTGTGTAGGTTGGAAATGATCATGCAACGTGCCGCCGTTTAAGCTATAGTTGACCATTGCACCTTTACTTTGTCTCTTAAATTCCCTACGATACATTGTGTTCTGGTTTCTAGTTCAAATCGTTCTTGTTGCATATCACATATTTTACGAATGCAGACAAAATCAATGTGATTATAGCGTAAACCGCAAGTTATTTCGTGTAAAAGTCTTACTGACTTTTGAATTACACATTTAACCTTTTAAACACTAAGCGATAGAGAGGTAAGATGTAGTACAAGAACGGAAGAGAGGGAAGAAAGCAAGGGAGAAAGGAGAGAAATTTTCGCTTGGAGGGAAAAGAGCATCACTTTGTTCAGAGTTTCCCATACTTCGCCTGCTCGTCCTTCTGATAGGAATAGTATGTAAATGAACATGAAATGGAAACTTTAGGATGGTGACAGTAGTAGCTTGAAATAATGGGCTGCGGAATTTTAATTTTTCGTTAATGCTAAAGAGCATCATTTGGAAAATTAATGTGACTGTCATGAAACGGGGTTAATTTTGATGAATTTAAGTCGGGAGGGCTGCATGAGAAACATGCGGTAGCAACTTGGAATCTTGGAACCATCCGAGCATTTGCTTGAAGACAGAGGGAAATCAAGGAAAAACTGTTCCGGAATGGCCGGTCGCAGGACGTTCCGAATATTAATTCTAGTAAAATTAGCCAGAATTGTACGTAAGAATTCAGCTCGTACCTCTCAGTCAACATGCTCAATTTCGGTTATAAAACCAGCCAGTTACTGCTGTGTAGGAAATAATCCATCTTTCTTTGTGAGATCCATTCAAAACACATAAATTCACACTGTGGGCAGAACGTAGAATTTTCTGGTGTCAAATCCATTGGTATGTAAAGCAAACACTGTGTCTTGAAGTGTTAGGAACCTGTGTGTTGCCTGTGTGTATTAAGAATGTTACGACAGACATGGATTGATTTTGGAATTGTAATGTTTCTTGCGATAAATTTTTAATTTATTTTCGTAAACGAATATCTATGTTTGCCATAATTCTGTAATTAATAAGAAGGGGATTGGTCAGAAAACAAGTTTATAATGCAAATATTTTGGGTCCCTTATTTTGCACTATAATAATAACAGTTCAGATTTGATTGATCTGCTCTGCTGCTGCTTTTTACCTTCGTCCCTGCCACAACTGAAGCATTTATCGTGTCGCGGGAGGAGCTTTTCCATTTCCTGTTGATACGAGTCCGCGTCCTGTGTTACCATCTGTTTCCATCTCGCGGTCATCTTTAACGTTGCCTCCGCCAAGGTTTTGCTTTACCGCCGAAGACAGACGATAATCACTTGGCGTCATATCAGGGGTGTATGCGGATGTTCCAAGGTTTTATACCTACAGAATCCTGTTACATACATATTTATTTTTTGACCGATCCTTACATTTAACTTCTTATGTCATGATTTTATGTTCTTTTTTGCAAGTGAATGGACACTTAATTATGCATTTCATGTCGTGCAGAATTATCAGGCTGTTGCATAATATCTACTCTTTTCCGCCTTTCAGTTGGTGAGATGTCGGAGGAGAACGAGCGGGACGCAGGGTTCTGCTCGGGCGAAGACCTGGAAGATCCCTTGGAGGCTGAAGACGATATACATTCACCCACAGACGTCAGTGAAGACAGCGTAGAGGTCAAAGTGCTGCCCATCAGTCTGCGTCACATCAAGAATAAACGCAAGTGTGCCGAACCTCGCAAAGTTGCAAGCGAGGATGACGACGTTCTTCCTCCGTACAAGAAACGACGTCACTTCATCAACAACGACAGCAGCAAGAAGGCATTACCCGTTACTCAAGATGATCACCCACCGCGACCCTTGTCCGTGACTTCTCTTCCTGGAGCCACAAACCCGCGTTCAAGTCCAGCAAGTCCGTTCAGGCCTTGGAGCCAACAGACAGTACCACAACCTCAGGAAGTGGGACGATGTACCTCGACATCAGTTAGCACGCCTTCCCCGCCACCGCCGTGCTACACACCAAATCGTCACCCACATGTACCGGTACCGAGAAGGTGTCTTTCGGCATTCGTTACAACTTCATCGTCCCCTGCCACACCTGATCTCTCCCAGCCGTACAATGACCGCGTACCCACTCTGCATCACCAGCAAGATGAACCATTATCACTAGCATTAAAAAATGAGCACCATGCTGAAGATGACACTCCTCAGAGAAGAGACCGGAGGTTGCATGGATCTGACGTTTCGCCTTCAGAAGGTGCGGTGCGTCCGTCCGTGGCTTCAGCTCATACCAGTAGACTGAGATATGATGTGTCTGGGAAAATTGAGAATGTGAGATTATATAGCGCACCGGGCGCTGTAGTGAGAGGTTTAGCCCCAGTGGAAAGATTTTCAGTATCGCATTCTCGAATTTTACCGGAGAGACGTGGTATGTTCCCACAGGTTTTAAACCGTCCCGTAGCTAGTGAAACCACTGTCAGATGTCCCTCTGCTGAAGTCAATAGGACTGCAAAGTTTGAGGCTGTTGACTTCTCTGTTGCTCAAGCCAATAATTCTGTCTCTGTTGGAAGAAGGACGTTGTTAGATTGTGAAGACAGGAGCATGGACGTGGAGGATCTGAGTTCAGGTTTAAGGCAGAGAACAAGTAGTGGAAAGTTCAGTGTGGAATCTTTGCTTGGTAGTACAAGAGATTCTAAAAGGCATAATGAACAAGAACCAGGTTCCTCATCGATGGCATCAACGTCTTCTAACAACAATGATCAGCAGAAACAAAAACAGACTAGTCCAAATGGTAGTCAACAAAGGAACTACAAAAACATGACGCGAGAAAGGCGCATAGAAGCGAATGCTCGTGAACGGACAAGGGTTCATACCATAAGTGCTGCTTTCGATACTCTTCGTCGAGCAATTCCTTCTTACTCTCATAACCAGAAGCTGTCCAAGTTGTCCGTCCTTCGAATTGCTTGCTCCTACATCCTGACCCTGTCGCGAGTGGCCGGTGCTGACTACAGTGCGGACAACAGCAAACCCTCCCTTGCAGAATGCGTAGACCTTGTATCCCGTACCATCCAGACTGAAGGAAAGCTTCGACGAAAGAAAGACGACTGAGATTACCTAAAGTGTCATTTTATTTGCTATCGCAGCAGATTTTAGGCTGCAGTACTCGCTGATTTTGGTAGACCGATCTCTTGTTTAAACATCGAGGGGCCCCGTTGAATTGTTATATTTTCGTGAGATTTTAAACCACTTGATATCACAAGTTTCTTTAAAACTTAAAAATTTTATTTGAAATTACCATAAATATGTATTCTGAAATCTTATTTAAAACAAATGTGTTAAGTGATTATGTTTAACAGAATTTGTAATTTAGAAACATTCTTATGATAAAAACTGGAAGTTTTTATTTCAAACTTCCGTAAGTAGAGTATGTTAAAATTTTATCTACCCAATATAGCAGACATGTACAAAATATCTTCTACTTTAATGAAGGTAGCAGCAGTGTGGGAAGATAAACATCTGAGGAAACACGTTACTTAGACATCTAAGTTATTAATTTTTGAGGTTATAATTATTCATTGAAAGTACTCATTAGATTACTAGTACTAATAAATTAACTTATTGTCCCTTATCCTGAGATTATTTTGCTGTGAGTGACGGTAAACGCCGTCTTTCTGGTGCTGGCGTGAATGTTGCCGTCTTTGATACTGGTCAGAAAATAGTCTTGGAATGTATTAACAGGTAGTCCGAAAAAGCAAAGAAACGTTGCAAACGTAAGTTGTTATGTCATTACATACAGAGAGACTGATCTTTATTTTTGCTTCGTTTTGTAATCCTTCCTTCTTCTACCTGCTTGTTCACATTAGGTGTAGAGGGTTTTGATTTTTCACCTAATCACACTCAAACACACACCACATTCGATAGGACTCCTCTGGACGAGGGATCGGCCCATCACAGAGACCTCTACCTGACAACACAAACACTGTACAAGAGACAAACATCCATGCCCCCGGTGGAATTCGAACCCACGATCCCAACAAGCGCTCAGCCGCAGACGTACGCCTTAGATCGCGCGGCCACTGGGATCGGCCTGATTTTTATTGATCACCCCAAAATGAAATACAAATCTTGCATTAGAAAGCGGGTGTGTCGCATGATTTGTGTTCTTTCTCCCCAGAGATTTTTATTTATTTATATTGTCCTGTTGTTCAATTAATGCTATTTTAAATAGTCACTATGGATCTGAGTCGTTACCTGTTATAATCCAAAAGTAATGATAATTAATGCACACATAACTGTCTCTCCAGTTGTGAATTCGTATTGATGAGGAAGATGTTATATAATGAAGCATTTCAGAGTGCAAATTTATAACTAGTAAAAAGTAACGAATATTTTATAGGCCTAATTAGGGGTAGAGTGTATATTTTAAATGGGGAGTAGGTGTTATTTCTTCCTGTAAAATAGTTCCAAAGATTGTACCTTTCACAGAGCATACATACGAATATAATTGTTACTTCTTCTTCAGGGGTAATTTTATATCAAATGAGAGCTTTCGGGTGTTTCATAAATATTCATAATCTGAACGATTTTGACTCGATGCAACCAATACAAGTAGGACACGTTATATTTTACCTTTATGAAGGGTCTCAGGAGATTGGAAAGTGTACCAATTCATCTTTAACATTTGGGACACTTGCTAGAACTGCATTAGCCTGCCTAATTTGTGAACATTCAGTTTCATATTTACCGAAAGAAATTTCGAATTTTGAGTGGTGCCGTCACCAGTCACCATGACTTATACAAAATTTTTGCTGCTTTCCTGTGCACTCTCTGTACTAAACGTTACCTGTACAATGACTGGATATGCTCTCCAAATTATATGAGCTCAAGAAACGGAATAGACGAAATAGAAGTGAATAAAAATTCTCTGTCCTACCTACTTCATTGTACTGCTGTTGAAATAAACGACTTGGCTTACAAGGGATCGTGCTGTAAACTGTCTTATCCACGATATTTGCGGTCCTCGCAACTGTGTTGCCAGAGTTCAAGTCTTTGGTTTTTATGCCAAGTGGAATGGTAAATTGTTACCAAATATAATAATTTATCACTCGAAAAGACGAAACAACCCAAAAAAACTTGAATTTTCGTGTCTCATTCTTATCGTATATAACGCTGATGTTCATGGTTCATATTGTTTATGGAGACTTTTTTAAACATTTTCTCAAGCGTTTGTTAAATTGTGATGACATGTAAAACGACTATACAGAATTCGATAATAGTGAATTTATTTATCCTGCACTTTGTTAAACAGGACGTGAGTGATAACGAATACTTAATTGTGTTAGAGGTACGCACGTTTATTGACGCTGGTGTTACTTAATTTAAAAAATTAATCCAGTTTATCGGTTCTCAGCATCATCAAAATAGGTAATGATAAGAGATTTTGTTGTTACTACTCGATGATGACAAATTTCTGCAGGGTGCACGTGTTTTGCACTTTACCTTTGTTATTTTTATGTTTGGTGCACGTGTTTGTCACGTAATTTGGACAGTCAGTTTTTATGCAGAAACTTTATCGTGGCGTTTGACTTTATGACACAATACACGCATGTTGCGAATTTATCACTCTGTGATTAGAGAAAAGCAAATAGTATTATGCCACTTTCAGACATGAGCAGCAGATATGCGAATGTACGTGTCCTGCACGGGAATCTTCAGGTGATTCCCGGAAAGAGGTGAGAGGTTTTTCTCTTCTCCAATTATCCAGATCGGCTCTGGGGCCTGCCTAGACGCTTATTTGAACGGTAGTAGGCACTGTTTCCTTAAGCAAAGCGGCCGGGTGGGAAAGCCCCTCACGTACTTCTCTACTGCCGACGTTAAAACTGCATAGAGCTATATCTTCGTGCCCCATATACACAGGGGCGTTACCCTTTGTTATTTCTACAAATTATTATTTTGTAAAATTATGAATGGACAAGGCATTTCTTTATGCACTTTATATAAATTAAGCAATGAAAAGGGATGGCGTTTATGTGACACAAGAAACAAAATTCCGGTAAAGTGGAAGAAGAGCGTTGTACTAAATTTGTTGTTTAGAGACTGCCAGTAGTGAAGCAAGGACAAAATATTTGTTTGCATAATTTTTGCACCATTTCTACTTATCCTTAGCTTTAAAGGTTAATACAACAACTTTTAATGGACATTCGGTTTCACATAGACGCTTGTGATGTTATTTGGGAGAAGAGCCATGTGAAATTAAATTTAGTGCAAAATAGGGTTATTTTAGCAAAACTAATCAAGATGTTTCTGCTCTACCCTTGTAATTTCCATACGAACCTTTCAATGGCAACAAGACAGCAGCGCACGTCCCATTCTGCAATCAGTCATTGCCTTCTTCGTGAGGATTTCAATTTTTAACCCAAATATTTGGTATTCGTATATCTGACGCCTGTTTATTCAAGCCTGTATTAAGTACCCTGGCTTTTTTGCTTGATTTGCTGTAATACCAACCAGAGCTTTTCGGCGGTAATTTCAGGTGTGTCCCATTTTATAATTATTCTGATTTTTATATGGAGACGCAGTGAAAGGGTACTGAGGTATAAAAAACATGACTGAGTTCGGTGTCTAATGCCTACGGTGATGTAATAATGATACTGATGGACGGTCTGCAAAAATATGAAATTATGGAGCAATAACGCGTCCTTTTGCAGAACACAATTCATGTCTCAGGTTTTACGATGCATGCATTGGCATAAGGTTAAGCACTACACCAGAAATGTTACATGTAAAGGAGCTGTATAAGTCAAGATGTTCCGACATCTGAACTACGTGTCTGCAGTTGTTGTGTAACGTCATCGAAGAGTGCATAACCACATAACCGAATTTCGTTTCTCACTGAACATCTTCATGATGTGTATGCTGGAAGACGCGGAGCGTTGTGTTGACCTTGCCAGGCTCATACGTTTAGTGTGATCTCTCCACCACGACTGAAAGAGTTTGACTAAATACGTAACAAACGAACGAGTAAAATACGAGAAGCCCCTTCGTTTTATGTATGTGTTCAAACTCTATTGACTTGGTGGCGGAGGAACGTTCATGTCGGTCGCGTGGGCCCGCCTGACATGGTTTAACGTTAATGCTTTGTTATCTGTGTGAGGGAAAGTTTATGTGACACTTAAATGTTCTCTCCTTTCGAAAGAAACGATGGTAATTGAGTCATAGCGGAGCCCAATTTTAAAATCTGTTCACAGGTGGCAGTGAACATTTTACTCTTTTTTTCTGCCGTATGTGGACAAATACTCTTAAGGTGGTGTTAAATAAAAGTCATTTATAAACGGCATCGATATAATGTTAATGTTGTTTTAAATAAATACAGTTTTAGTTTGCCGTTTCTCATGCTGCGAACATGGGAGCCACGTTATTTGTGAGACTTTTTATGTGCTGGGCACTGTACCAAATATAGTCTGCTGTACAGTATACTGTTGAAAACACTTGTCTTGAGTATAGAAACTTTGAGTAATACTGCGAATTGTTGTACATAATGTATTATTGTCATGCAGACGCATTTTGTATAGCATTTGTACAGTCAGATGTGATAACAGTGAAGGGAATTTGTGTTTTTCGTTTATCTTGTGATTCACAAAGCATTAATAAAAGGTTAAACAGTCTTGTCAAAGAGTTACAGAATTTTTGAAAGATGATAAAAAGCCAATTGCTGAAAGTTACTTGATTGCTATTATTTCATGACCTGTATTTCCCTGTTACCCGTACACCGGCTATCCTGAGTCTTTTCATGGTTTACGTTAGTCACTCCGGCATGTGCAGCGATATAGCACGTCAGTTGCGCTGTGGCCACTTCCTTTCACATTCTTTCCAATTCCAGTTACCCGGCACCCACGTGTGTGGCTTCGGGAGGCCACGCTTGAAGCCCACTTTGCAATGAAGGTCTCTGTTACTGGAGAGAACTAACTCCATCAATAAAAGTCTCTGTTTAGAAGCTAATACCTTACCTAGCCAAGAAATTCCCCGCGTTTTATGGTCTTCAAAAAATTAAAAAAGAAATGTTGCTTCCTTAATATGCTTTTAAAGACCAACTGTGAACGTGAGGATGACCTGAGATAGGTCGAAACATGTAGTTGTGTATAATAAATAGAATTTAGTTGTGTTTGGACAGATACTGATTTAATTTTTCTTACTAATATGTAGGTCTTGTAATTGAGACAGTATATTTTTTGTGAAGTAGGAAAATGTGAAAATGATTTTTAAATAGGTTAATCAAAGGAAAGAAATGTATAGCTGATAGTTTGATAGCCACTTCATTTAAGTGACGATGAACCCATTGACGGTGTGTGTAGAATTCACGGGCTACTGCATTTGTACAGTCCTTTTTGCGTGTAGTTTTAGAAGAGATAAAGAGACTTCCAGACAGAGATAAGGTGGATACCAGGTGTCAACATAGGAGGCTGATAACATGATATCAGGCTCGGTTGCACCTGGTTGTATAAGTTAGTCTGTATGCGTGTGTATCTTCAAGTGTATGTACACTCACATCGGTCTCTTTGTCAGTTCGTCCATAACACTGGATACATCTGACGAAAGTCTTCAAATAGAAACAAAATAGGGATGAAAGATGGACATATACTGCCTATCATTCTACTGGATTTAAAGGGGTATTTTCTCTTATATTTCGCAATTGATATAGAATACAGACTGAAAATTTTCACGTGAGGGTGCGTAAGTCTCCAGTGAGGACTATGCTGGTGCGTTACTAACTTCTTATACGTACTCACAAAGGAAGGAGTCTAGAGAGCCAAAGGCTTTCATTTTGAGACGGCGGAACAAAATTTCTTTCCATAGTTTTCAGCTATAGAAATGAAGCTGATAAAATAAAAACGAAATATACTCGGCTCTGAATGATAAATTGTATTGAAGAAATGTCGTTTTCGACGGTCATTGAGAGTATGTAATGTGCAGTACACAGGTACAGGGCACAGTTTCAAGAGTTGTTAGAATGATAAGATAAAGAAGGACGAGATGGACGACACATGTAGCACGCACGGGCTCTGAGAACTGCGTCCGAAACGTAAGACCGTTTGGGAAACGGGTTGCAGGGGGGAGGATGGTATTAAAATTAATATTAAATAACTAATGCTTGGGAACGTGAAATGCATTCAGCTGATTCACAGTTTGGTTATTTAGCGGGCTGTTCTTAAGACGGCAGTGCAAAAGCCCACCCCTCAACATCGTATTAAAAAGGTCACGGTAAAGCTGAAGATCGTGAGTACGCCACGAGGCATACGAAGTTGTGAAGTTACAGGACCGTTTATTGTTAACCTATTCAATAGGTGGAGGTGCGTGGGTCAGCTTCACGCCTCAGCCCCTTTACTCTGTGGACGATCGCCAGGTACACATTGCAGGCGACCCCTACGCGGATGAATAAAGTATGTAGTATCCGCATCCGCAACGTCTTATGCGCATGTGCAGATAGAATTATAATTTGTTATAAACGTCAAAATAAAGGTGATTCTTTTGCTATGAAACACTTTCAGTGCACGTAAACTTAATCCGCCAATTTCATCACTCTAGATAATTGTACTTTTACAAGGTGGAAGCGATATGCTAGAAATGATATACGTAAATTAAGAAAAACAGTAAAACTTTTATTTTTGTGTACGGCTTATCCAAAGATAACAACGTGATATGGTTTGTTTTATAAGTTAGTTTTGGCTAAAAATTTAAATAAAATTTATTTCTTCCTTGCAAGTTACAAAGTTATGAATTATTTATGACTAACAACACTGCATCAAGCACTGGATAAGAAGAGAAATTAATGTCGGTAGAATCTTTCGGTAAACTTATTATTGTTACATTGCTATGCATTACACTCTTATGCACATTTGCGTAAACCTACTTAGCTGTGTAGCGATGACGCTGTACATGTATTCGGGAAGTCATTATTTCGAATCTCGGTCGGGGTACTTCCTACCGAGACTGAGATTTTTCGTGGTTTTTTTTCAGTCCTTCCAGACAAGTAACCAGGATAGTATCTGGATTAAGTCACTGCAGTTTCCTTCCAAATCCTTCCCAATTCATCATCCACCTGCGATCGACATTAAATGTATATGGTATGAAGAGCTGACAGCGTGGTGGAACAAGCTGCACGAAGTACCCATTTACCTTAGTTCCACAAATTTCCCTTTCTCTTCAAGATTTCTGATCAAAATTTTACAGATGTTTCCTATTTTTCCCACCCCATGGGTCTAACATGTCTCCCACATTCCAGACGTCTTGATTTTATGAAACCAATAATGCGAATATTAGGGCGCCCCAACTTAAAGTTCTTCTTTTTGCAGTTTTCTCTCATTTTTTTTTGGCTCAGGCCGTAATTAATGAAACTGATACAGTAATTTTCATAATCAGATAAGGCAGTATAATTATAGACAGATTTCAGAATCATTTCTAAAATCAACTATGACGAGAATCACAGCTCTGGTGACACTGACCTAACGCGGACGTGAAAAAAATAAAAACTTTCATGAACTCCAGGTGTTTCATGTAGGTTTCGGTGATAACGAGACATTCTGATAACGTCCAGTAACGACATGTTCTCTTATCGGTGCATTCTCAGTGCTGATGTACCTAAATGTTTATCTTGTGAAAAGTTCGTGATTTTGAGACTTTCCTGTTACGACCTGCAGTACCAACCATAGAAACGTGTTAACATTCAACAAATCTAGTATTGTGCCGGCCTAGATTTGAAATGAGAACCTTCAGAATTCAGGTCAAAGGAATTGATACTTGAGACAACTTCCTGGGTTTTAGATACAAAAAGCTAAAAAATTGTAAGGATAAGAACATACATTACCCGTTACTTTACGGCCATGAAACTGGTCATTCGCACTGTAAGGTATGTATAATACGTAGGTGAAGGTGTCTGAGAAGAGGGTGCTGAAGAGAACTTTTGGATCAAAGCAAGAGGCAGCAACAGGAGACGGGAGTGGGCTGGATTCGTCTGCCTCAGAAAAGGATCCATTTCTTGGCTGTTATAAATACGAGGATAAACTTTGGTTTCCGTAAAAGTCTAGTAATTTTTTCCCTGGCTGCTTATGAAGGACTTTGGCTCATGGGGGAGGAAGTTAAAATACGCAAGGCTATACACCTTCTGTCGTAACTTTCACTGTCAACATCGCCTTCACGGGGTGGAGTCTGTTTAGAACATAACGTGGCCAGAGTTTGGACGCGGTGATCTACTCCTAAAGACGGAAAACCTGTCGCGATCTACTGTAGTACTTAATGTATTAGTATTAGGTGAACTTGGCAAAGAACTGTAAAATGGCGTGGTAACATCGAAATATAAAAGCACAGTTGCTTCATTTACTAAAAATTGATCTTTTCAAAATAAAATAATTTACCATAATTCAAAGGCGTTTTTCATTAACCTTCCTATTGCGAAATCGATACATGATACCACATAGCTTGCGATTACTTGCTGGAAGAGGGTCCGTTATTACTTAGGCATAAGTGAAGGCAGTATTTAAATTTTCTTCGGTCAGGCGGCTTGGGTATTGTGATTTGATTATCTTAAACTCGGGGAAGATTTCTTCGCAGAGGAAGGTTGATCCAAAAAAGGCTGTCAAACGAAGAAATATGGATCGTACTGAGGCGCCAAATAAATTTTGATAGAGATCGAAAAGCGGCCGCGATGGCCTGCTTGACCACATCTGGTTTAGAGTAACGAAGTTCCGAGTACCGAGTCATGGTGGTAGTATCATTCAATATGGTTTAAAGGCCGTACTTATGTCAACATTTATTTTATTTTATTTTCAATTTAGTTTTTGGAATATAGTTTTAAATTAACTTACTGATGTTCTGACGTTGCAGTGTAACAAGCAATAAACATGAAACCAATTAATAAACGATTAGATTTAACATACTCAGTATCAAATAAAAACCTTTAGTACGTAAAATAAAGTGTATTTGCGTATGTATGTAACATATATGCCTACAAAGTTTTCGGTTCAGTTGGTATTTAGCGAGATACGTTTGGGACAAATATTTATACAATCATTAAGCTGTAGCACATGCTGTGACGGTGCTGCTATGGTCCATCGCTGACACGCGCCTGTCTCCTATTTGTGAGGTCCCACGCTTGATTCTCGGCTATCCTAACTAATGATTCTCGGCTATCCTAACTAATGATTTCCTCAGTTTCTTCAGAAAAGTGCCGGGTTAACACCAGTCTTCACTTGATTGTTCTCAGTCGCCCCTGGCAAATGCCGATATAGCCGCTACATCGAAAGGTGATGATCACTTCACTTCATAGCCTTTCTAATTCAGCATAAACCATTTCTAATTCAACATAAACCATTTATAATTCAGAATAAACCATTTCTAATTCAGCATAAACCATTTCTAATTCAGCATAAACCATTTCTAATTCAGAATAAGACATTTCTAATTCAGCATAAACCATTTCTAATTCAGCATAAACCATTTCTAATTCAGCATAAACCATTTCTAATTCAGCATAAACCATTTCTCATACAGTCGCGCTGTATTTCCGAGATAACTTACAGAAAATGCTGTAAAAGTAACCGTAACAAAGTGAACCAGACCAGGGCAATAGATGGAAGGAGGTCTGTCTGAGGCTGAGGTTTGCAGGGTGATGAAGGTTCTTATTGTGGTCTTCTTGAGTTCTGGCGCCGTGTAGTCTGGAAGGTAGGTACTAACACTTAGATAGATAATTCTGCCTCTATCGTCAAGATAGATTTCCTTGAGTTTTCCTCAGTACCTTGAAGATAGAAGCAGTATATTCGTCCGAAATGTCGACATACATCTCCTAGACCACACTGCTTCATAACCTAGAATACTTCAATATTTATACAGGTGAGGTTTTATCTTTAAGCTCTGTGCCAGCTGTTCTTAACCTGAGGTCGGTGAATTTGGATGAGGGGAAAAAATTACAACTTTATTTTCACTAACCTCTAACTATACTTTAGCTTTGCATTCAATAATGAATGTAGGCAACAAAATAATTTATGGCCTCTAAACTTCAAAAATGTTTGTTAAATTTAATACATCTCACTGTCACTATTTTATGCATTTAAATACATTTCTTTCAGAAGGGGCCCGTAGGTGTCACCAGACTCTCAAAGGGGGCCGTGGCACAACAAGATTAAGAACCCCTGTTCTAGAAGTTTAACTCTTAGGGAAAATTCTGTCAGTAGTCAGTGGAGAGGAGACTGGACGGTCTCCAGAGCCAGTGCTGAATACGTTCAAGTAGAGAACGTTTGCTACCCCTACCAAGGATACAACTTCGCTATTCCAGTCGACAGCCAAGCACTTTACTGACGGACGATCTTGTAGGCCCACAGTTGAGATCCTGCTATTGTCTGCAAAACAGATTTCGGCTATGTTGTTAGAACCCAGAGCAAAGTCATCCTGTGACGCTTCCTAGATCTTAATACAGGAAAGAAAGTGTGATCAAAGTCGTATTATACTGCTTTCTAAATCGTTTCAACTCCTTCAACGAAGATATGGGGCTCCCTTTTAGAAGATTTCTTCTAACTAGCCTGCAATTTGGACTGTCACCCCAACCATCAACCTGAATAAGAAGGCATGATTGATCAGACATAATCTGCGCCCTCAGACCCTTACGTGAGCAGGTGTAAACCCTTTTATAACCGACATCAACCTACCCCCTCTAATTGTGAGCATTGTTACACCTTGTGTGATATTTAAAACAAAGTTTTTTGATTACAGAGTGCACCTTGTGATATTATGCTGTACCTTGCCTACCTTTCTCACAAGCAGGTGTTTCGTATTGACTGGTCGCTACAAGAGCATATCCATCCGCCCATCTGCCTGCTTGTCTGTGTAATGATATGCACGCAAGCTGTCCTGGATCCTTCTGTATTAATTTGCGATTAGCTTTCGCACTTAATCTTCCATTGAAAGTGACAATTTAACATACTTTATCAAATAAAGACATGTGAGGTCGAGTGTAACAGCGGATTGATTAATCGCCATAAGCCAGTTAGTGAAATGAATTTGACCAGTGTTGATTTTTAAGCGATGATAATAAATAGCAGGAAGGGCAAAGCGAAAATTACGAGATTTGATGTTGTCAGAGAGAAATATTTCAGTACTGTGGTAGTCTGAGTAATGAAATATTATAGTCTTGCAGGTGCGTAACAAATTTCGAAGAAACCCGCTATTCTAAGCGTAGACGTGTCTGCACAATAAGCCTAAGGCTGAGGTGTATCCGGGGCATAAGCTGACGGGCCCTAAAGAAGAAAGGTAGACGTGAAGATAAAGGAAAGATGTTCTTTCGAAACGTCAATAATTCTTTAACATGCTACGTGGAGTCACATCCCAGTAAAGACTTATGTAAATATGCACCCTCCTAAGGATCTGACATTCACACACGCCTCATACTTGGTTACATAACTTGGCAGTTCACTCTATACAGTGACTACGCTACAGAATGAACAAGCCAAGATTCGCGGTTCGGTTCCCAGCAGTGGCAAGCAATCTTTCTGTTCTCCAAAACGGCCAGAACTACACCCTAACCCACACAGCCTTATAGTCAGTGGATAACGAGAAGTCTAACTCCGGGAGGAAGGCGGCCAAAGCATTTAACTGACCACTAACCCTCATCTACAGCTGATATTAAGAATATGTGGAGACATACCTCTCTCCTGTACGTGATTTCATGGCGTGGTACTTAATTAAGCAGAGACAGAACTTTACAGTTGATACAACGAAATTATCTGTTGGGGTTTATAATCAGATTCTGTGTCTTGAGAGTGTACGTGAGGAACGTAAGTAAAGGCGATAAATAATGTGAAGTGAAGAGACGGTTTTACACAATGGGCAACGCAGAAACTACAGCAGCGCTAGTAACATGGGTAGCAGTAATAGTAGTAGGCTGCTATTACTGCTACTCCTGCTATTAGTTGTGGTAATGATAGCAGCAGCAGTTACCTTAGTGACAGCAGCAGGGCAGTAACAGCAGCAGGGCAGTAACAGCAGTAGAGCAGTAACAGCAGCAGGGTAGTAACAGCAGTAGGGCAGTAACAGCAGTAGGGCAGTAACAGCAGCAGGGCAGTCACAGCAGCAGGGCAGTAACAGCAGTAGGGAAGTAACAACAGCAGGGCAGTAACAGCAGCAGGGCAGTAACTGCAGCAGGGCAGTAACAGCAGCAGGGCAGTAACAGCAGCAGGGTAGTAACAGCAGCAGGGTAGTAACAGCAGTAGAGCAGTAACAGCAGTAGGGAAGTAACAGCAGTAGAGCAGTAACAGCAGCAGGGTAGTAGCAGCAGCAGGGTAATAATAGCAGTGGGAGTGACAGCAGAACAAGTATTTGGATGGGCAAGTTAAGTAAGAAACGAAAGTAAAATTGTTCCTGTCCACGCCATGAAGGCATAGAGGGGGCATGGATTTACAGCTCCACTCATTTTTAATCTCGGGACTAATTGGAGATGAGTGGTCAGTTGGTCACTTAGACGCTAAATCCGCTTTAACCACCAATAAGAGCGCCAGTAACCTCTATACAACACCAACGTTGGAACTAAGTGAAGCTATAACTCTGCTGCCCCTTTGTGCCTTTGTTGCACGTACGGGACGACTTTACCTTTATTACTGAGTTCTTCTTCTTCTTCTTCTTCTTCTTCTTCTTCTGCTTATTATTATTATTAGTATTATTATTATTATCATCATCATCATCCGAATTTCTCACTTCTCAGCTTTAGCTGGGAAATATTCACCTATCCTGGGATGTATCATCAACAGGATTAGGCTCGGTAGTCTTATGTGTAATTTAGGAAATTTCTTACAATTGAACATGTGCCAAGAATTACCACTTTTTGCATTTGTATATATGTGTTTGGGTGCAGGTTAAGTCTCTTTAAACTTTGTGACAGTGACTTTGGAATTATTCCCGTAGCTGAAGTTACTATCGGGACCACTTGTACTGTACTGCATGCTGCTTCCATATAACACGTATTTCGTTCGCCGGTTATTATTATTATTATTATTATTAACTGGACACTTGTACTGATATTTACAGTGCCTCACATACTTCGAAACAGTTTGAGAAACAGCCTCAGAAAATTACTGGCTAGGTTTCGGATCCACATTCTGGCCTTCTGAATGTAACCTCAGGAAAAGAATCCAAGCAGCTTAGCACTACAACTTTTGCACCTGTACTTAATGACCGTTTTGATTCGCCTTTTGTTTGTGGCTAATGTTTTCACCCCTAAAGGAAGTTTCGGCGCCCTCTGCATCTTTGTATTTGGGCCCTTAAAGAGACCAGGAGTTGTTCCGTGACCGACCACATCAGGCACAGTGGGCTTGCCGACAGGTTTATTTTTTTTGTTCTGTCGTCTCAGCTTCCAACCTGGGCAGACAGGACTGTACAGTCCTTGGACATCTAACACCTGCTTGTGCCCCCTGGACTTTTGCAGTGTCTTGAGAGTTTCTTATTCCCTTCCCAATTTCCCCCAAAACCACAGCCTTTGCTACGTTATCTGTGTACCAAGTCACCTGCCACTCCTTTATTTTCATGTTTATAACCTCCACTTTAACTGACCATATAAAAATAGTCTCATTAGCCACTGAAATTCTAAAATTTCTGGATTAGTTACGGCTTACACATGCCTGTGCATTTTCTAACAATGTATAGGGACGGAACGGTTAATCAGTCAAGTGGTGCGTTGGCAGAAGACATGAGGACCCTGAAGTTATCCACGTAAGACTGCATGCGACAGTCTGCTGCAACTGTTCGAGTATATGTGTCAAATTGTCAATTTTAAGCGACAGTAGAATGTTTTGTAAGTGGATTTTCGGTTTTGAATCCTGTACATGACATGTACATGTATATTTGATTCATTATGAAATTGTAATCTTTTTTCTAATTACATTTCAGATATGAAGGCAAAATTTTAAAGCAATAGAAGCCCAATAGTCCTTGTGCAGACCATGAAGGTACGTGTATGTGGGGTAGTGGAGGTTTAGCTGTACGCATTTCTAACCTCGGAACTTAGAGGGAGGTGAGTGTAACACATTTAAAATTTATTTGTTTATAATTCGATTGTGGTTATTCGTACAAAATATTCGTTAACGCGGCGGTGCAGTTATGTGTAGGAATTGCAGTTGGACAGCGACAGAACTTAAGGAAAAGGCAGATATTTCTTGTTTTGTAACAGACAGACTGATGTCATACGGTCGACTTCTTATTGAGAAACTCATATTCTCTTACGTGGTCAAGGACGCTAACTTACGTGTACACTATAATGAAACTCGAAACTCGCAAAACGAATTCTCGCCTGCCAAGTGAGCACAAGAATTTTTAAGTAGGCATATATGCACATATACACAAACACATATATTTCAAATTCCACCCCTCTCCACCCCAAATATTATACATTTTAATGTAATAATTATGATTAGATAAGGCCTAGCCTTCAAAGCTGAAAACGTCTTTCTGACAATGGATAATTTTGTAACAGAAATCTTATCGTATATAATTTTCGAGCCAGAAGTAAATTTCATTTTGGGCGAACGTTTAGAAAAGAAATCGAGGCACACCAAGAATTAAAGATCCAGGTCTTCTGAAACGTTATAGCTTGTCTCCTGTTAAATTGTCACCGACGTTCCGAGGACGTAGTTCTTCCGTTTCCAAATTCAAGGAATTCAAGAACATTTGGGCTGCTTCACTCTGACAATGACGAATCCCCATCAAAACCGCTATGAGCACCTCAAACTCTCAGACGATACCAAGTTTTATTACGTCTGTTCAGAGATTAGTTGTGCTGCTGTCTAGGTATTGACACATTGTACACGAAACCTTCCTGTTTCGTTCTACATTTTTTCCACACAGCTTCTCTCCTTCCATTTATACCTTGCTATCTGCTAAACCAAAAAATCACAGAAATATCGACAATCGATATCAGGCTGAGAAATATTGACAATCGATACCAGGCTGAGAAATATTGACAATAGATATCAGGCTGAGAAATATTGACAATCGATATCAGGCTGAGAAATATTGACAATCGATATCAGGCTGAGAAATATTGACAATAGATATCAGGCTGAGAAATATTGACAATAGATATCAGACTGAGAAATATTGACAATCGATATCAGGCTGAGAAATATTGACAATAGATATCAGGCTGAGAAATATTGACAATCGATATCAGGCTGAGAAGGAATCTGAAGAACTTGGGACAGAAGGGAATACGGAAATATTTGGGACTCGAAGAGGGTACACTTGAATGAAATTCTACAGCCTAGCTGCTACACCAGCCTGCTTTGTACCAGTATCCTGTGTCTATAACGAAGTGTAGTTCATAATCTGGCGCAACTATCTAATTTTGCCCTGCATATGGAAACGAGTTGTAGGCAACCACATGTATGAGAACAAGAAAGTTAATTATAGTTGAAAAATAAGTGATAGCTGAGTACCAGAATATGTTCCTCGGTAATTAACGCAGGATGTTAGTAATTATAATAAAACCTCAGAGAATGTATTTGATAACGTATCAACATGAAACTTTAATACAAAATGAAAGCACTAACTCAAAATAGCAGCCGCGATTTACTTTGTACGCTGGCATAAACACTAACATGACTATAAGGGGAGCACATAATGAACATGAAATCATAATTATCTCATAAAGTAAATTATATTTAGTTGTTTAACGACGTATTACGATTAAATTCTAGTGTATTTTTCGCAGTTTGTTTCGGTCTACGAGGCAATCTGCCACTTCAACAGCTCGAAGAGATTGAAGCGTAAAGGTCAGAAATGAGATAAGTGTTTCGTGTGTCCGTACATCGTATAAACCAAAGAATTTAGCCTACTATTTAGCGTTCACAGTAACAAAATTCCTGGAATTATGCAGCTCGAAATTTTAATAGCCACAATGATAAAACTTAGACGGAAATCACACCCAAATTTTGCTGTCAGCTCGGCAATACCACGTATCAACGTACACTTCTCTGTACGAATCAAAAGTAACGATAGAGTGAGTGGGGAGGAGGGGGGCACTCTTGCATCGTATTAAGTGATTTTTCAGTGAAGACACGAAACTAATGTGGGTGTTGGAGTGCTAAAAATTCCCCAAAGATCATTTTTGTACTTTATTACCGAAATATTCCTGATCAAATAAAGCAGATGACTACATGTAACAATGAAAAAATTTGTACTAACAAATATGACATATGTCAAGTTTTCCTTTAATTAATTCGGTATATGTAGCAGATAAGATATATGGCCTTAGCAGGTCAGGCATCAATACAGTACGTAACAGGCACTCCTGATGGTGTCATCTGCCATCATTCATTTAGTGTCGCAGTGCGGTATGGGAAAGGTTACAGGCCATAAACCAGACAAATTACCTGTTTAGTGGATACTGAGGGGAGACGTGTTCCAATAATGTTCAGAAAGTATAAACTTCTAACTTGAAGAATGATAAACATAATGCAGTATGCTTGTTGTTTGCGCCCATAATGGATTCTGAGACATCGGGATGGACATCATTAATTTTAATAGTGCCCTCTAGATAGGATCTCATTAGACTGCAGGAGACTGCCACAGCTTCTGAAGGTAAAAACATTAAGTTTTCGCTTTGTGTCTATTGGATTAAACCTTCATGGACAGGTAATTGCTATTTGCTTTGTTAACTGCAGGATTTGATTGTGCAGGTGAATGCCTATTTTAAAAAGTTGTATAAAATTTTTTCCGTAAGGTTTAAAAACATTCCTATGGTTAACAGTATAGCATGAAGGCTTGTAGGAGAAGCGGAGTTAAAAGTTTTGTCTATATTTAACGTCCGCTTTGAATGCGGATAACGTAGTCACATTGACACTCCGGCCGTTGTTACTCCTATAAGCCTATTCGTTTTACACGAGGCAGTGTTGGGCCCAGACCTCATTTGTTGGTGGTCGCAAAAGAAACAAGATAGACGGTATACGTGTAATGTAACACTGAAGCGCTTTCGATTAATTATTGTTGCCGTGGAAAAGCAATAAGTATTACATATCCTCAGTGTATGTTTGTAGCCTTAGTTATCCAGCATGCAATGCGCATGCGCCGTATTATATTGTCATCTGTAGCCTGTCCGGCAGTGCCATATTTTTCAACATTTTCTCATAAATAACACGATTTCCACAACAAAATTATTGATCATGTGTTTTGATTTCCTATACAACATTGCTCTGAAATATTTCTAAGAACTGAGCGAGATATTATCATACATGTACATAGGCCTTCATATAAAGCAGCCGTTATCTTCTCAGATTTTAATGAAGCTTGAATTTTCCCGACAAATTTTCGAAAAATGTTGAGACATCAAATGACATGAAAATCGGTCCAGTGGGAGAAGAGTTGTCCCGTGCGGACGGATGGACGGACTGGCGGACAGACGAGCAGACACGAGGAAGTTATTAGTCACTTTTCGCCATTTTTGCGAAATTGCCTAAAATCCTTGTTCATTTTAAGCAAGAAAGCCTTTATTTTTCCCTAGGTTAAAATTGGTGCGAAGTCCTTTTTCCTTTAACAAGTATTCATACACAAAATGCAAATATGAGTACAAGGTACTGTATGAATTAATGGAGCAAATAGTTGGGGCGTAGAGAACCTGGAATGTAAGAATTGTTAAGGTTCGTACAAAAACACTAATCACCAACAAACGCACAAAGAGAGTTTTATCATCAATCGTAACACACTCCTACATGTTTCGACCCTGCTGGTTCATCCTCAAGGAGAACTTTTTTGTTATCCTTAGACTGCAGTGCAGTGCAGTGCAGTGCAGGCCGGGACCACAGACAGTTCACGCCTCCGAAAACAACGCAGTACACAGTCAACAGCTCATTCTCACTCAACTATAAAGTGCAAACTTAGTGTAACGATAACAAAAAAGTTCTCCCTGAAGATGACCCAGCAGGGTCGAAAACATGTAGGAGTGTGTTACGATTGATGATAAAACGCTCCTTATGCATTTGTTGGTGATTAGCCTTTTTGTATAATATAGTGCACGGACATGGAACACATTAAATTTGTTATGGTTCGTATTAAATAAATCCTGCTCTTAAACATTGCTACCCGCACTGCTAAGTACAAGATCAATTTTACTTCTACATGGGCTTTTCAAAATGAATTTTAAGTGACTGAAATCGGCGAAGTCGCCTTCATAGCCTAGAAACAATGATACGGCCCGAATTACGAGTTTTCTCTTCACGTTCCCATATTTCTTAGGGAAGTTCTCCCTCTAGAGAATAAAGCAGGGCTATTATAGTTCAGTCAGAATAGTGAACACGCCAGCAGCTGGATGAACGGGGACCCTGTTCCCAGGATGTGCAGTAATGTTTATCTCCTCCGCAGCGCCCAGACCGCATTAGGACCAGCCTACCTTGCTACTTAACGCGTGGCGGGAGCTGTACCGGACCGCAAAGTGAACACTTGCTCGATCTATAGTAGGGTCAATGTAAATAGTGCGTCGAGCAATGCCATCTCTCTCTTATGCCCGCTTGACGTGTTAAGTGTGCCTAAAGGCCGACAGGAAGGTCTTTTTGAAAAAGAACGACAGAGCTTCTAAATTTCAGCAACCAACCTGCAGCTCCCTCGTGCTCAGGAATCACAGTTCTTGATCTATAAGTACAGCAAGTCTGTGTATGTATTCTTAATCCTTCCATCTTCTCAAATTCAAGGCCATGAAACTCCAATTTCCTTCATTTATGCCCATTAAGCGACTTCCAGAAGATGTTGTGCGGGTAGTAATATTGCACTCGGTGCCGATTCCAGTAGCCGCGTGGTCTGAGGCGTGGGTTTTCCGCCGCTCGTTTGCTGGGATTGTGGGTTCGAATTCCTCCGGGGGCATGGATGTCTGTCTCTTGTGAGTGTTGTGTGTTATCAGGGAGGTCTCTGCGACAAGTTGGTCACTCGTGCAGAGGAGTTCTAAAGGCTGTATATGTGTCTAATTGTGTGTGATGTAGAAACCTCAAAAATGAGGCGGCCTAAGCCCGAGCTGGGCTTTTGCGCCAGAGGAAAGGAAATATCACCCTCAACAGATCACACTTTTTACGCAAACATGTTATTTACTGCCATGGTCACACGATTGAATTTATACCACAGGTCTATTGTAATGTTATTTCATGCTTAACCTTTTAAAGCCTAGCGGTAACTTTACATACGACCAGGTTTAACATTAAAAAATTCTACGTGGTGCCCACATTGGGTTTATGTGTTTTGTACGGGTCTTAGAACAAACAGCAACTTTTGCCTTATAAAACATTAAGAGACTGGTTTTTATAACCGAAGTGGAGAGTGTTTACAGCGCGGTACGCACTGAGTCCTTATATAAAACAGATACGCTTCGTCTTGAAAGGGTTAAATAAACAAATATCACTATCACCTATTTTACCATTAACAATACCCACTGAGAAGTGTAACCTTCATTTTGTGTACCCAGTCTGGGACGAAAGAACGTATTCGGTTTACACCTTTTTGTGTTACGTGGCGTTTTATTTCTTACAAATTATAGCATGCGCTTGTAGTCCATCGAAACACTGTCATTAGTTTCTGCACTATGAAACACTGCTGAACACTGTTCTTACAACAGTTGCTAAGATAAAACGACGTGCCTGTGGTCGACATAATGGACGCCATAATCACCAGCACGATCGGCTTCTCCCTCTGATATTACATGTTGCATTACCCTGGACCCTCTTCGCCGAGAGATATAGGCAGCCCTTACTGCTGAAGTAATTAAATGTCTAACCTATCTTCTGAGATGTAGACTTGTTACAGAACGTGACATCTTCTGCTAGATGCTCATTGGTCCATTCGACACGTGAGACAAATAAAACAAGTCAAGAACTCGCGATACACATCGCAAAATCCATACACCTTTATATTTCTACTCGTTAGATTTCTCTAATATTGTCACTGGTTGCTTAAATTGCTGGTACAGTACGTGATAAACATTTCAAGAGGTATATGGAGAGTTTATTCCATAAGAGCCTCTCCTGTTTGCAAATATACACCACAGAATAACAGAGCTTATGGAGAATAAGATGTTTATGCGAAGGATTTTCTTAGCACGAAAGTCCGTGAAGTGAACCCATGTAGAAGACGTCCTGCTCTTTCCCCCACATGCCATTCTGCCAAACTGCCTAACGAATTTCGATTACATTTTATGTTGGGGCGAATAATAAAGTAACAAAATAACCTGGAATATACATATTCTCTTCCATCCTAATGTGTTGTTTAATTTATCACATTTTCGAAACAATCATCTTTGAATGAGCATCTTGACATCTCTGCAGTCGTGTAATCGAAACCTGGAAGGAGCAGGTTTTTTTACCTATCCACCAAACTACACGTTGTCACATACCAGAAGACCGTAACTTGATACTTACCGTCGTGATGACATCAGCACTCGAGGAGTTTGAAGCTTGTGTGTATAAAAAACGCCTGGACAGGAAGAGTGGATAAAATTCCATTTACAATCACATACAAGGAAGAAGAGATGTTGATAGACCTCGAAGGCATTGGAGTCAGGAAGCAGTAATATCAATGTAGTTTATATATTTGAAAGGAACGAACGAGGAGCTGAGATATTGGTGGACCCTTCCATATTTGACTGAAACCGAACAAGATTTTAACATATCCTTGAAAGACGATGAAGAAGTAGATTATTTGAAGCGCCGTATGTATAAAACGACGTGACATTGAATATTCAGCAGAAGACATAATTACACTTACACTTTCAGTGAAGGCCACGCAACGTGTCGAAATTCGCATTTCACTTCTCGCTACACAGAGCAGTGATTATCAGGGGTCTGACGTAATTATGCTTATGAGGGACTTGCTTTTAATGAAGCACACTTTTAAACGCCGACTGCCTCGTTCGCATCAGTGTCAATTTGTCCTTGCTCTTCCGTATCTTGTTTCTTACGCGTATGAAGAACAGAATGTAAAACAAGAAACAAAACAGTCAAAGGTGACCAACTAAGTGAACACAGAGTTCGTGTGATGGAAGCTGCGAGGAAAGAGATGACTGCAGACCAGGCGGTCACCCAGAATTTTTCATTTGGGGGGGGCCCGCGCGCCTGGAAGGTTGCTGACCCTAAGGCTATATTTAGTTTACATTTGATTTTAAAAGCTGTTTTATAAAAATTATGCCATTAGTATGACTGTAACATACCACTGTCTGCAACTGTATTTGTGTACATACAAATGTAACTGCACGTTACGTGTCACTCAATTTAAATCACAAGATATAATCTTTTCGGTTTTTAAGTTCATGTGAGACTTTCTAAGTTGCTTTTATTCTTCAAAATTCCAACGTACTAGTCATCAGCCGGTTTCGGTGGCTGATTTCGGCTCAAGGACAAATCGCATGAAACGTTTCATATAATCGTGTCCACAATAGATGAGTTTCTTTTTTATTTTGATTTGGGGGGGGGGGGGGAGGGCTGCACTCCGGTAGCCCCCCTTTGAATGCGCGCCTGCCGAAGACTGAAGATATTTCAGGGGTTAGGAAAGCGGCAGAATCTGTAACCGTCTTAGTTACAGATTGCGTCGGGGTCAACGGATTCTTCTCTCCTCCAAAACACTCAGACCGGCTGTGGGGCCCACACAGCTACCTATTCAGTGGGCACCGGGGTCTTTTCCTAAAAGTAAAGTGGCCGAGGCATGAAGTCCACCATTCACCTCCATCTGACGCCAAGGGTAAGAAAGAGTGGCGCTATACCTCTGCTTGCCCTGCGTGCCTTCATGGCATGGACAGACACAAATGTACATTTTTATCGTGAGCTACCGTAGTTTTTGGACTCCCACATGGACCTGCAGAACGCACAAGACCTAGAAATTCCGACCACCTGGATTTTTTGGGTAAACAGTGGTTCGCGGAACCCACGTTGGCAACCATTTGTTGCCTTTAAAATAAGTTGTACAGCCAAAAAGACGTATGTGCAATACGTTATACACATTTATGACAAGTTGACACCCTGCTTACTGTCTACGAAGTCTGAGGGTATGTGACAGAACACGGTATTTATCTCGTCCAGCTGTGTCGATGACGGAAATTAAAATGCGAGGGAGCGATTATTTAGAATTTAAAGGCTATTGGTTCAATTCCAGACGTGAGTGACAATTTCTATGCAGCCAAGCAAAATAAACAAGGTGAGCATTTACCCTGGTCGTGTCCTGCTATGGACCACTCAACGCGTTGCTGTGTGGCGTGGTATGTAGCGAGCAGAGGGCAGACAGGTGGCGGCAACACGGGACGCCAGTCGGGCGCCACACGCCACAACACAGCACTGCAGAATACTCATTGCAGCATCGTTCTGTAGAAGATTTATAGACGAGCAGACGGCAGTCTTGAAAGGCAAACGCCTGTCATTTGTGTTGCAGTGACAAATATTTCGTCGGTGACTGTGGCCGCATTACGGAGTGCTAGTAATTTTATTAAATTGTTTGGATACTAAATTTCAACCGTGTTAAATGACCTTCATGAGTAGATTTCCACTTGCGAGTTGAAGCGTCAGTCTTATAGTCAATTAATTCGCGTATTTTATGGTGCGTAAAGGCTCAGTAGGTTTGCATGAGAACTTGACCCTTGACCCTATAATGACACTGTTGAATCCATTCCACCTAATTGCACCGTATTTCTGTAAGGTACGTTTTAGTTATCCACCATCCAAGGGCTCTTTTTCCTGCAGACTTCCCAACTAATATTTTATGTGCATTTCTCAAAGCTCCCATGCGTGCTTCGTGTCTCTGTCATCTCACCTCCTCCCCTCCCCCAATCTGATCGTCACAGGAATGCACAGAGATACTGATATCCTGACGTAAGACTGCAGGAGTTTATATGATCTTTTTTGGTAATATAAGTAGCAGAAATGGAGAATAAGAATAGGCAGGCCTTCTGCTGACCGTATTTGTTTAGATTCTGTTAAAAACGAAGTACAATGCAACTTCAATTATTCGGATTAATTGGGACCGTAAGCCGTCCGAATATGCAGAAAATCTGGATAATTGGAGCTTTGTTTGAAAATAGACTACACTGCCAGTTTAAAGTGGAAACGAATTTCTACAAACTGCTATTTTTAGGCTACAAAAGTGGGGCGGGGGGGGGGGGGGAGAAGGGTGCTGTAATTCGGGCGGTGACCTTCAACTTTCTCCGCTGACGAGGAATTTGGGAATTCCTTGTCTAATATGGGAAGCCCGTCGGCTGTTACTATTTACAGTATGTACATGCGTCTAGACGTTTCGACCATGCCTGATTTGAAGTTCTAGACAGCCATAACACTTTATAATACGTACTGTACTGGGTCCGATAGCCGGTAATTTCAAGGCAAATGAGTTTTTTAGAGTTCTCGACGAAGTTACTTGAAGGTTCAAGCCGATCCGGATAATTGGACTTATACTGTACGTACGAAGGATACTGGCGCACAATTAGTGGAAACGTCAATGAACTGCCAATATAGTAATCACAGTCATAATTGTCTGTCCCTCTCATGTTAGGACTTTGCCAAGGTGGACGTTGCCTTCTCACCGCGACGACTCGAATTAAGTCCCCGATATTTCAGTTTCGTGATGCACAAAATGGGGCAGATGAACGCTGTGCTTACTTTTTCTTTAGTTTCGGGCTAACCGTAATCCTACGAATAAGTTATAGTCGTTTGTCCCCGACTCCGAGGCCTGTCAGAGCCCTGACTGTAGGCAGCATATTATTATATCAACTACAAATTTTGAGGTTTTCGTAGTAGTTTGACATTGAGGGATCCGTTCTAGTGGGATATGGCCTTACGTCACGGGCTGAACAGTTCCAGACGTTTCGAAAGGTTGTAATTCATTTATCTTTAAGGGGCTTGATGTTCCTAGATAAGCGGACATGTGTACCATTGAAGACCAGTGAACTACAATCCTTCTCAACGTCTGAAACCGCTCATTCAGTGACACGGCGTCGTATCCCAGTAGAACGAATTCCCCAACTTATCCGTGGTTTGAGGTGAGGGCTTCGTGTGTAACTTTGCATGTTCCTGGAGGCAGAGTTGCGAAGACTTTTCCTCTGCTTTTTCTCTCGTTATTGGTTTTGTGTTTTTGAATTTGACACTTTCTCACCCCTGACCATGAACTCTTGGGATTTATTCACTGCAAACAAGCTTGCGTCTCACAATGCATGCAGTTTAATTGCGGGGATCAAAATGTGACTCGTACAAACATTGGGGTCGGTGGTTACATCTGCTAAAGTTGTTGCGAGAAGTCACTTCATCATCACCACCACCACCACCACCACCACATTTATAGTAAAACATCATCTTAGTTGTCTCTGTAAAAAATGCAGACAATGAGAGCAGCTGGAAGAAGAAGAACGAAGCAAACAGGTGAAAAAGGGACAGTAACGAAAATGAAGCAGGGAAATTAACAAGAGAGGAAAGAGTCCCAGAATCCAAAAGTGGTACAGAAAGAAATTGGATAATAATAACCTAAACTAAACGAAATATAAAAGGGCGGATTGTAAATCGTATAAAAAGAAAGAAGAAAGGAAAGAAAAGCTATAAACTGGGATGTAAAAATTTCCGTAGAAGGAAAGAGAATAAGAAATTAATTAAAGGAAAGACGCAACCCCCTCTCCCATTTCACCAGTTTTAGGCGCTTTCACGTAATTGCGAAAACGCCTATTAGCTTCGTCTTATCCGTCCATCTGTCTGTCTGGCCGCATATATCAGCGCGGCTCCCAACGGACGGATTTCCGTGAAATTTAATAGCAGAGACTATTATAAAAATCTGTCCAGAAAATCCAAATTTGGTTGAAATCGGGCAAAATGATCGGGCACTTTACACGAGGACGTAAGTACGTTTTACTGTTGCCGGCGACATTAAATAGTCACAAAAGTGCTGTCTCTCAAATAGTATCATGCTCTTTGGATAGCCGAGTAGCTACGAACTTTATGCTAACGCCCCGCAGCGTTACGTTACACGTTCTGCATTATGCCTATCTTGTTAAACTCACGAGTTGCCTATGTGGCAGTTCTTCAGTGTAGCTCAGCCGGTGTCTGGATACCTTGTTCTCCCCGCGGCTGATGTGTTGGTACCGGGCAGGTGATGCTAAGGATTGACTGCACAGCCGGTGCCATCAGATATATCGAACTTCGTCTTTAGTTCTTCCCACGCCCCAACGATGCATAATAGTTACTGGGGGAAAGTAACAAGTGACTCACAACAATTGAGGCGTGTTTATAATGCCACTTGGCAGTCGGCTTTAAAGCGATCGACTTATCGCATCATTACATTTGTTACCAGCAACCGAAAATAAAAAAATGCAGTGCATTGGGCTAACAAGACTCTTCTTTCTGCTTTTCTCCTTTTCTTCCTTTTTGATTTCCCTCGCTTTTCCTATTCCTCTCGTTTCGCTTTCTTTGTTTTTTCTTTCTGTTCTCGTTCTTTCTGTTTCTCCTACCTCTCTTTCCACGTTTTTTCTATCTTTCGTTTCCTACTCTAATTTTCACTCTCCCTCATCTTTGTTCGTATTTCATTTGTTTTGCTTCTTTCGGAACTTATTATTTTTTCTTTCTTTCTGCTGTTTTTCTTATATAGCATTTTCCTTACCTTTCTTCTTTTCTAGGTACGTATAAGTGTCTGTATTTCCCGTTTCTCTCTCTCTTTCATTCTCTAAGGCATTCTTTCGTGCTTGCTCTCTTTTATGTATGGTGAATTTCTGCGTCAATGTAATTTTTAGGGAAGATTCATGACTGAACACCTTAAAAACTCTTTTTTCTTGAATGGGATTATGACAGTTTTATTCTTAAGTTACACAGAAGTTTGTTCATGCAGCAATTTAGATTCGAGATAAAGCATCAACTGATGTAATTCCTCCGCAGCCCACCGCTTGCGCTAGTGTACCGGAAGCTAGAAGCTTAACATTACCGTTTTATGTAAGCTGTCAATTCACTCGTCACGCCTTGGCTGTAACACGGACGTAGCAGATTAGGGATTTAAGAAAGAAATGTGTCTGGTTGCTGTATGTACACAGTTATTAACTTACTAAGCACTCTTGAGAAGAAGTGACATGACACGTTTCATGCAGTACAGCAGTTACGAAGTAATTCCAGGACGATATTCTTGCTTAGCTGTTGCCGCAAGAAACGTGTGCAAAAGACAAACACCCTACAGAAATTTCTGAAGATTTTCCAGTCTGAAGGAACTTGTCGCCGTGTGGTAAAAATATTAAAACATCGATTACTGAGACGTTTGAAGCTGGGAACGCCTTACTTCATGATGTGTTCTGGGTCCCATACTGTGCACACGCTGTCAAGAATTTTTTTTTCTTCTGAGGTAGCCTATTGAAAGAACTAACGAACACAGGGGAGATGATTTCTACTTCTGAATCTAATAGGATCTCGTGTAATCAAAAAATCTCTTGGTTGGCTAGGTGGCTGTTGCATTCTGTATAAGCAGTCTGCTTCGTTAATTTATTTAGTATTTTGTAACATATATTATTTTCAGAGGTCGAGACCAAAACCGAAAACATTTAAATGCCGCACCTATATTGATTTACCATCATGTGTAACTATGCAAGAGTTTGGGTTCATTTCGCTAGCTCTTGTTAATACCTATACAGAGAACAATAAGAAAAAGAGTGCCACTGTAATAACAAACAGTGGAATATATTGAAGGGCCGATCCCAGTGGCCGCGCAGTCTGAGGCGAGGGCCTTCGGCCGAGCGCTTGCTGGGATCGTGGGTTCGAATCCCACAGAGGTTATTGATGTCTGTCTCTTGCGAGTGATTGTGTGTTGTCAGGCAGAGGTCTCTGCGACGACTGATCACTCGTCCAGAGGAGTCATACCGAGTGTGATGTGTCTAACTGAGTGTGGTCTAGAAACCTCCAAAAGGAGGCGGCCTAGGCCTGATTTGAGTTCTTGCGTCACAGGAAAGGAAAAGAATATATTAAAGATGGCATAGACAGAGCTCTCGAAGTATCTTGTACATTACACATACTATGTCTATTTATTGAAATGAAGAGTATGTTGACGGGGTCACTCGCCCTTTCGACCTCTTGTCTCCTAGTATCTTTGGCTTTCGATGTTGAAAATGAAGCAGAGAATCTCAACAAGTGGTGCTGGCCCACTACTTCTCGTTGACCACAGAGTGTAGTAAGGATGGGAAAATATCCTATGCGATATAGATGTTCCGCAAGGCAATCGTGTCCAGTCACTATACGAAAGATTACAACGCCCCTGGAGTGCGACATGGACGTATCTCCAGGCGGTGCACACTGGGCAACGTCTTGTACCGCAAAAAAGTCTATAAACCTTGGCATGTGATCTTCAAGCCAGAATGAAAAAGAATTCACACACACACACATTATATATATATAATGTGTGTGTGTGTGTATATATGGGTGTTTAGCACTCCTGCTTCGTGTTAGGGGGCATCGTCTTCAGTTCTCCTGCTGACAGTCGGATATACTTACTGACGTATTTCATGATTTTCGTCAGTCCCTCCTGATAAATGTCAGGATTGTATCCAAAACCAGGAGATGATCGAGTTCTTATACACCACTTTCAGTTCATTTTTCGCTAATGGACTTACCATTTAACGCTATAGCTCATGGTCTAAGATACGACACAGCTATAGAGGGTTTTTTTTTCCTGCTTGACCGATAAGCGCCGGCCCAACGCTTCGCCGGACGCCCTGCCAGCGTTGCGTCGTACGCCATGTGTCAGGGAGTTTTAACAGTCAATAATGGGAGATAGACAAAGATCGCAGTAATAATGACCTTTAGAAAGTCAAATAAAAACTCACTAGAGGATCGGGCCGGCGCTTATCGGTCAAGCAGGGGAAAAAACACCCTGTATAAGCCATAAGTAAAGAAATACAAAGGGCATTGCTCAACATCATTGTGGTGTAAGGCCTTTATCGCTTTCACAGAAACCTAAAGAAATATAAGCCTATGTCCATATATTGATAAATCCTGAAGACGAAAGTATGCCTATCACCAACGAATATGTCTTGTAAAACTTATTAAGTAGGCCTGTTCCTCAGATAAATGTCAGTGACCTACATGATCGCCATGTATTTATCGACTATTGTCACCAAAGTTTAGAAAATTAATGTTTGAAACATTTCTTCACATGCAGTTCCCATTCCGAAATGAAAGCTTTAAGGCTGAAACAACTAGCCTTGTAATTTGCTTGCTAACTGTTGCAGCTGACCATTGAAATATCTTTGTAATATCGATAAAATAACCTGATTAATTGTTAAAATACACCCTAGAGTGCGTAGAGTCTTGAATCATAATAAATCATGTTTTGAAGTAAGGCCATATTGGCGTAAGAAACCACGTGGAATATTTTAGACTTAACGCCTCCGAAATGTCCTTGGGATATAGGGTTTAAAGACCGAAGACATGACAGACAATATTCTGCATTTCTTTTTTATTCGTAAATCTGGAATGAATGATGGATTAGTAAATTACAAAGCAATTCCTTTCCTTCTGAAGAAAAGTAATTGCATGGCGCACGTCAATCGGCATCCTTTATCTCAAGTAAATGTGATATTATTAAATCATAGCCCTTAGGGCACAGGATTTGACTTACCGACACAGGGCTGTGTTGTGAGGAATGCAGCTACGAGTAATTAAATAGAAATATGTGTGTGCAGAAGCACGAATACAGAAGTAATCCATCACCATCACCACAATCAGCGTCAGAATTCAAATCGAGTATTACATTTACATATGTTTCGATCCCAGTTTCGGTCTTCCGCTTCTTGGGCGACTCACTTTTTTAATACAACATATGCACATGTATTTATTAACGTACTTATTAGTCTGTTTATTGATCTCTGGATTATTTCACGTCGGTTTTATAGCTCAGATTACATACAGGAATATTATTTTTCCTGGCAACTCTTATCACTCCTCCTCCACTAAGACCGTTTCGCGTGATGTGAGGCAAAGGAGCGCTCGCCGCTATTCCGATTTTCCTTGCGTCGGGCTCCACGAATTTTATTTGAGCGTACTGCATTTTAATGTGGCTATTAAGTTTATTTCAGGTTATTTAAAAACGGTGCTAGAATGTTTTCCCTCGGCTCGCTTCACAGATTTGTTGTTCATTGGAAGACAGATCTTTAAAATTTAAGCGAGCTGGTGGGAAGTAACTCAGAGTAGTTGTTGCATAAATCAGTGTCCCTGTCGCATCAAGCGACATGTTGATCAGTGAAAAATAAAGTGGAATAAATGTAGAAGTTGTCATCGCCTGATTTGAGGCACTCTGTCGGCATTTCCAAGGCTCAGGAACAACACTTAATCAAGACGTCCGGCTTGTGAGCCGAGATTTGAAACAGGGGCCTTGCAATACGAAGTAGAATCGCTAAGAAGTGGACCGCAACTTTCACTCCTTTACTTATTGATATATCTTCTTGTCTGCATAGCGTTTCAAATGGTTTTCTCTGCGGTTATTCTTTTATGTTCTTGCTTAAAATGTGTGACCGTATTACATAACCTGGTTTTCTGTGCAATTTGCGAAGGATGAATGAAGACTAATACCTTAGACTTCATAAATCGGCAACAGATGGCATCACCGATGACTTACAAGTTGGGACATGTTCTGTAGCATCTGTTCTTTCACCTCAGTTGGCGGCAAGTTGTTTTGTTAAGAACTTGTGCTGCTTTGTGCGTGAAATGGAAGCTTACACTAAGCACTCGTCGGTGTGCTTTAAGCAGGGATTAATTTCTACCTACCGTGACATGGTAGAAATATAATTTAAGAACTTTTTTAAATTGTTTATTTTAAGAGTGTTCATGCTTTGCGGACATACCCAGAGTTGTGCTATAAAACCATCTCTTTTTATGACTGTAATTCAGTGTCTTCAATTTTTCGTTTTAACCTCAAAGATGTGGCCCCACCGTACGCATCTGAGTATGGGGTGGGTGAGTTTCAGTGGCGGTATGAGCGCGGTGACAAGTAGAAACGTCTTCTGACCATGTTAGCAATGAAAGCACGATTAGACAGCCCACGTTCAGTCTTCTTACTGACTGCTGTCCAACATCTTGCACTTTAATATTAGAATACAGACATTTCGCTACGTCTGGTTTTTCTCTGAACCGTTAAATTAGATAAAAGAACAAAAACATCAAAGGATCTCCGGAAGGCTACCCAAGGATTCTTCGACGCCGGTCATATGAGAAAGCCTAATGCGAGCATAGTCACTTTAGTGACAACGTTTGCTCTTTGGTTTTGTGCATGCAAATAAGAACGATATTTTAGAGCCAATTCTCTGATCATATAACGAATTCCGTATTGTTTTAACGTGTTATTACCTTATAACTATTTCAGATTGCATTACTGCTGTATTTCTGATTCAACCCCATGTCACTGTAAATAGTGACCTCATTTCGGTTTTACAATTAGGTTTAAATAGTCATGACGTCAAAGAACAAAGCGGAATAATTTAGTAAAAAAGAGCAAATGGTCCAGTTGGTCTAACCAGTGGCGTAGCCAGGGTTTGTGCGCCTGGGGCAAGTAATCACAATGCCGTACCTAACGGAAATTACGAAATTTAAAAAAAGTCACAATTGTTCAGTGATTATTCTTCTGTTTGGATCAATAATTTAAAATTTGTTGAGCGCATAAAATCAATCTTTTTTTAAATACTTATTTTTCCACCCATTTTGCCGCCCTTTGGGTTCTGCTGGCCGAGGCGGCCACAACACTCGTGCGTCCCCCACTCGCTACGCCCCTGCGGGTGACGTCCGTATGTCACTTGGCAGTGAGCAGAAGACAAATTTTAGATAGTGAGTTTATCACTGTTCTATTGCGGTTGCATTTTTTCTGTTGGGTTGGTATTATTGGCGCCTTTACAGTAAAATTACTAAAGCCAGCAAAATTGTAAGAATAACTGATGTCAGACAGTATCATTCAAAATAACAAGTACCATTCTCACAACTTGTTTAATGTTTATTATAAACTAGGCGACTACATGTTTCGACCATATTTTGTGGTCATCTTCAGGCCGTTATAGAAATGTAAAAGGAAAAGTTATTATATCAATTAAGATCTCAATTTTACAAAATTGTAGCGAGTCACAAATAAAAACAATAAAATGCCATTAAAAGGGTTTAGATTGATTAAATTGTAATTACCGTATTTATACAAGGTTGAAGGATGAAATATAGTTGCGATAAAATGCAGACTGTAGATAAAATCGTTGGGTTGTTCTTGGTGTGCGTGGCAAGAAGTAAGTGTTGAGGTTATTCCAGTGTGTGAACTCGTGAGTGCATATTTACGTATCTTTTGTATATTGAACTGTATTTATTCTGTGGGTCTCATATGAAGACTGTATCTTTAGCGCTATTTATCGAGAATCATCCGGTCTTTTTGGTTAAACGTTGAGTAGTATCACTGGGATGTTCTTTTTACTTTAGGTAGGAGTTACTTTATATATTGTGTTGACGCACTGTGACAGATGGATTATGATAGACAAGGTGCACTCTCAGCAGCGTTAGGTCTTCCAAACTGTCCCTCTCCACCAGGCTTCCCCACCAATACACTATATGCATTTCTCTTCTCCCCCACGCATTCCACATGCTCCAGCCGTCTCTCTGTCCTTGATTTTGTTACACTGATTGTATTTCTCGAGCTGATCTCAGTGGCCGCGCCGTCTAAGGCGTGGGTCTGCGGCCGTTCTCTTTCTGGGATTGCGGGTTCGAATCCCACCGGTGGCATGGATGTATATATCTTGTGAGTTTTGTGTGTGTTGTCAGGTAGAGGTCTCTGCGACGGGCCGATCACTCGTCCAGAGGAGTCCTACCGAATGTGGTATGTCTGAGTGTGATCTCAAAACTTCAACAATGACGAGTCCTAGACCCGCTAAGGCTGTCGAGCCATGAGAAAAAAATTATATTTCTGTAAGGGTACAAATCATGAGGCGCTTCATTATGGATTTTTCTCGCGTGTCCTTTTACCTTCTCCTGCTTTTTCTTTCGTTCCTGTGGCGCAGCAGCCCAAATTGGGCCTAGTCCGCCTCCATTTGGAGGTTTCTAGATCACACTCCTTTAGACACACCACACTCGGTAGGACTCCTCTGGACGAGTGATCAGTCCGTCGCAGAGACCTCTCCCTGACAACAGGCAAACACTCACAAGAGACAAACATCCATGCCCCTAGTGGGATTCTAACCCACGATCCCAGCAAGCACTTGGCCGAAGGCCCACCATTTAGACGGCGCGGCCACTGGGATCGGCCCTTCTCCTGCTTAGGTCCAAATTTTTTCCTTCGCAGCCTGTTCTGAAAGACCTTGCTGGATGGTACAGTTCAATATTTGTTCTATTTGACTGTCTTGTACCGAATTCCATTATAAACCAATAATTCACGACTTTTTAGAACACGAAATAGATGAGTTTGACTTTTTGCAACACTGGATAACTAAGTTTGCTGCTAAGAGAGAAATGATATTAACTGTTTAAAGCACAGTGGCTACCATATATACCGACTGCCTTCAAATTAAAATAAACTGAACACAGTACCCAAACACTGTGTGCATGACTGTCGTGAAATTCTCGCGGTAAGCAGCGATTATTCCCTTAAATAATACTCATCATTTGGCATATATTTAAAATGTTACTGACGTGAAATTGCCCATCCCAGTGGGCGCGTGGTCTAAGGCATAGGTCTGCGGCCAAGCGCTTGCTGGGATCGTGGGTTCGAATCCCACCGGGGGCATGGACGTTTGTCACTTGTACAGTGTTTCTGCTGTCAGGTAGAAGTCTCTGCGATGGGCCGATCCCTCGTCCAGAGGAGTCCTTCCTATTGTGACATGTGTTTGAGTGTGATCAAGTGAAACTAAAAACCCTCTACACCTACTGTGAACAAGCAGGTAGAAGAAGGAGGGACTACGAAAGGAAACTTACGTGAACTTCATGCTTCAAAGAACAAACCCGATTTTCTCTTTAACACTTTGCCATACGCAACATTTACAAACTTCACCGAACACTGTTCTGCTGCAGATGGTAGTAGTCACTCGTCTAGTCACCATATTCGTCACCTTTTGTGGAACACAAAGATTCATTACAGAGCTCACAAGAGCTTATATGCATAACACAGCGAACTGTATTGCTGTAGGCGTTCCTTGCCACACAGTACATTCCGCCTCACTAATTTGCACCGTCACGGTAACTGTGACACAGCCGAGAGCTTGGTTTTAAACGTACCGCTCCTTCATACTGAAATTTCATTAAAGATAGTCAGTTAGAAAATTAAAACAAGACAGGCCAGGTATGTATAAACATATCATTGAGAGGCGTTCGCGTAACAATTTTTGCTGTGGAAAATGTAGTAAGTATTAAGTACTCTGAGTGTGTGTCTGTAGCCTTAGTTATCCATGCAAAGGGCATGCGCCATGTTACATTTTCATCTGTGGCCTGTCTGGCTGTACCATATTTTTCCACATTATCTCATAAACGGCACGATTGTCGGGGAAAAGTAATTCAACACAAAATTCGTGGTTTGATTTTCTCTATAACTTTCACCTGAAACATTTCTCATTCTCAGAAGATTTCAGCGGGATAGTATCATAAATGTAGTCCACATATGCCTTCATGTGAAGTGCCCGTTATTCGTGTCAGATTTTAATGAAACTTGAATTTTACCGACAGATGTTCGAAAAATATTCAAATTTCACATTTCATGACAATGCGTTCAGTGGGAGCCGAGTTGTTCCGTGCGGACGGACGGATAGACGGAAAGACACGACGAAGCTAATTGTTGCTTTTCGAAATTTTGCTAAAGCCCCTAATTATCGTGATAGTGAAGGTACAATTCTTCTGGAACGTTACGCCTTGTCGCATCGTAAATTGTTACTCGACTTTTGACAGATCGCAGCACCTTTACCTTCTGAGACAAGCAGTTCTTGAATAACATCTAGAATTTTCTTCTCCCGTATGCTCCGATATGGGGTTGACCCAAATCCGTATTCAGTGGGTACCGGCGAAATTTTTCCTCCGATCTATAGCTGCAATGTAATGCTGCGGGTAATAATGTGTGGAACCACACCTCCGTTCCCCATGTGTATTCGTGGCGTGGTGCGTAATTAAGCCCACGGTAAACTTTGAATTCACTAGAATTAATAACCCATGATGCCATAGTTTGATGAGAAGGCATACAGACATCTGTGTCTGTTAGTTTTGTCATGAAAAAGATAGCGTGTCCCTTCCTAGTTCTGTAAAGAGCAACTGGCCAATTTGGGGAGTGCAAAACTGAAAGTGGATACAAAAAGTTTTATTTTTACACCCACTGAGCTACCGAAGTCCAATCGTACTTCGTTACGATACTGCCACGAGTAGCGCCAAGATCTGTGCAAAACCCAACAAGTTGTGGGCACAGGTGCGCACCCAAATCCCCCAAAACCAAAAATTAAAAAACATAGATTTTGTAGCGATTATGATATCAAATGTTTGACATGATTTCCCCTGCAGCCAAAGTCAGCCACTGAAATCGCCTGATGACTAGTACATTAAAATTTTGAAAAATAAATTAATAAAATAAAAGAAAGAAGGTGAGAGGACACTGTGACTGAGTCATGAAACATGTAGTTTTGTCCGTATGCATATAAGTGCAGTTGCATACGGTGTTATGTTGTACTTACGACATGATTTTTAGATCATAATTTTTAAAATCAAATATAAATTATATATAGCCTCAAGGTCAGCACCCCCCCTCCCCCTGCCAAGGAAAAATTCTGGGCGCGTGCCTGTGTGGGCATATGAATTCGTGTGTAAGATTCGCTGCGTCGTTCATGAAAGAAGCTTCAATTCCATTCAATACTGTTTTCGTAATATTAATGCTTGTGTGGTCAGTAACTTGTACTGCATTTACCGCATGATCATACGTTACTTCTGGAAGAAGGCGTTAGGGTGCTCGCTGACCTGTGATTGACTACCTAAGAAGACGTAGAAATGAGACGGCCAGCAACGCTGCAGATGAACTGAAAACAAGTAACTGTAGGTCTTTACGTAAGAGGATCAAATAACGAACAGGACGATAAACTAAATATTATTAATCATGAAGTCAATAATTGCCGCGAGGTCTAAGGTGTAGGTCTGCCGCCGCTTGCTTGGTGGGATTGCGGGTTCGAATCCCGCCTGGGGCGTGAATGTTTTCTCTTGTGAATATTTTGTGTTTACAGGTAGCGGCCTTTGCGACGGGTCGATACCTAGTCCAGAGAAATCCTGCTGAATATATATATGGCATTGAATATGATCAGGTGCAAGAATAACCCTCTAAACCTCCAATGAGTAAGCAGAAGAGGTCAGAGGTTATAACAAACAAAAGTAAATAGTTGGGTCAGATGCCGAGTACTGGTAAGATAATTTTCTTATGTCTCTGTCTGATATTCTTTCTTGTACGCCATTTGGTGTCAAGGCGTTTCTACGGCGCCGTTGAGAACCACTATGCTCTTAAAAGCAATACCCTTTGTAGGGTGTTTGAGTTGTTTGATTTGGATTTATGCTGTGCCCCGGTGTTGGCTGGGCCAAATAACCGGTGACACACATCAGTTCATTAATTGCGTTGTCGTACGAGTGGCGATACGTGAATCAGGCCTAATATTATTTGCGTTACTTATTCGCCCAGAGTAAATGCAACACGCGGGAACAGGAAACAGGTCTAACTGGATTTAACTTCGAATTGTGAATCAGTTTCTTTCACACGCTTACTGGCTAAAGAATATGGACGTTAATTTCGTTTCATCATGGAACTGATATAGATGCCCTCCCATCCTATTTCTTTAATACCTATTTTAATATTACGCAGCATGTTCATTTATATATTTTTATATAACAAAGGGGAAAATAAAGCATTAATAATAATTTAATACAATTAACGCGAAGGCTTACCAGCACAAGTGCCTATTATAAAGCCAGCACAAAGACACAAATAAATCAAGAACAGTAATAATAATAATAATAATAATAATAATAATAAACATTATTTGTACCAGTAAAACACGGTATTGAAATAGTGACGTATCTTGACAGAGTAATTTCTAACACAGAATCTGATGCTGAATAAGTTTATTCTCGTCCCCTGTTTCTGAAAAACAAGGCAACATGGGGGTGCCCGTAACACTCTCCTTTTATTTTCTGCACTGGGTACCGGAACGGCGGTTGATGAAACAGGAAGTTCGTGAATCTGTAGAACGGCTGGTGATATCGTCATAATTCCGAATTCTTTTATTTTTGTTTTTGTGTTTGGCGGAAAAAGTTATTTTCACGGCAGGAAGTTCTTGAAAGATGAGATGCATCTGCAGTTCAAATTTGGAACGGGCCAGATCTATCGCAGTTAGTACACAAAGTGACAAGGTGATATGTAATGTTGTCTGCTGCGACCGTGTTTATTTATGTGGAGATGGCCTGTGTTAGTTCCGCAGGTGGCGTTGAACACGTCAGTAACTCACATTTCAATGTATTCTCTTTTTTGTAATTTATGTTATGACGCAGTCAGTACCTCGCCTTATGTAACATCGAACGATGAAACGGAAGTAATATTCCACCATTTGCCTGGATACAAAACCGCGAAAACTCCAGTCGTAATAACGAAATATCCAGCCCAGATCGGAAAGGGGTGCGTTTCCTATACAAATCTAGAACGTTGCTGCTGCACAGATTCTCTTTGTATATAGGTCTGCCAATAAAAGAAGAGCTTATAAGAATATGGCAACTGAAAATGGCCTACATAATGCCATTAGTATTATACAAAAAGTGTACTATTCCTAAGAAATTACACGAAACCTTGAATTCGTAATCTTCGCCCTGGTCTGTAGGCCTCCATCCTAATGCAGAAAGTAATAATACTTAATACATATCATATAGTTAGAAAGTTTTTGACAGAAAAATGAATAAGGAGTGCTTGATCAGAGACCGGTACTCTTGAGAACCAGCTAAATTGCTGTGAAGTAAAGGAAGAGGATGATGATGATGATGATTATGACGATGATAGTGTAGTAGTAGTAGTAATAGTAGTAATAGTAGTAGTAGTAGTAGTAGTAGTAGCAGCATTACCTGTACCATAAATTGCAACCACAGAGCAGCTGCAACATTTGGTGCCCTAGTAACATGGTTTGTTTCAGGTGTGAAATTGTAAATACCCTGCATAAAAGTCATACCAATTAATAATAAGAATAAAGCTGCCTCTTTCCACGCCATGAAGGCCTACAGAGGGAGTAAAGGTAGTCTATAGCTGCACTCATTCTTAACCTCGACACTAGATGAAGGTGAGTGGTCCACGCCAAACCCCGGCCTTTTTAACTCCAGGAAAGAACCACGATAACCGTTGGACTGGAGGATCGGTGGGCCCTGCAGCCGGTCTGGTCATTAGAGAAGATAAAAACCTTTTGCCGCTGCCGGGATGATGATGGTGATGATAATGATGATGGTGATCATGATGATGATATTAATAACAATAATAGCAATAATCATAACAACCATCGTCTATTTTTAAGGAACTGCATACCGGTGTGAGGCTAATAATTAATTATATTATATAACCGTCTTCAGAACCTCAATATAACACTTGTTATATAAAATTTATTTAAAAATAATGAGGCAACATGTTTCGGTTGCTCAAGCTATCACCAGCAGGCCTTATACAAGATAAAATTAAAGGAGCTTTCCTGCCTATGAGATCTCATGTGGCATTACAGTAAACCATTGGTTTTTATGGTTGATGTACAGTATTAAAATGGTTATAGTTCATAAAATACAGCATAACTGTAATGATGCCGATATTTTGAAGTCATAAAATAAGTGATTTGAATTTTGGGGAGGTATTTTGCGGTTAAACCACCTCTGCAGCTATAAAGCAAAGGAAAATACAATGATTTTACCGCAAAATACCTCCCCAAAATTCAAATCACTTATTTCGTGACTTAAAAATATCGGCATCATTACAGTTATGCTGTATTTTATGAACTATAACCATTTTAATACTGTACATCAACCATAAAAACCAATGGTTTACTGTAATGCCACATGAGATCTCATAGGCAGGAAAGCTTCTTCAATTTTATCTTGTATAAGGCCTGCTGGTGATAGCTTGAGCGACCGAAACATGTTGCCTCATTATTTTTAAATAAATTTTATATAACAAGTGTTATATTAGGGTTGTGACGACGGTCATATAATATCAGTAGCAACCATTGTCGTCGTAAACGTGAAAGATGAGGTCCAGTAATATGCTGTGTCCAGTGCCATAACATTTGTTCCCATCAGACCATTTTTCATTGTTTTCCTAAATTCCTTTCCCTTTGTGGGATACAATTCAGAACTTCTTGTTTTCATGTCGAAGCTTCAAGAGTGTAAAATAATCCCTGTGCAAGCCATGAAGGCTTATGAGAGAGTGAAGATATTTGCACTCGTTCTAAATATTGACGCTGCTGTTTTACGCCCCCGGCCGCTTTACCTCCTGGGATAGATATCCTGCTACCCATCAAATAGGAGGCTGGGTGAGTTTCACAGCGGGACTGAACGTTTTGGTGAAGTGAAGAATCCCTTGGCCCTACCGGGAAAAGAACCAGGATTTTGTCGGTCGTCCAGCTCGTAGCTGAGCCACTATACTGACTGAGCTGTCCCGGCAAAGTATGGAGCTTTATTTCGTGATTAAGGCCAAATTAATCAGAATTTCTATGGATTACTATACGAAGAGTATGTAATTTCAAAATTCATCTGTTATACATTTTGCAACTTTTTGGTACATGCTTAATATATTTGGCTGTTTTCCCCACGAGATGTAACATTAAACACAGCATCAAATGCGTAGTTCAGAACACAGGTAACAAGCTGTTCCTGTCTCTACAACGGACGGGAGTTGTTTTTACGTAGACAACGTAATCAATATAATAATGTAATTAATGATCCATGACGTCAGATGTCAACCCTCATGTAACTAAAACCTTGTTGTCATATGATCTGCATTAGTGAAAGGGTTTCTATTGCAACCCCTCATAATTCCAAAATTCACATTATTCATTTAATAATCGTCCACAGGGCATAACACTATATCGAATAGTGCTGGTGTCAAGGTTTGTGTTTAACTACGCAGATTCCTATAGCTAATTGCATGTCACTGACAATTATGTTCCAACCACGCCATGTTCACTTCATATAGACGTCCGCACTGATGAGGAGCTGCAATGCATTGCAGGTTCTTTCACAAATAAAGGTAATACACAATACATTTTTTATGTTCTGTTGTACTGATCCATTAAATACACTCAGACTGTAACACTAACAACATTGTTTCTGAACCGCAGGTCAGGAGAAGCCAGTAGTCAGTGAAACATTTAAGTACTCCTGAATTTCAGTAAAAATTTATAACGAAATCAGTAGATTCTTAAATTCTCTTTGTGAAGTTCATTCATGCAACGTTCAATTATTGGCACTACAAATTACATGTTACAGTAAACGGACTAATCATTTAACATATTCCTTCAAGACATTGGCATACCCAATGGGGAGGGGCTGCCGGGGTCCAGCCCCACCCCCCAAAACAAAATTTAAAAAAACACAGATTTTGTAAATACTACGGTATCATGGGTTTTACGTGATTTGCGCTTCAGCCTCAATCAGCCAATGAAATTTGCTGATGGCTAGTACATTGGAATATTGAAGAACACAATAAAAACTTAACATGGATATGTAGATTTCTTCCTTTTTTTCTTTTTTTTTCAGTTTTAATTTTCCCTGTAACCTAACGAGATGTCAGCTCAGAGAGTTTGACGTGATTTTCATAACATAGTTTTTAAAATCAAACATACATTATATGTGGCCTCAGCGTCAGCAACACCACCCCCTCCATCCAAAGAAAAATTCTGGGTGTTCCAGTGCTTTAAGACCAAGTGATTACTTCGTGTACCACCATGTTTAACATTAAAAAATTTTACATTCTGCTAACAGAGAGTATTTCGGCGATGTTTAGGCACTCGGAACAAACAAATATTATTTCTCTGTACAACATTAATTGCTTTTGCAATTAAGAGGGGCATGTTTACTATGCAGTACCAACGGAATCTTTAATAAAATTTCAGGCTACTTTTTGTCTTTGAAGAGTTAAACACAAGGGCTGCCTTTTCCTTCAGATCAGTTTGTAACAAACGGGACAGTCTGCTTCATATTGTAGGTTTTCAGTAAATAAAATTGTCATTCACTTCTATACAAATTTTTTGTTGCTTGTTGATGTCCATTCCAGGTAGGGTCTCATGGCTGGCTTTTGTGATGATGCCAAAGAACTGCCAGGTTTGATAATAATAGAGAGATTCTTGGATATCTGATTATCAGTTTTTTTGGGGATGTTCTGTAACACAGGGAAGGTTTTGATTTGTTAAGGTAGGTGTTCAGTATTAGAGCATTATTACAAAAATATTTAGCTTTGGACTGGAAAGTATCTACAAACTAAGTTTACAATTTTGTATGTTATTTAGTTCTATTCTTCTCTTGTCATGACACAAATTTAACCAAGTGACACATTTTCATGTGCTGCGTCTAGTGATGTTCTGTGAATCCACATCTTAAGCACTGGAATTTTGTAATTTTATAAATTGAAGTGGTGATTATCTAATTTTTATTTGGAACATGCCACTTTCCTCTTTCTTTATAGACAAGCCCAGTCTTTTTATTCCCTCGCCCCCAGATGACATTTTGCGATCCCTCTAGGCCAAAGCTGGGATAATAAATTCAATTAGGCATATAAGGTTCATGCACATATGAACAATTCTTTGAGTGTGGTGTCAAAGAAAGGCTCGGCAGATCACATTTGTTTATGATGGTTTTAGAAGTGTTGAGTGGCATTTTGAGATGTGGACATGTACTTACAGAGTAAACTGCAAGATTCAAAATTTTTTAGGTAATGGCATATTATGAAATATATGTTCGAGGCTTGCATTCTAGGGTAATAATATTGTTGACAACTGAGGGAAACAGTGTGTTGTTTTGGAAGGTTTACATGCCAATGGCAAAACACTAGTAGTCATATTTTTCTGTTAAGCAAATTTTTTCAAGTGGTAGTGTGTCTGACATGTAGTCAAGAAGTTCACATTTTGTGTGTCAGCAGCCACATTTCTTACAGAAGTTTTCATGGTGGAAGATAATAAGGTACACCAACTTCATTGTCCAAAAGTATTATTCCTGATTTAGTGTAAACCATATTATTCCACTTCAGGTGCTCTCACATGCAATGTTACGGTCAAACCGAAAAACAAAAGCTGAAATATTACTGTCTTTTCTTTCTCCAGAAAAATTCACCAGGATACAAGATTGGACTCCATTTTTTATGTTGATGTCTCTGACCTGCCAGTACTCATCGCAAAATGACAGTGCACACCTGCATGTGTAGATACTTTGAAGTAAAATGTGGCAGTGTAAAACAACAGTGAATTGACAGAAAATGTAACTTATGAAGGTCCATTTACAATGGCTTCAGAATTTAATTATGTGTTTTACTCTAGACCTGCTCCTGGTACATACCACTTTGATGTGTCTGTTGTCAGTAATAGCTGCAGTTCTGGTGTCTGTTGTATATTGAGGTCTCTGGACACTGTTATAGGTAAGTACAAATCCTGATGTTCAATTCAATGATGAAATATTTGTTTGCTAGTGAAATGTTTGTTGAAGATTCAATGGGAAATTTGTTATTTCCCATTTATAGGTCTGTTTCCCACAGATGACCTCTTCATTGGTACACTGTGACACATTATAATTATTGATGGACACAATAATGATTTCTCTGAATATGTGCATGTGTTACATTTTGGCAGAGATAAAGCTTACAGTGCTGGCTGCAGCATAGGTACCTTGCACTGTCATTCATTGCTACCAACTTCAGGTCTGCTTTTGACTACTGTATGCAACATTTTGGTGGTGGAGGGGAGGTAACTGGACCCAGCGATGATAGCTTGAGAAGAACAGTAAAAACACATGTTTACAGGTGTCATTAATTCTGAGAGTTACAGTAGAAAAATGTGTTTGCAGGTATTCATGATATCTGTAATTGGTATGGTAAGCTTGTGTGGTTCTCATCCCTATCTTCTTGTTGATCCTGCACCTGTGGAGGAGACAGTGTATGCCTCCAAATGGTAAGCTAATATTGAAGTGACCATTTTTATTATTTATATTGTGGGTATGAAATTCGTACTTCAAGGTTGGACACACTTCATTTTCTAGGAAATATTTAGTTACCTGTAGTACTGGTTGTCTACACTCCATCACGTTCAGGCTATGGTGGCATTAGCTGAATTTTTAAGGGATTACTGTGCTCTGAAGGCTCTTCTAGATCATTTGAATGTTCCAGAAACAGAAACTAAGGAACTTGCACTTCATATCATATGGGTTATATGTGTACTGTGGGAAGGATTGTGTATGTGTGTGTATGTGTGCGTGTTTGTACACATGGCATTAGATGCATGTCAGCATCAGAGGCCATATGTTCATATCTAAAAATCTTGAAGAGGCCAAAAAACGCGGAGGGCTTATAAGTAACACAACAATATCAAAATTAAAAAATGTAAGGTAAAATTGCTATATTTTTTTAAAAATACATAGTTATGTATAAAATATGGTAGAAGATAGAAGATGAGGGCTGTATACAAGCCTGTTGTTACAATAGTAATATCTCTGTGGATAAAATGGAAACAATAATACCGACATTTTGATGGCATACAAGGTGAATGTTAAAGCTGACTGAAGAGAATACATAAATATGTGGTACAAGGCCAATACTAGTAACAAATGCCAAATCAAAATGTCACTTCAGCCACTGGCAAGAATATCGTGCAATGGGCCTTGGATATGGTACACATGCCACTGTTGGTTGTAATACTGGCATTTGACCAGAATGCGGGAAATTCTACGAGGTGCATAACAATGTGGGTAAATGAGAGCTGGATCTCCACATAGCAAATATCCGTATGATAAGCGTGCTTGGCTGATTCAGAGCTGAGCTGGGCAGTGATGGCCTCCTCACTCCTAATGGTCCTGAAGGAAGACTGCTGCACTTTCACAGACAGTTTCATGGGTCACAATTTGTTGCTCTGTGTGTGTGGATCTGTTCATCTTGCCAGGCAGATAAAACAGCCTGCCCAAGGTCGCTGTGAGCATCTTTACATAATGCTCAGTCAGGTGACACTTCTCTTGGCTGCTGGATTTGTTTATAGTATGCTGCTGTGTTCTTTTTGCAGCCTGTAGAATATGAAGTAAAGGTGTTTATTTAAAGTTGTGAAAAATATAGCCTATTCTAAAAGAATGCCAATAACAAATTGTAGGTGGTGTTCCTTATATTGTGTCCCTGAGCATGTCAGTTCTCATGAGATGTCCCTCTTGATGCTGGGTTTCTTTGCAATAAAGCCTCCATGCTGAGGGACTTGATAAAAGGGACACATTGTGTGTGTGTGTGTGTGTGTGTGTGTGTGTGTGTGTGTGTGAGAGAGAGAGAGAGAGAGAGAGAGAGAGAGAGAGAGAAACACCACCCATGGAACATACATTGGACAGTATGTGTATTCTAACATTCATTCAGCATATTGTATCATATTGCATATATTCCATAATTTCACATACAGAGTGTACCTTTTATTGTTTCCTCGAGCATGGCATCTGCCACAGGATGTCCCACCAACTGCAGGCTTTGTATGTGATGATGCTTCCATGCTGGCAGAAATGGTGAAACTGTCATTCTGTATTTTCCAGGTCTATTTATTGCAGCTTATTTTTTACTGTGTATTGAAATGTTATTTTACCATGTTAAAAAACTGATTTGTTTCTGTGTTGTGTCATTGCCTGTGAAGAAAAGTACACAATTAACAACCTACTGTAAATGTGGATAGGTATGTTTTGACCAGACACCGTGATGAAATACCTGATGTTACTGATAGACAGATGCTGAAACTGGCCTGGGATGTGTTGTAACATGTTGCTTAATATGCATGTGCAAGATGCCACTGATATTGCATTCAGACTGCATATGTGTGTGTGAACTGGGTGGTCTGGGATGTGCTGGAACAGTGTTGCATAGCAGACATGTGAGATGCTGCCTCCATGTTGCTAACCAAGGTGACTTGGTTTCAAGACTTACAACAAATCCAGATACCCCTAGTTGGTGATAGTTAAATCTTATTCTCAGTCACACTGGTACTTTGTTTAAAACATTTTGAGCATTAAAGATTCCCTTGGGTAGTGCATACAACTGCAGAAACATTATGCTGAATCCTAGTTAATATTATTGTTGGGAAAATATGCATGTCAGTTCATAATAACACCAAGGACATGAAGTACCAGTATCCACAGTTTGTGTCTGTAGGGCTCTTGCATTTTACATACATGTTTTTCAATTTGTATATATATATAATACTTTTTTTATAAGTAACAGTGGTTCCAGTGCTGGTAATGCAGCTGCAGTTTGTTGTAGAACACCACAAAATAAGATTCTGCCATGGGCCAGTTATGCAGGCAATCACATTTGTCCAGGACCTGACAATGGCCGGTGCTGGTACAGTGTCTCTAAATAGGCCGTATTCACCTGCTTTCACACATTTCCTGTGTCTTTTGCATGTTCAGCTTGCCACCAAGTGTAAACTAATACATTTGAAACAGCATCAGGACAAAACCAAAGCATGAGTCAAATTTTTCTGGTTTGTGGGGCAGCATGGCTGCCAACACGCAGGAGGATTCCCACATCCATCAGTCCGCACTTGCATCTTGCAGGTTAGGTGCACGCTCTGAGCCGCATGTATGACAAGCGTGGAAGGACAGAGACAGTAGGACAGGAAAAGCGAAGAGTGTGAAACATAAAGTAAACCATAGACGGCTTTAAGGGGTTCATGTGACGACAATGGTACATTCACAATTAGTGAATGCCTAAGACTCGACTGTCCGTATAATTTCCGGTGTTATGGAGTGTATGTCCACACTTAACAAGTGTGATTTATTTTGCGAGTGTCAGCACCAGACAGTTAAAAATATAGGTTTACTTAAGAATGTGGTACACCCCATCTGGTGTCAGGGTTCATACATTGTCCTTCCAATTTTGTATACAGTGTACACACGGGTACTTACATGGGCATATACTTTCATCCGTGCACATATTTGTGTTACGCCGTTGCCTATACTGTGTAGCAGAGATTGTAGCACGTCGTTGCGCGGAATTTCTCTGTGGATTGTAACTTCAGACGGGGCCATATGGCCAATGGGAAGCTGCGCAGAATGGTGAAAAGAACGCGACATAGCTGTCTGGTAATGGCTGTAGTAGTACGTAGGCGTGGGTGGGGTTTAATGCGTGGCTAGCGGTTTGTGTGTATGGGCAGGGAGGTGGTGTACGCTAGGGTAAATAGTAGATAATGAAAATGGTTCTGTTGCTCGTAGAAGTTAGTGCCTTGGTTAAATGACATGGCTTTGTACAAAGTATATTTGCTCAGATTGTGTTGTCTGTACATATTTTTGGACGATTTTGTTTCGGCATGTGAATCCAATTACCATGCGGCAGAGAGGAAATATTGCGGAAACAAAAGTGTCTCATGCGAATCACAGGTAGGCAAAACTGCACAGGTATCAGTATTCGTTTAATTAGTGGAGAAAGTGGAAACAGTGTGTTGACTATTTTACCTTTTCTTTTGCAGTTAGTAAACTTTCCAGACGCCGGAGTGTCCGTGTGCACGATAGAGGCTACAGGAGGTAAGATTGTGTTTGATCCATGTGTCTATTGTCAGGATAAGGGGGCGTCGAGGAGAGGGGGGGGCACTTTTTTTCTGCACCAGTTTGCAAAAGTTTGTTGCTTGCCATAAAATGTACTGTGTTCTGTATACCCTAGTCAGATATTTCAGAGAAGGTGGTTAATGGTGAAACAGGCCTGTAGTCTTTCTGAATGTTTTACATTTTCTGTTCTTGTAAAAAGGCAGAGCATCTCTTCCATTAAATGTGTTTTCCTTTCATTTTTACGATGTTCCATTTTTTTCTGTTGTTGGATCCTGCTCTGAATATACTCTGGGGCATGTCAGTTATTGTTGCCTCTAGCATGGCAGTTTTATCACAGCCTGCATATGCTGATACACTACAGGTCAGCGATAAAAGAAATGCACTGCATGATGCCATTTCTTAAACTCTTTCATGACTTTACATAGGATCTTACAAAATTTACTCTAAAATTCTTTTGTTTCTGGATCCTTGCTCTTCCTGCTGTATACACATGGTCGTACTTTTTAAGGTATTATATTAGTTGCACTAATATCACTAGTTTTAAGAAATTGCGCATGTGCTGTGAGTGATACAGAAGATGAGCTGAATCTTATGTCATCTACGGAAATATTGGCAGGTGCAGTGCTTGAGTTATTTTGAATTCTCACTGCAGCATTTACAGTATGCCATAAATTATATGTTTGTGATGATCCGCTTAATTTTTTGTTTTATTTGTTTGCAGTAAGATTGTCTGTACATGTCACAACAAATTAAAGACTCAGATTTTGGATTAAATACGTATTTTGATGTAGCATCTAATCTCTCTGTGAACTGATTATCGTTGCCTGAAGGGGGTCTATATATACAGTATATAATTAAGGCAAGTTTTTTGGTTTCAGATTGAATGTGACAGATTTCCATATCCTGATCTTTACAGTGACGAGAAATCTCAGTTCTTTCGTAAATTTGATTGTGCCAAACAAAACATATATGCCCCTCCACTGTAGATACTGCTGGCAAATACTAGATGCTAATTTGTGACGAGATAGTGTGAAGTATTTCATGTTCTTCCATGTGATCTTCGCTTAGACTCGTACTGTCTATTTCAAAAGAATTCATTAATATGACACTTATGTTTCGTAGACTCATGATATTTTGATGAATGACATTTAATAAATTTAAATACTCTACCTCTTTGCCAAGGATTCTAGAATTGAGGGTGGTGCATTCTGAATAAATGAAACTCCATTGTGTTTTTGAGGATGTAACATGGGTAATAACAGGAATACTGGCCATGCCTGCCACATGATTATGCCTCACTTGTTCAATTGCAAGATATGTAAGTGTCTTTGTATCTTGATAATTGGGGTGTAGGCCACGTGTTTTGTTCTGTTTCCTGTTGATAGAGGCCGTGTCAGTGACATCAAGGTGAAGCATGCCAAACCCCTTCATGCCGTATGAAGTCATAGACTTGTGTTACGAACCATTATGGTGGTAACTTGTCAGGCTTATATTTTGTAGGTTCTGGTTTTGAATCTTTATGATATTGGATATTTTAATGGGGTTTCTGTGCCTTTTCATTCATTCTCTCAGATGACTAGTGGGATAACACTGTCAGATTAGGCCATGACCAGTGGTGTAGATAAGGCCTCGGCAAACCCTGTGGTGTAAAGTAGAAGTAAAGCTATACCATACAGGCCTATACAGGCCCGTAGGGTTCCAGAAGTTGAGGCTCCCAGATTTCAAGACAGTGGGCACATGAAGGTGGTAAGGTTGTCAGCCCTATGCACCGGCCGCCTTGACCCGCCAGGAAATATTCCTGGTACTCATTTCTGTTAGAGGCTGAGTCGACCCCAGGACCACAGTGCAGCTGGGAGGATTACCTCAATGAAAAATTCCAATGACACCATTGGGAATCAAACCCGCGACCTTCTGGCTTGTAGCTCAGTGCCTCAACCAGCTGCACCAACACGTGCCCTTAGACCCTGTGGTGTACAGAATATTAAAATTTTTGGTGGGTCTTCTGGACTGGATTTTGTTCTTCTGGCAGAAGTCTGTATTCTGAACCCCTGTTATTAAATCTGAGTAACTTTGCTGACAATTATAGGGGGCCTCTGATCGGTTTGCTACACTCCCGGCCATGACCACAACTGTTCCTTTCTCCTCCATGTTTTTCACTGCTCATCCTTGTATCCCATTCAGTGGTAAACACTATTTGCAGTTTTCATTTTCACAGAAGGGTCCAAAGAGCAAAACAAGAAATGTGAGACTGATGTGCCTTCACATAAATACGCCATACAGCAATAATGTGCTGGACTAAAGCTGACTGAACTGATCTGTCAGATGGCACTTGCATAACAGTTCGACCACTCATACATGGAAAATACAAAATGAAGCTTGCAGTGCCATCATTGACCCTAATGATGCTGACAGCAGGTCTTTGAAAAGTTGGCTTTTAACCCAACTTGACAAAACCAATAACCTGAGAAAATTTTTATGCATTTATTTGCAGTGAAGCTTCATATCTTACAAAAAAATTGTTTTCCTGCTTTTTGATGTGTGGAGGAAAGAAATAACACCTTCGTTGCACACTTACACAACCAGACCCAAGATCAGAAACTTCCACTGCAATGTTCCTCACTTAAGTATGTATGCTTATAAATATGGCTGTCACAAATGGCATGTGTAGAGAATAGTGGTATAGGCAATGAGAGCATTTTAATATGCCAGCACTTTATGCTTTCATTTAGTTGCCGTGAAGGTGTCATTCTAAGATATTAGGTGGAGTAAATTTTTGTTTGTTTGTTGCAGCTTGTTCGACATGGACATTTAGCAGTGGTTACCGTACTCATACTGGATCAGTGAGGCTTATAGCATTTCCACAATGTGAAGAAAGATATAGTTTCAGTGTTTTGAAGATATTATTTAAAGATGTCAAGTGGACTAGTGAGTAATTAAATATTAATTAGTTCATTTAGGATTGCTAGGTTGCTGGACTTTGTCCATCATATTGCATTTGAAAAAGAACACAGCATTTTGAGACAGGATATGTGTCCAGTGATTGAAACAGCTCGTCCTCTAAGACCCAACTACGTAAATGTTTCCTTGCTCTTTGAATGAGGATGGGAACAGATACAGCTCCTGAAACGTGTGCTGTATTTCAACTGTAAGAGGTTGGACAAAGTCTAGAATTGATTTTCTTTGACTTCCACCCTGTTTGTGAGTAATTGATGTTTTGAAACAGACATTCCTTAAGGTTTCACCAAGTTGATCGAGCTTTGCTACGGTTGTGGTCTAAAAGAACATTACCCACAGAGCTTTTGGGTACAGAATGGTAGATGATTAAGTTACAATGTACTGACTTGATTGTATGGATGAAACGTATGTTTATGGTACAGTTTTTTTTTTCTTGAAGGGAGGTACTGAAATTCCTAACAGTGTGGAACTATGAACTGATCAGTTTTAACCCAAAATTTAGTTACTGGTCTGCTGCCATAGTTCTTGTCTCATGTAAAGAAACTTGTTTAACAAACAGTTTGAACGAGGTTAACATTTGATGAGTTTTCTGGCAAACAAAGTGCCATGAATTTTTTTTGGTGTTGTACACTATTGATGGTCTAATGTATAATTTTGGACAATTTTTCCTATATATGTGGAGTCAGTCAGAAGTTCTCTTTTGTTGTGCAGTGCTTATGTTTTGTGTTATTGGTCATTTTTGCATCTTTCACCAAATACCTTGAAAGTAAATTAGGAGATCACAGTCCTTTGGTTGTAAACACTCTTGAGATATCTGGCAGACTGTGTTATGGGGTCATTACAATGTGATTAACTGCTCAGTGCTGGAATTTTAAGTGCCTAGTGTAGTCTATAAAAGGTGTGGCATTTAAATATTTGCCTGTTACTTTGCATGTTCCTGCCTGATGACATTACTGACATTTGGTTTTCTCAGCATCATGCTGTGCGTTGACTAACGTATGTAGTCCTACAGCACCAAAGGGTTAACAGTAATGGAAATTGGTAATTGATAAATCACATTATACATGGACATTTTGTAAGGGAAGTTGTAAGATTTAGAATGGAACCTTATGTGTGTTGTCATCAAGTGTTGTCTACATAATTTGTATTACATAGCATGTGTTGTTGTCAGCTTTACAGTTCAGGTTTGTGGAATATCAGAATGAAAGCAGGACCTTTTGCCGAAGGTTTACAGTGTCTTCACATAACAGTATTCCAGAACTATTTTATGATTGCCGTTGGACAGATAGCAGTGATTATGACAAAACATTCATTTTTCAATATGAAGCTCAGATTGAATCTTACAGAGAGGCTGGAAAATACTGGTTCAAGCTCCCAAGTTACAGTGAATTAGGTAAGAAATTTACTTGTGTGTGTGTGTGTGTGTGTGTGTGTGTGTGTGTGTGTGCGTGCGCGCACGCGCACAGGCGCAGTGCTTGAAAGAAAGGGGGGGGGCCCACTTGTATTGTTTTGTCCATCTGTCTGCATGTAATAGGCCCCAAAGTACTCAGATGATACTGATCTAACCTGGTATGGTATATTTACACTTAAATTTTTGTTGACCCTCTTGGATTTTCATTTCCGAAGGATCATTTTAAGGTTACTGTACTTGCGGCCTAAGTGAACCTAGTATATATTATGTTTTGACTCTTTTTAACATCTTTAGAATAATTTTTACAGATTTTTATTTTAGCAATATTTTAAAAATACAAGCGTGTGTGAGTTTAATTCACTTTAATGCATCTTCATGTCCAGACTGAACGTAGGTATGTCTTTCGATTCCTGACCATACATTAATTTATTTGAAGGTTGATATTATGTATCATGTTGCTTCTTGAGAAATATAGGGCATGTATGAAACACTGGAGGATCATGCTGCCTCCATCTTCAGGGTGAGTGAATTAGAATTAGTGACAGGGAGGAAGTAGTGTGTTGATTGTGCGGGAAGGTTGCAAGAATTGTGGCCAGTCAGAGCTATGAAAAGGGAAGGGGGGTTAGATCTAGTACCAAGCTTTTGCGAATTGAGAGTTTGTAGTGAGAGAGCCATGATATCAAATGGCTGATCACGTGCAGTGAAAAATATGAAAGTAGCGTATGGCATACGTGTGTAGCGTTTTGCACTAGGCTGTAGCAGTTGGGAGGTGGAAGGTGGAGAGTGGTAAGTCTTAGTAATTTGGTCACTTGTAAGTTCATGCTGCCTGAGGAGGGCAAGAAAGTCTCATTTTTGGAGACCGCTTGGTGCCTCCTTTTCTTCACATGATGGATATGCTGCTACCACAATCTGTATGGGGAGAAATCATCCTTGTGGTTCATGTTCTTGGGGTGAAGCTTGTTTTTATTGCTTCGCTTATGAGTTGTTCCATGAGTCTGTCTTTTCTGGTCATGATGCTGGTGATGTTGAACAGTATATGATGAGCAAGATTATTGTTCTGCTGCTGCCAACTTTTCTGGTTTCTGCAGTTAATACATTTCCTGCTCCCAGTCACTTCAGTGTCCACGTAAACATAATTCAGTCACACTGAAGATAGAGACAGCACATTTGTTTAACACATGGAAACAGACCTATTATCCTTCACAGTGTACCCACCATGCAGGCCTGAAAACTTACACACCAATCACCCGGATTAATTGGGACCACAAGCCATCTGGATATGCAGAAAATCTGTATAATTGGATTTTTGTTTGAAAATAGGCTACATATGTATTTGCATACAAATAAACATTAATATTTAATAATTTAATGATATTTATAATTAATAATTTGGGACCCCTTTAGCTGTTATGATTTACAGTATGTACCTGCGCCTAAAGCTTTTGACCATGCCTGATTTGAAGTTCTAGACATCCATAACAGTTTACAGTACTGTACTTGATCTGAAAACCAGTAATTTCGAGGCAAATTAGTTTTGTAGAATTCTTGACAAAGTTACCTGAAGGACCAAGCCGATCCGGATGATTGGCAATCCAGATAAGCAGCATCTGGATAATTTGAGTTGTACTGTATTTGTAGACCTTATTACTTGTGGGTTGTAGATTTGACTGAAGAAAAGATTTAGCACTATGGATGTTGTATGACATGACTGGATGGTATAGATTGTAGTGTTCTTCAGTTTGAACCTCTTATCTGGATGCAGTGTTCATATACCTTGTTTCTTTTGTATTGTAGATGTGACTAATGAAAAGGATTTAACACATTGGACTCCTTTTCTATATGTTGATGTCTCTGAGTCACCTGCTCTTACTGTACGATGGCTGCAAGCACCTCAGAGTTTTGGCATTTCAAAATATGAATTGAAAGTGTATGACAGGGATGAATTGAAAGAAACTAAAGTATTCAGTAGCACAAATGAAGAGGAACTGAGTTACACATACAGTGAATATCTTCCTAAATATGGAGAGTACAGATTTGAGGTGCGCTTACGTAATGATTCTTGTAAAAACTGTACATACCTTGCATCTGAATCTCCAGTTATAAATGTAGGTAAGTAGAGTGACTGGAAGTGGATGTTGCATGTTTTACTGTGAAGAACTAATTACAGTTCAAATGAATATGATTTCACATGTACACTGAGATTCCTCTTTCTTGCTGTTAGTAACATGTGTGTTTTGTACTGAAAATCTTTGTCCATCACTTTTCACAAGCATTTGTGTAAGGTTGAAATTTTATTAGTTGATGCATTTGTGTGTGATGGATAGAGATTTCTTTGTGTCGCCCTCATGGTCTTCATGTGTGTTGTATCACCAGCTGTTGTTTCTCAAGCATGCTTAGTTTTCCATGATAAATGTGTTGAAATGTGCTTCATATGTGAATCCTGTATTATTTGTTTTTGTGTTGTAACATGTTAAATCTTTCCTGTTGTTTGGTTACTGATTTTAACTGATTTTCATAAGTGCTTCTGTATCATTTTTATTAAAACTGATGTACATGTTAGTTGGTGATGTGTGTCATTCATGAAAGGGAAAGAATTATGAAAAATAAACCATGTATAATATTTATGGCAAGTGTGTGACATTTTGATGGTTGTTTTCATGGTATAATATTGGACATTTTATGTAGAAGCTTAAGGAAGTAATCCCCAAGGTTTATAGAATGCATGGCAGCACATTACTGATTGTAGATGAAGTAGGCCTGTGTGATTTTAATATTTTGTGGATTACTGTTAGTAAGCTGAGTGGTCTGCAGAGCACTGTTAAGATGCAGTCCTGACATTTGTTTGGAGGATCTGGAAGACGTTTTGAAATAAATTGGGCACGTTGTGTTACACTATTTTGTGTGATCTGCCTCATGACACAAAGTTTTTAATGCTGCAGATTTTTATATCGGAAGTGTGTGTCTCCTGTTCTTCACGCGCAAAAGTGTAGTTGCAAGTTACAGTTATCTGGTAACCAGTCTTTGCACCAGTAAGTAACATTATGGGCATGAAAAATTCTGCAGGCATTACATTTTGTATAAACTCAACAAACTTAAATGCTGTATTTAACTGAAGCCCTGATTGTGCATGTAATATGGTACTGCATATAAGGTATCCCCTCTTCCCCGCTGCTTACAGTCTTCAGTTTTCAGGAAAGTACCCGTACACGATGTTTTTATCTTTGTGTGCTGTTATGAGGCAATCCGATTTTTCAGTTGATAAATTAGGAAGTAAATGTTTGCATTATATTTGGGCAAATGTAGTAGTTTAATGGAAGTTAAAGGGAAGTAGTTTGAAAATGTTGCTGTTGTTTGGATTTTGTATGGGGTGATACAATTTTCATCCAGTAGGTGTCATTAGCATGTTTATTCTTTAAATCACAATAGATGAAAGTGTGAAGAAAACAGTTTTTTGTTTGTAGGTGATTCTGCTAAGTGGGCATTGGCAGTTGGAGTCATTGGTGGTTTAGTTGTTACGTGTTTGTTGGGTGCCATCTGGTATTCATGGAAGAGTATGTTGAAAAGACCAGAAAGTAAGTTATCGATGCTGGGAAAGTTCTGTTTTATTTCATGGCAATAGTTGTTGTATGTATGTAATTCTGCTTATGTAAGTTAACCTTTTAAAGCGTAGCGGTAACTTTACATACCACCAGGTTTAACATTAAAAAATTCTACGTGGTGCCCACATTGCGTTTATGTGTTTTGTACAGGTCTCAGAACAAACAGCAACTTTTGCCATACAGAACATTAAGAGATTGGTTTTTATAACCGAAATGAAGCGTGTTTACAGCGTGGTACGCACTGAGTCCTTATATAAAACAGACAGGCTTCGTCTTTAAACGGTTAATTACACATGATGGAGTGAAATTCTGATGATGTATCTGACAAATGTAAGGTAATCAACATCTGTGCTTCATTTGTAAGTTCATCACAGAAAAGTGACGACAGTGATGATGACATTTTGTATGTAACATGTTTACAATTGCAAGCTGTAACAAATAAATAGTGATTTAAGTAGGATTTCATCCTGTGGTCATCTGCCCACAAGCTCAGTATCCAAAGCCATCAGCTAAATTGCTTTTTGTTGTCTGATTATGAAGTTATGCCATGACACTATAACATTGGGATCATGAAATTGTGTTATGGAAGAGTGTAGGGTGGCAAGGTAGGCTTTGTGAGTTCTGCACAAAACTCTGTTTTCCAATTGCTTTTGTTTTTAGCTGTTAAACCACCTAAATTATTGATCATCTATACTCAATCCAGTGAAACTCATATAAAAGTTGTGGAAGAATTAGCACAGTACCTGAGGAAGTTCTGCCATGTGGATGCACTATTGGACAAGCTGGATATCTCAAAAACGAAAACACAGGTACCAAAATAATTTATGAGAGCATGCTGTGTAATATCATATGTTTAAAATGTGTGGTGTTGTTAGATGAGAGGAAGAAGCTGAATTTGTGGGAAAGACTTCAAGAGAGGTCAGATGCAATAGCGGGAAACAGACTCCACTGATGTTTTATGGTCGCCCTATGTGGCAAAGTGCACTAACGGGAAATTGACTTGGCTTGGCTTGGCTTGGCTTGACTTGACTTGTGTGGTTAGATGTAAAAACATGCACCGTACTAAGTAATGCTTTGACGAGGATCAGGAAACAGGTGTGTAGGATGGAGAATTATCTTTGTAGTTTCTGTTACAGAGACAGAAAGATAATCATTCAGGGAAATATAAAATTGCACATATCTCAGCACTGCATCATGGGTGCATATTGTGTTGTTTAAGTGAAAGGAACATTGAAGTTCAGATCCTTTGATTCTGCTAAATTATGCCAGTACTCCACTGGTCTCTTCTTAGATTATTTAATGTTTGTAGTTCCAAGTTGTGCAAGATTTGGGATTGACTTGAATTTATTAGTCTGCTTAGTCAGGTCAAAGCACTTCCAATAGACCATGGATCCATATTTGAGTGGGTGTGTGAGTTGATGAGTGTTTGAACAGTCTGTCATTCTGTAATACTTTAACCTAGTCAGTGAGTGTGTCTGTGCCTGTGTAGTATTGTTTTGTATGTAAAAAATTCTGAGCAATAAGCATAAAGTCAAGCATATGTACAAGACATACAGTATGGACATAAGTCTTCTGTAATATGTAAGCATCATTTGTATGCTTGTGCAGAATATAAGTAATGAAACTGTTTGAATGTATTCCTGTTCACATTTTGGATAGAAACGCCTATGTATACTTACATAAATGTATGTATGTATGTAGATCTGCAACAATTCAGTAGCATTACCAAAGAATGTATTGTAAAATTGTTGAAAGTGGATCGAGTGTTGCATGTTATAAACTGGTGTATTCTTGAGTTGAAATTATTTATATTGTACATTTGTTTTCAGGATCCATACGAATGGTACAATGATGCCTTTGATCACCTTGATTTTGTAATGGTGGTGTCTTCACCACCATTACAAAAATGCTGCGGCCAAGTAGGACTGTATAGAGATGTGGAAAATATTGCCCTTCAGTTTTTGAAGAACAAGTTTTCTGGTCATGACTTCAGATGCCAGGTCTTCTCTGTCTTACTGCCATATTGTACAGAACAAGACATTCCAAATGAGGCAAAACATTTTCTGAAGTTCAGATTAATTAAAGACTGGGACAAGATGTTATGGTTTATTCATTTTGGTAGTAAGTTGCCTGCCTTTCTAGATTCTACATGCGCTTTACTGGGACCGAAACTACCTGGAGGTGAGTCTGATTTCAGTGTGAATGGTGTAAATTTGCTAAAATGTATGCAGCAGGCACAATGTGACTCATTGAAAGTTTGTGGCCACAAGAATCTGAAGGACGAGGGAGTTTCTAAAAGTAAAATAACAAGGCTTCAGAACTTCATTCAACCAGTACAGGATATGACAGACAGTCATCCCGAAAGGGTAGATTGTTCGAAAGATGTTTCTGAAGTCAGCCCTGATGTGCAGGTTTGTGAGGACTTATCAGGAATTTCCTTGAATGATTTGGATCTGACAGGTGCAGGAACATCAGGCATAGAATTGGTAGATAAGCAAAGAAATGTTATAAAAACAGTGTATGATCTGGATGTTATGGCATTATAGGAGGAATGAAGTTGCTGAAATATTTGGATCCCTGTTTTTCAATGAACAGAGAGCATTTTGTACTTCTATTTACAGTATTTGTAATTCCAAGTGGAATTACTGTAAGGACTGTGAAGGACAAGGGTGTCCTCTTTAGAATCTTGTTAGTGCTCTTTCATGTTTCTGTTCCCTGTATCAGTTACAGACATTAATGTATAAAGGGCACTAGTCGACTGATTTTCATGTACCTCAATTTGAACATCATCCATTGAAGATGTCCAAATGTTGTTTGTTTTAACATTGCTGTTATTAACAATACTATTTTTACAAGTATGTGTATTGTGATGAATCATTCCATGTAGGGCCTTTTAAGGTTTATATGGATGTAGGTGTTTGAAAATGAGCTGAAACGTGTGGTTTTCTAACATAACTAAAATGGTGATAGAGTCATTTTATTTTATGAATGTTTTAATGATGTTGACCTGTTTGTGTGTATTTTAAAGATGTTGTGAAGTGGCATCCTGTTGGTCATATGTGGACTGCCTGTTTATTGTTCATCTCTGTAATTTTGAAGATTTCACAATATTTGTAACATAATTGTTAGGGTGGGAAACATTCTGATTGTCATAAAATTTTGTACTTCAGGGTTAATTGTCCTATATGGAAGAAATGTAATAAGTTTTATGAAGGGCCATAACAGGTTCTGGGGGCAGGGTAAGGGACCTATAAGTTTTGTGAAGGGCCATAGCAGGTTCTGGAGGCAGCATAAGGGACTTAGTGTTTGTGTAAAGGGAAGGCTATTCCCCTCAAAGTTGAATACAGATACACGTAAATTTTTTATTATGGGAGGTACGTTTCTTGGGCTGGTATTATCATTAATTGTGAGTGGGGATGACATAATTTTGATTGCGGTACCTTTGAAAATACATAGGTTAAATGGTGATGTCTTTCATTTGTAGGTGGCCAGTACAACATTCTTCACATTGGCTTGGTATGGGAACTTAGGAATTTAATAAAACTCACACAGTATACTAAAGGTTAAAGTCACCTCAAACATGCTATTGGATGCATGGTGGAGTGGGGGTCGTGTGTAGAGGTATAGCTGTACTTACACTTAATCTCAGTATTATGTGGGGCTGGGTGCTTAACACCATACCCCAGCTGCTGTACCCCCAGGAAAGGCTATAGAATAGGTGGCGCTTAAGTTTTGTAGATAACAATACTGGAGATGTAATTACCACAATGAATGTGCCAGTATGGGAACATTTTGTTGAAGTATGCAGGTGAGAATGTGTTTTTATGCATTTGTGAAACTTTCAAATTTAGGGTGGTCCAGCATCTTTATACATGGAGACAGTATCTGAAGTCTACATTCTACATATGATAAGTTTATTGTTGGTCTTTAAAGGCTGTTAGTGTATTAATTCTTACATTATAGTGTATTTGGTCGTTGATATTTACATTTTGGCATTTGGATAGTTATCCCAAGGCAACCAGATTTCACATGATTAGAAAGTTACAGTCTGTGAAAAGATTTATGGAAGACTCTCCCTTTGGTTGTCTCCCATATATTTCATAGCCCAAGTTGGTGTTTGCATTCCAGGTTTGGCACTAATAACAAGGATGCTCACCCAGTAGGTCTGAGTTGGGTAGGCAGTCAGTGGTGTTTATTGATTATATGGAACCACTTGTGGGGCAGGTTACTGACTGATCAGCAATACATTAGAAATCACTGAACTGGCAGATAGCCAGTGAGAGCAGCCCCATACCTGCTGGAAGAGCAAATGGTTAGTGGATCATCACTAGTCTGCGTCAGTTGGTTGGTGAGAAAGGGAAGTTACCCCAAATCATGTCATGGGTGATAGCACTAAGAGACCCAACCACCATACTTTTAACATAGTTTTGTTGTACAGGTTTGAGAGGAACCAGTTCATTTTGTTACTGTTTTTTCATATGCAAGCATAAATTATGTGTTCTAAAATTACATACTGAATAGCAGGGAATGCATAGTGTATGTTAGATCTATTCTCACTTCCACCATTACTTGTTGTTATGTCAGGAGATATTTTCAGTTTGGTTTAATGCTCAAATGTAGGTACTGTCCATTTCTAGTGAGACTCTAAATATAATTTCTGTATTTTGTATTTTGTATTTTATTTCATATTCAAGTAGATCCAATATAACAGGTCAAATACAACCACTGGATACAGAATACGTCACTGTGTATAATATTTAAATAAAGTTCCAAAACAAGTTCCAATAGTAAATGTAAGACTGAAACAATGAAGTCCTTAAGAATAGATATAAAATTATTTCACAGTTACAATACTAATATATATAGACCAAGTATATGCAAAAAAAAGTCTGCGTAACAGACATAGACACACACATGCACCCACAAGTACACAACACACGCCCACACAAGTACACAACACACACACACACACATACATTTCATTTCATTTTATTATATGTTCCAGTAAATCCATACAGGTCAAGACCGTTTGGATACCGAACTTATCATGTGGGATACATACTTATCAACAATGACAACAACATAGTGCATAGAACTACAGATTAAAAATTTCACATTATAAAAGAAATGACAGAAACTCTTAGAAGTAAGAAAGGGCTTGACGTACATTTCATAACATAAAAATCGCAATTAAAATTGTAACTAAAATTATCCATGACTAAAATACTCCTCAATAGTGTAGAAAGATTTAGTGTGCAGAAAAACCCTCAGTACCTTTCTAAATTGTTTATTATCGTGAACCAACTCTTTTATGTGCCAAGGAAGGTGACTAAAAAGCTTGATACCAAAATAATAAGGCCCTTTTTGATGGGTTGTTAGACTGGAATGTGGGTAATGAAGATTTGACTTACATCTTGTGTTAATGCCATGAATCTGAGATGTAGTTTGATATAAATCCCTATGATCTACAACAAAAAGCAATAAAGAATATACGAGGCCTGTTCAGAAAGTATCCGACCTTTGGCCGGGAAAAATACATTTACGCACCTGGAGGTCTGCAACTCTAATCCCCTTCGAAGTAGTCTCGTGACTGAACGCACTTCTCCCAGCAGTTCTGCCATTGTTCGAAGCATTCTGGAATGCCTCTTTGCGAATGGAGTACAGCTTGGCCGTCGTGTTCTGTATAATGTCGTCTCGTGAGTCAAATCGAGTCCCTTTCAGCTGCATTTTCAGGTGGGGGAACAGCCAAAAATCACAAGGAGCCAAGGAATTCGAGGTCGCTGTTTGAGTAGTCCAGCATGTCCTGTGAGACTTCCAGACGGAGTCGCTTCTGCTCCATCATTAGCAGCTTCGGCATGAATTTCACGGACACTCTCCGTATTGCCAAATCATCGGTCAGAATGGAATGTACCGAACAGTGCTTATCCCCACTTGCTCCGCAAGTTCTCGGACGGTGACACGACGGTCCTGCATGACCAAAGCCCGCACTTGGTCGATGAGCTCGTCATTTTGGCTTGTTGAGGGCCTACCGGAACGAGCGTCGCTCTCCACCGACGTGCGGCCATCTTTGAATCTGTTGTACCACTCCTTAATTTGTGTGATGCCCATGGCATCTTCGCCGAAAACCCACTGAATCTTCCGAATGGTTTCCACTTGGCTATCGCCAAGCTTCTGGCAAAATTTGATGCAATACCACTGCTCAAGTTCCGTCATTTTGGCAGAAAATTACAATGCGACGCTCGCTGCGTATACACTCTCACTCACATGCTGGCTGCACGTGACTGAGGCTGTCTGCTGGCGGGAAAAAATCCGCGTATATGCATGAAGGTCCCCTCCACCTCCCCACCACAGCACACCTCCCGTGCTTCATTAGTTTCCGCGGAAAAAAATTACGTCGGATACTTTTTGAACAGGCCTCGTATATATTGAGACTGCATTGGCAGGATTTTCAGATCCTTGAAAATATTCCTACAAGAGTCTGTGGGTCTCAGTCCACACATAATTCTAATTATCCTCTTCTGAATTCTAAAAATCTGAAGGCTATAAGAAGAGTTGCCCCAGAAAATAAGTTCATAAGTCATGAGGGAATGAAAGTAGGAGAAATACACAATTCTTAAAGACTCAGTCGACAAAATAGGGGTAATTACCCTAATTAAATAACAAGCTTTACTCAATTTAGGCAGAAGTTGGAATATATGGGCTTTCCAGGTACAGGAACTCTCTAAGACCAAACCCAAAAACTTAGTATTAGTATTGTTAGAAATAAAATTATTATGATAACTAACAGATACTACATTATTGGGAATAGACCGAGCAGAGAACTGGACATGTTTAGTTTTATCAAAATTTAGATTTAACAAATTAGCATTAAACCATTCATTCAAACGAACAAATGCAATATTAACATCATTTTTATATTGTAAAAGGCTATGACTATTAATAATCAAAATTGTGTCATCTGCAAATAAAACTGGTTTGACATTATTTTCAAAAATTCTTGGTAAATCATTTATATAACAAAGAAAAAGAAGAGGACCGAGAATAGATCCTTGAGGGACCCCTCGGTCCACCAAGGTCCAATCTGAATAACTAACATGACACCGTTCAATATTAGGTGTTAAGACTCTCTGATATCTATTAGATAAATAAGATTCAATGAAGTTATAGAATTTGCCACTTATACCATAAAAATGAATTTTAAGAAGTAAGATATTGTGATCAACACTATTAAAAGCCTTTTTCAAATCGCAAAAGACCCCACCAACCGTGTTTTTTTTGTTTAATGCCTCTAAAATGTCATTATATAATATAAATGAAGCCTCTGTAGTTGGTGACTGATGCCTAAAGCCGAACTGTTCGTCCGTTAAAATATTATTATCATAAATATGTTGATTTAGTCTTGAACTAATGATCTTCTCACAAATTTTAGAGAAGGAAGTCAAAAGGGAAATTGGTCTATAATTAGCTGGGTTTTTTCTATCGCCACCCTTAAACAGGGGCTTAATCTCTGCAAGTTTCAGCCTATCTGGAAAAATGCCAGAATCCAACATTTTATTACCAATGTACATCAAAGGTGATATAATAAATGGGGAGCAGAGTTTTAATAATTTAACCGAGACTTTATCATAACCATATGAACCTTTTGATTTTAATGAATTAATAATTTTAGCAATCTCAGCAGACGTTACGACATGAAATTTTATATGAGGAAAGGGATGGTGAAAGGCTTGCTGTAAATAGTCTAAGGGGCCAATATCAGTCTTAATAAGAAAATGGCAACAGGAAGCATTTACAGACCATATCAATTTTTACTAGATAATGATCCTAATGGCACAAATAAGGATGATTGTTTATGGTGATATGGGGAATGGGAGTATCAATTCTAAAAGCTGTCAAGCAAAATTAATGTTAGTTCTTGTTGTTCATACCGTACATGACTTTTAAGTCAATTTGATGAATTTTAAATCGGTTTTGCCAAGTTACTGTCCCATCGTACAAACAGTTAAAGATCCAGAAGTTTTATTTGAAACTTAACTCACTAGGTAAGTGTGTAATGAATGAACCACCTAAACTCAGCTCAACTAAACTAAACTAAACTAAGTGACTGACTAACTCCATGCAGCAGAGTCCTTCTTGAGAAGCTGTTAGTTCCATAGCAAGTCAAGAAATTCCCTGCGTTTTGTGGAACCAGAAGATTTATCACTGTGTTCACACAGTCTGGCACTGTCCTCATCTTGAGGCACATTAATCCAGTCCACACCATTCCTTCCTGCTTTTTTAAAATCTCTTTTGATATTATCTCTGCTAGGTCTTCCAAGTATGTCCCTTCAGTAATCCCTGCCAAAATTCTGTCCACATCTCTCTTCTCCCTTATACTTTCCACATGCCCTGCCCATTTCTTTCTCCTTCTTCAGATTATGTGAAAATAGTTTTATTTGAAACCTTTTTTATGTTGTGAATATGTGATGAAACTGAAGAAAAATTGTGGTAATCTATGTGTATATAGTGTAATTTTATAACTGTACATGCTTCTTTGTAACATAGTGGAACCAGGTGTTGGGTGTCATTTGTTTTTATTGATGTAGGTTCAAATAATATCCACATAAAGGTAGTGGGTGGGGATAGCGTACTCAGTATAGCAACCCGCTACGGCCTGGATGGTCCAGGGATCAAATCCCAATGGGGGCGAGATTTTTCTGACCTGTGCGAACTGGCGCTGGGCCTGTGTGCAGCCTCCTGTACAATGGCTACAGGGTCTCTTTCCCAGGGGTAAATCACCTGGGGCATCGCATTGACCAGCCACCCTCATCTAGGGCTGAGGTTAAGGAAGGGTTAGAGCTCTACCTGTACTGCCCTCTGGTCGTTCATGGCCTGTTCTAGGGTCAACTTTGCCTTTTTACTTTATGTACATAAAGGTAAAAAAAAAAAGGGTGTTTTGCATACACCGTGCAGGCATACTGGGAGAATGGACGTATAGCTGCACTCATTTTTAACCTTTGCACTAGATGGGTTAAGAAGTCAGCCTCAAGTCCTAGCTGCTTTACCCCGGGGAAAGAGCCCCTGGTGCCTGTTAGATATGAGGCTGGGTGGGTCCTGGGGCCAGTCTGAATGTTTCGGAGAAGAGGTGAATGTCTTGCCTATGCCAAGGGTTCATATCCTGGATCATCCAGCCCATAGCGTAGTAGCTATACTGACTGTGCTATCGTGACTCTAAAGTAATATGTAATTTATGTGTTTGAATAGCAGTCAGTTTTGATAACATCGGTTTTTGACTAGAGCACTGAATTAGCTCACCCATTTGTACATTGTATAATAGTTTTTTTGGGTCTGTGTTCCTGATGCGTAGGACACATATAATGAATGTTCTTCATGTGCAGAATTTGGTACTGCTTTAAACAATATTGATACCACATTTTCATGCCATTCAGTATGTGTGTATTGAAAGAATGCATTTCATCATCATAATGCTATCAGCAGAACAAATGCAACATATTGCACCTGTATTACAAAACTGCAAATACAGTATAGTACACTAAAAAATATTTCTAGGGTATAATTTTGTACCTTAAATAGCCACTTCTTTTGCATTACATATGTATGGGCATCACATATCATTTGTTCCACCTTACAGAAGAGTGTGTGTGTCTTGTAGCCACTTTTATTACAGTTATTGTCATTTCTGTTCATATGTGGCCATGTTATGGTGATTAACTTGGTAGGTGTGGCAGTGAATAATTTATGAGATAAAATAGCATTTCAGTCTTAACACAACTAATTTTATTGATTTAAGATGGAGAATAACTTTGATATGTGTTTTGGCTTAAACTGGAAAATTAGAAGCCATTTTCTGGCAAATTTTAAATAAATATAAAGAGAATAGTCACAACATATTGTACTGTGGAACACTACTCAGCGCAGTATGCTGTTGTGACTCTGTTATATATGACTTATATCTTTAGTCTGATTGGTGGCTTGTGATTTAACGCTAAACATGTAGCCAAGTTATTCTCCATCTTATATCATTAAAAGGAGTTGTGTTAGACTGATTCACTGTTCTGTTTAATTCTTATGGTATATACGAATGGGATATCTCAAACCAAAAACATTTTAATGTTGATCCTGCTTTGGGATGTTTATAATTATAAGGCAGTGAGCTGTGCTGCCAATCTTTCAAAGGAACTTGCTGCCTTACTTGTTAATGAGTAGAGAGAGACTGTTGAAGTTATGTAGGTAGGCAGTCCTTCATATCTATGGGTTGGAGAGAAGGGGCTAATACCAGGGCATTACTCACTTTGACGCTGAATACAGAGACAGCAAACTCCCCCAAAACTGGGCATTGCCACACAGTGCAGAACCCCCCAGATAGGATTGTCATTAAAAAATCACAAAAGCTTAAAATTAGTTTATGAATATTCAGTAGGTTAGTATATGCTGTGGAGTCTGAGACTCAGCATTTAGGTGGTCACACTATAAGGATATTTTATATGAGTATGTAATTTTTCAGGTTATTACAGCAGGTATTGCTCAAATAATAGTCTGGTAGGAAAATGAGTTTTTTTTTCTGATGTTTTGGGGAAACATGCTCTCCTCATCTTCGTGGTGACTGAATTAAGTTTGGGTGGATGCTGAAATGATTAGGAGGAGGCAACAAGTCAGGTATGTAGGAAGGCTGCAAGGATTGTGGCCAGTTGGAGCTGTGGAAAGGGAAGGGGGAGTAGATTTGCAGCCTCCATCTGAACCTAATTCAGTCATCCTGAAGATGGCAGCATGATCCTTTGAGAAGCCAGGAAAAACTTATGTTTCTGGGTTGTGCAATAACTCAGAAAACTATCAATGAAATTTTATGTAGCAACATATTTGTATAGTATTTTACCATACATAATAAAATGATGCATTTTTATTTTGATGTAATAATTACTCATGCAGACCATGCAAGAAGTCACTTCTTTCTTTCAGGGACCTTACTGTTATTTTTTCTTGATTGTGTTCCTGATCAATAGAATCTTCAGCTTTGGAGGAGGAGGAGGTGGTGGTGGTGGTGGTGTACATTTTGCATGATTTTAAGGAAACTAAAAGACTTCACTAGTGATATGGTAATTAACAGAGAAATCTCAATTTTCTTTACAGAATACATGGAACTTCTGTGTTCATTTATAAGGTGGTGCCCCTCCCCCCTCTTCCGCCATCCCCCCAGAAGATTGATGTAGTTGAAGTTTCTCCTCTTATAAATAAAAGTGATAATCAACAACAAATGCTCAATGTATATATTATCTTCACTATAAAAACCTACATGTTTCAGCACCACTGGATTATTTGTTGGTGATTATTACTTTTATGTGATACAGTGCACAGATGTGGAGCATATTAAATCCTCCTCTTATATGCAGGCAATATGGTACACTAATTCCAATATAAGTACGTGGTTGGTGCAGCTGTTTTTTGTCATCTTGCAAGCTTTTTTTACCCTATGCAGATACAAAGTGATGTTGGAAAACAGTGAAATATTTGTGTCAAAAGATGTATAGAATATGCACACCACTTATGAACTTGCAGTTGAAGAGATTTATTCTACAGGTTGTTAGACAAGAGCTAGTCTTTTACTCCTGGCTAAATGTGGTTATACTTGTATCATGCTTTAATCTTTTAGTGTTAGAAGAGTGTTGTGTAGAATGGTTTCCATTTAATGTACACCTTTCTGGTAAGTGGTAAGGTCAGGGGCGCACCCAAGGGGGGGGGCTGTGGGCTGCAGCCTGCCCCCGTGAAGTCCCAAAATCCAAAAGTTAAAGAACACACATTCTTTAGGTCCAGTGATATCAAAAGTTTTATGTGGTTTATCTTTCAGCTGAGATCAGCCACTGAAATCAGCTGATCACTAGTACATTAGAATTTTGAAAAATAAATTAATAAAATTAAAAATACAAGAAGGTAGGACACTGTGATTGAGTCATAAAACATGTAGTTGTATTTGTATGTATATAAATGCAGTTGCAAAGAGTGTTATACTTACAACATGATTTTTGTAATATAAGTTTTAAAATCAAATTGTATATACCCTCAGAGTAACCCCCCCCCCCCCCCCCCCCCAGTGAAAAATTCTGGTTGCTCACCTGGGTTGGATTAGTATTTTGCACTTGAACATCATGTTTATGTTTTGTATTTATACTATGTATTACCAAGTTTCTTTTATTTATAACATTTTTTCACGTTTTTTGCAATGAATGAGAGTCCCTATAAAAGGAATTCACTCAAAAATGGGCTTGCTTATAACTGCCATTATTTTAATCTTTTTGTCTTTGATAGTGATTAGTTTTTGTGCTGTGTGTAAAAAATCTCCCAAAAGAAACTCCATAAGACAGACCTAATTTCATCTCATAGACTTAGCGACTAGGATGTGGGAGTAGTTGGTACAATATATGTATGATTTGTACACCGCAGAATAATATACAATCATAAAACGTAATTAGGAAGATCGTATAACACACCATGTAAGTGATGTACATGATATATACATGCAGGAACTTGTGTGTGCCAACATGGATCTATATGCAAGACACACAAACACTGATTCTGGTTAGTCATTTCCTACTACTGTAAATTCTTCAACCAAAACAGAAGGAACAAGTCATGAGGAACTGTCATTGTTAGTATAATGTTTGCAACTGGTCTGTGAAAAGCATGTTTGTGTCTGCACACAGCTCTGAGTCAGCCTTTGGCGTATGTAGATTCTGAATTATAAATGTTATTAGTTCCAATATATAGTAACTGGTAGAAGGAAGTTTGTGGGAGTTGCTAAATACATAGTTCTCTAAACACATGTTTTTCTGAGGACGTACCGCAACTCTAGTGACTTACTTTTGTAGTATAATTGAATGGAAATATGCAAAGTATGCAGTTATTAGTATCTCTTCACTGTCTAGAAATACAAGAGCCCTGGCATTTTGGCAGAAGCAGTTCTATGACTCTTTAAATTCGGAAAATTTTCAATTTGAAGACTCTTAAACGTGCGATTTTCACTTATTAACGGTATAACTTAGATACAACTTATTTACTCATACGTTATTGTGAGATATTAGGGATTGAATTAGCATGGGGGGGGGCACTGACATAACAAGAAAACAAATGGGCTAAGAATAGAGCCCTGAGTACCAACAAGTACAACTTTAGCCTAGAACAAACATTATGTGCATAAGCAAAGTAATTATTTGGCAGTTTGAATTATTGTCAACGAGCAAACAGCAATTTTTGTGCGTGATTTAAATTCCAATTGTCACGGCCTCTTGCCCAGTTGGGAATTTCATGTTTTAAATTACTATGTTGGCGCTACTGTGAGCGGTGACTCATGTCACCGGTATGTTAGATAAGCTACTGTCATTTTGTTAAGTGTCAAGTGCGAAGATGTGACGTGTGGTATGTGTACGGAATGTCAAACGCTGCCGTGGCTGGAAGAAAACCCGTACTTAAGTAGCGTTTCAAGAGCGTTGTTAAAACGTGCACTTCTAAAAGGCATGGGGGTTTTTACGTGGCATATTCGTGTGTTAGTAGCATTAAGTATTTGCGCAGTTGTCACCGTTGTGTCAGCTGCTGAACGTAGTTACTGCTCGAATAGTACCGTGTCTTGCAGTTCACAGGTAAAGTGCACTAGTTGAAGGCAATTTATATTCGTTTCAGATGTGCATCTCGAATGACAGTTTAACCATTTAAAGAGGAAGCTTATCTGTTTTTTATCAGGACTCAGTGTGTACCGCGCTGTAAACACTCTTCACTTCAGTTATGAAAACCAGTCTCTTGATGTTTTATAAGGCAAAAGTTGCTGTTTGTTCTGAGATCCATACAAAACACGTAAACGCACTGTGGGCACCACGTAGAATTTTTTAATGTTAAACCTGGTCATATATAAAGTTACCGCTAGGCTTTAAAAGGTTAACAAGAAAAGCTATCAGGTGTCTCATAGTATAGTGCAGTACTTAATCGACAATAATGTGACAGGATTGTATTGTCATCACCATCATTTTTTTGTAAAGTCATGTCAGTAAAGGTACATCGTCGTATTTTTAACTTACCGACACTGTCAAGTCCTGAGATTATATAGTCTCGGTAGCAGATGACTGTATGAATATGGAGCAGTGGTGGAATGGTACATATTAATTTATTCATACTTTACATTCTGTCAGTCTGTTTATGATTAACAATAACCACCTGATATAGAATCTGCCCGCACGCACGCACGCGCGCGCGCGCGCGCGCACACACACACACAATAAAAATGTGTTTGTCAGTATCCAATACAAGGTAATACAACAATAATAAATATGAGTAAAACATTGTGTACTTAGTGTGATAAGCAGGACAATACAGTTACTTATTTGGATAATTAAAAATATTCCTGCATTATCTGAAAAGAACTGGAATAAAGGAAGATCTTTAACATTTGTTAGATAGTTTTGTATCATGCGTTAAAACCTTTATTTCAGCAGGCAGTTTATTAAAACATTTTTATGCTCATATTAAATGTTCCATTATTGAAAATTGATAAGGAAGAAGATGGTTGATAAAGATCTGTAATATGTGTAGTATTAATATTATGTATGTCAGAATAAAATTTGTAGTAATTAATATTATTGGCCACAAACATTAATATTGAGAACATATATTGGGATTGAAGGGAAGTATCTTTAACTGTTTAAAGTAATCTCTACATGAGTCTCATTTTTTTAAACTGCATGTAATTCTAATAACCTTTTTTTGCGATCTAAATATATCTATACTATGTGGGGAATTACCCCAAAGGTTATACTGTAACGCAATATAGAATGAAAATAAGCACGATAACTCATGAGTAGAACTTCTTGAGATGTTTAAGATTTAATAGTTCTTATCATGAAAGAAACTTTAGCTAACTTTAATAGTAATAAATCTAAGTGACTTGTCCAAAACAAATTATTTTCAATGGTTAACCCAAGAAACTTTATAATGTTCATATTAGTAACTGTGTTGTGATTGTCAGTGATTTTAATATTCATATGGGGAGTATTTCTTATTTTAGAATGAATAAAATGGGTTTTATCAATGTTAAGTGATAAAAAATTGATTTTAAAACCATGTATTTATTTGTGTAAAAACCTCATTAACTTCAGTTTGGAAAGTATCATGATTTAGATTTCTTACCAAAATGCTAGTATCATCAGCAAAGAGAACTGGAGATGAATTTTTGTTTAGAATTATGGTTGGATCATTAATATATACTAAAAAGAGAAATGGTCCATTTATTTGGATATATTTTCTGTTTCCCTAAAAAATTTGAATTCTGTGCCAGGATAACTTGGTTGAATTAGGCCTAAATTAAATTGAATTTAGTTGCTTGTGTTTGGTATTGCAGGACTAAAAATATGTGAATTTTCTGAGATGTTATATGGCTATATGCTAAAGGGGCTGAAATGTATGCCACTGTGTTATGCCAAGAAAACAAATAAGGAACTAATTTTGGAGCATGGGTGGATGTACTACATTAAATGAATGTTTGTCAGTTTTTGACAGTTTGTGATTGCACAGTTCTGCACCTCATTGCCATTTTCATACAATGCCATACAAAGCCCTCTCTCATTCAGCATGTCCATTTGTTTCCTATGTGATTCATACGTATGGAAGATGAAGTTTTTGCATGTCATTGAGGGAGTCTTGTTTATTGGTAAGAGCAAAGGTGAAGTCTGGTGGCACGATGTATGTGCAAAATTTGATGAAAATATATGTTTATTCAGTAGTTATTACAGAACTCAATTTCATTAGCATTGTATCTTTCCGTATAAGGACAGTAGGCTGAAAAATACTGACGCAATGATTGTATGGAGAATAGGTTCTTGAGGTCTCGACTGTTCTGAGATGTGACACTGTGTCGCAGGTTATTTCGTTCTGATGTTTTGAGACAGTGCAGTGGTCCCAAATTCAAGGGCCTGAAGGTCGTGTTTCGGTGTTTCTTTCTTACCAAGCATTGACTTATTGTCCCTGTGGTTAGGAATAGAGTAATATTTAACTAGAAGATGGCAAGCAAAGGTGTGGGATGTCCTGAAACACACAGAAAAGTAGTGACATAATTTTAAATCTGCTTCCAGGCAGTATGATGGCATCCCACTCCATTGGAAACATTACATACATTTCAAACCTGACCATAGTCTGATATATTGTGGAGTTAGAAGTATTGAGACACTGTGTGTAATGCTCTGCTTACATATGTGAACATTGTTAGGTGGTAATTATGACACTGCTATGATGTGATAGTGGACAGTGTTTTTTTTTTACAGCTTTCGTATCTAAATGCATCTGACTCAGCTTGCAGCGTGGTAGCGTACTCACCATTGGGTAAGACAATTTTCCAGTGCTAATCAACCGAGAACTTTAATGCTCTGTCAGTTTGAATTCTGCAGACCATGTGGCGGCATTCTTTTTTCATTGCATTTCTGAATGGTATGTTTTCTTTTAATGGAAAATCTAGTGACAGGTATATATACGTGGTGATTGTAAGTAGATATTTTCAGACATGCCAGTGCACAGACACTGTGTGCCATCTGCAGAGATGTTGATTTATCATGTCTCTGAGTGTAGGAAAATAGGAACTTGGCATGTATGGACTTGTTTGTCGACACTATGGCTGTGTTATTGCTGCTGGTAATGGGGCAGCTGGACTGGACACTTATTAGCCATCCGACACTGCAAAGGGACTTCAGGTGGTCTCAGTGTACTTGTTAAATGTATGCATCTGAACAAGAATGTTTATTTGCAGACATGTGCAAAGTATGCATCGTGGCTGAAGTGTAACTGAAAGTTTTATGAAAAACGGTATCCATTGTCAGTGCCCTGTAAAGACAGTATAGTGCAGAGATTTTTGAATGACAGATTCAGTGCCTGACAAAAATAAAATTAAACTTGTATTCTCAAGTGAGGCATGGTTTGCATGAAGTAGGAATGTGAAAGCTAGCTAAAGCTCTCCCACTACAGGCCTGGACAGGCTGTTAGGGCTTCAGGAGGTTGAGGCTCCAGAATTTCCAGACAGTCGGCTCATGAAGGTGGTAAGGTTGTCAGCTTTATACACCGCTGCCTTTACCTCCCATCCATGGTACTCATTTTTGTTATAGGCTGAGTTGACCCCAGGGCCACCGTGTGGCTGGAAGGATTAAGTTAGAAGTAGGAATGTAAACAGTGAAAATGACAGAAGTTGGTGTTATGAAAATCTCCTTGCAGTTCATGAAGTTTGTGTTACGTGTCGTTAAAGTCAGTATCTGGTGTGCAGTAAGAGCCTGTAAAATTGTAGGCCCTGAGTTTTTCAAAGGAAGAAATTCCAGCAATTATGTTAAGTTTATCTTGCCACTGTTATTTTGGGGTTTAACTGAAGAACAGAAAATATAGGACAATCCAATTTAATTTCAAGAATTGAAGTAAAACTTCTGCAGAGAAATTGCTAGTATTTGAAGACTAACTTCATTATGTGCCAAGAAATATTTTTGGATAATGTGGGTCCTGCTAAAAAGCTGGAGGTCAGCATTTAAAGAATCTTCTGAGAAGTGGTGTAAGTTGAACTGCAGGGGAAAAATGGACTGCATTTCCAGTGGATGCAAGCTTTGTGTGTGATAATTGTGATTGTGTTAAAGATACTCCCTGCATGCTAAGTCATGTTTCCCTGTGGCATGGTTTAACTTAAATACTTATATCAAGGTATTTTTCTGTCAAGCTCATATTCTGTTACGAACACATGCATGTGTGAGAGACTGAGCTACAGAAGCCATTATATTTCTTTTTCTATTTTTCAGATTGTGCAAAATGGACATTTAATATTGATGGTTTCTCTCCTGAGTTGGGTTCAGTGGTGCTGAAGATATATCCGTTCAAAGGAGAGGGATGGGTACATTCTGTCTTCAATGTAACATTCACAGATATCAAATGGACATGTAAGAATAGCAAACTGATACTATAAATTTAACTGTGTACTTCCTTTGTAGGTCTAATTCTATGTGTGTTGCAAAGATCAGCAGTCTTATTCAGCTATACTTTTAGGTATCATTTTGGTTTAGACAAGGCATGTCCTATAATATTAAAAACATTGTTTTTATATATTGCTGTTTTTGGTGAGTAGTGCATGCCTTCATGTCTTAAAGCTTAAACATGATATCTAACAAATAACTGGACCAATTGTGTGAAAGTGGTTGTGTCACTTAATAGTGAGCATAGTCACCTTCATGTACTAATTTTAATGGCTTTATTGACGCATTCCATTCCCTGTGACATGCCTGACTGTGATTTCGGACTTCCGCAATGTAGATGAGGTCTGTGCTCTTCTGGAATATTATGCAGCACTGAATGGTAATTCTGTACCGACGTTTCGGGACAACCTATCAGTCCTGTCATCCAGGGTCGAGAAGTCCAAGTCTGAACCCATGGAAATGGGACTGATGGGTTGTCCTGAAATGTCGGTAGAGAACTACCACATAGTGCTGCATAATATTGTAGATGAGCGCAGCTCTCATGCCTGGGGATATAGGAAATTATATTGAGAAAATAATTTCAGTGTTACTGTTGGCTCACTCTATATGTGGTCAGGTAAAGTAAAATAAGAGTCCTCTGAGGAGATTTTACTTTTGGGAACATGAAGTTTCATGGAGCCAGGTCAGGTGGATTAGTTGATGTTCTAACATTGGTACAGTAGACTGTTCATGATCCCTGTGCAGCCACTTTGCTGAATAAAGAAAGAACAAACCACAGAACTTCAAGGACCCCTTATTAATTGATTGTGGCTTGCAGTAGAGATTTAACTATTGCCCATTAGATCTGTTTCAGTAATAACTGTCTGTGATGCTTTACACTGATTTGCAGTAGACTGTAGATCATCTGACACTGTTGTAGCATTCTGTTACATTAATGCTTTGCACTTCCTCCCATTCAAAAGGGGCCACTTATTTCTGTGTGGAAATATGTTTGATGACCAGTGGCATGCCACATCTACATTTCATTGTAGATTTAACTTGACACAGATTTCCTGAATTTTTATACTGTAGTTAAAAGAAAAGAAGGGTGCACAAATCCCAGGTCCTGTGTCACCCAGGTGACTCTTTTTGTATGGTGGCAGTTAACAGTTATGGTTCCTCAGAATGGAACTTGCATCATGCCACTTTTGTGGTGCCTAGAATTTTGAGGCGGATGTTAGATTTTTGGAAAATATGTAGACACTTCATTTAGACTTCCTAACGCAGTGTCTTTGTAGACATAATTTCAGTGGTAGAGTTTTTCTTGGCATATCACATTTAATTTAGATTTATTTGTTACATTTTTTGCATTAGTCTTATTTAACCCCAGTGTATTGTTTTGTATTCACATACAACAATTACATGTGATTTTGACATAAAACAGGAACTAGACATAATACAGAAGCAGGAAGAGGGATGTTCCACCAAAAGTTAGTACTATGCTGCAGTGGTTTAAGTAGTAAAAAGCACAGGGCACGACTGTTTCTGCAGTGACCTGTCCAGAGGGGCAGAATTGTTTTTGGTGAATTAGTGATTGAAGGAGATGTTAGTCCCTTCTCAGACTGATTAATGTGATTCAAGGAGTGGCATGGCATTCAGAAGATTGCCATAGAAGGAGAAAAATTTATCAGTCCCACTGAATTGGTTTGCAGTTTATTTTTGTATTTTGTATATTTGTGTTGGGAGCACGTGATTGCGCAGTTGGTTGAGGCACTGCCCTACAAACTGGAAGGTCGCGGGTTCGATTCCCGATGGTGTCATTGGAATTTTTCATTGACATAATCCTTTCGGCTGCACTATGGCCCTGGGGTCGACTCGGCCTCTAACAGAAATGAGTGCCAGAAATATTTCCTGGGGGGTTAAAGGTGGCCAGTGTGTAGGGCTGACAACCTTACCATCTTCATGTGCCAATTGTGTAGAAATCTGGGAGCCTGAACCTCCTGGAACCCAAAGGGCCTGTCCAGGCCTGTAATGGGGGTGCTTTACCTTTTTATATATTTGTGCTAAGCATGTCGTTTAGTTGATATAAGTAGTGTGAAGTTCCAGACAAGGGGAGATAGAGTTAGGAAAACATAATTTACAGGATTATTTTCAAGGAAATATTAAATTATTTTCATGGTTGATTGTACAATGAATAGTAGGTATTTAGAACCAAATTAATCGGGTCCACACCCTCCCATCCTGTTTCTTTGTGGTCCATTTTAATATTATCCTCTCATCTGTGCCTGCTTCTTCCAAGTGGCCCTTTTCCGTGCCAGAGCCCTGTGTGTGCATCTCTTCTCTCCCATACATGCCACATGGCTTACATACCCTCCGTGATTTGATCACTTGAAATTTTATTAATAGTATTAACAAACAGAATACAAAGTAAGAAGGAATGTAATTGAAAGTTTATAAAGCATGATAAGGAAGCTAGTTATGTTAAAAAAAGTTTGATGCTGAATTTTTGTGTCAATATTGGCATATACTGAGGGACCAGTTATGAAATAATATTTGTAAAAATAAGTAAAGTCCGCAAGCTGCAAAATCCCGGTGTTGGCATACATAGTCTTCTGTACAGTTTGACTCAGCAAATAAATATGTAGTATGAACTACGTGGACATGAATGGTCTGATTCACATCCTACCTGCATTAGTTCCAGTGAAAGAGCCCCTGGGACTCAATGAGTAGGAAGCTAGGTAGGGCCATGCCATGGCTCAGGCGGTTAGCCGCCGGCCTCCCACCATGGAGGCCCGGGTTCGATCCCCGGTCAGCCCATGTGGGATTTGTGGTGGACAAAGTGGCACTGGGACAGGTTTTTCCCCGAGTTCTTCGGTTTTCCCATCAATTTCATTTCACCGGTGCTCCATTATTAGGAAAAGGACAAAAAATAATCATCATCATAATCATCATCATCATCATCATCATCATCATCATAGGGTTGCACAGTAAGCTTCAAGGCTGCAGTGCGTCCGTAGTGTCTGCTGCGGGGCCCTTCACCACTAAAAAAAATAAAAAATAAAAAAAAAGCTAGGTGGGCGTGAGCTAGTCTGGACTTCTGAAGAAGAGAAAAATCTCTTTCTGCTGCAAAGAGTCAAATCCTGATTCATTGGTCAATGTAAGAGGAATATGTGTGTGTGTCTGTCTCTGAGTTTGAGTGTTGGTTTTATTGTGACATACATCTTGGACGCAGATGATGGCATTCTTTTTGGGTTTCTGCGCCATTTAGTGTTTTGTGGACTGCTTTGATCGTGAAGACAAGGCAGCAGGCTCCTTTGACATGTTATTTCCTATTCACTAAGGAACAATGTGACATATCGCAGAAGACTTGCATGTTTAGTTTTATTGTGTGGTCTGTATGCATGCATAATATATGTCATTGCTGTATAAGTACAGATTTGTATGTTGGAACATTTTGTTCTCTTTTAGCTTTGCGTTTTAGGTTTAGGCAGCATGGGTATGACAACAAACAATTCTGCAGAGAATTTCGTGTGTCCTCGGAATATTATATTCCAGAATTGTTTTATGATTGTCTGTGGACAAAATCAAACTATGAGGGGACACTTTTCACTTTTGAATATGAGGCTCAAAGTGTGCATCGTACTGAAGCCAGAAGATATGTCACAACACTCCCCTTTTATAAAGACATAGGTATGAGTAAGTGCAAAACAACTATTTTATATGTTTATCATCATCATCATCATCATCATCATCACCATCATCATCATCATCCTGCTGTCTCTACCACCTACCCAGATGATGGACACAGCAGGATCTGCCACACTGTTAGTAACCTTCTACCTGACTATACCGTATCACACGCCAGAAAGTGGCAATGTACATAGTCACCACGTTAAGAATCTAAAATCTTACATTGGATATTTGACTGCACTTGTCTGGAAGCAGGAACAAGAGGTAAGGTGTCACAAGGAAACTTGTGTGGCATACCAAAAACTGACCTGGCAGTAATATTTTCTGTTGTTGCTGATGCTCAGCAAAGGTTTGAATTCCTCCCTACTTTGAGGTTGTGTCCATTATTTTGCGTACACTGTGCGAATGTACTGGTGTCGTGTAGAATTGAAGGGCTTTAGAATGGTGCTGTTTGTATTTAACCAGATGTCAGAGTGTGTTTTGCTGCTATGATAGGTGAATAGTTATCAGTTGACACAGTGTGGCATCCCAAGAAGGCTTGAATCTTCAGCAACCACACTGTGAGAACCTAAAATCTTGGGATTATTTCCTGTTTCTTGTGCAATGTGTGGAAGAAAATTCATGTTTATCTGTGGTTTAGATAGAAAATTATATGATTTCATGCTTTTAAAGTATTTTAACAGTGTAAAATATGGAATGTAAGGCAAAATTAGGTTGATCTGTTTGTCTTGGTGTAGCATCAGTCTTTATGCCTGATGTAGGATTTGTTTATAAATGTTGAGTGCATGCAGTTGTTGCAGTAATATGAAAAAGAAAAGCATTATTTTTGTGCAGTTTGTATGACCAGACTTCCATCTGTTTGTATCATACTCAATTTTTAGTATAGTCCATGGAGGATTTGGGTTCAACAAAGTGGCACAGGAACACAGTTTTCTTCAGTTACTTCAGTTTGTTCCTGCCAGCCATCATTCCACCAATGCTCTATATCCAGTTCTATTCATCTGCTGTTGATGCTGTATAGTCTGGATACTGACAGTGGTGTTAAATAAACTACAAATATATGTGTTTGTGTGCGCGCGCATGCGCGGGTGCACACGCGCGCACATTTTCATCATAGGTACATTAACAATGTAAGTCACAGGTATGAACTTGATAAGTCATGGCACTGGTAAGTACTTAAAAGGCCACTTTGAAGGCTGGAGTTTCTACACATATTTTTCTGGTAAGTACTTAAAAGGCTACTTTGAAGAGTGGAGCTTCTACACATATTTTTCTCCTGAAAATTATGGAAAATGGTGAAGTACACTTACAGTTCTCATCCAGTTACTTAGAATTGTAATGAATTCTGAATGTAAATTTTTTCACAGCTTATTTTGCATAAAATCTGTCACCACTCAGGTAGTGAAATTTGTTTCCTTTCAGAACTTAGTACCCCATTGCAGAATTGGACTTCACTTTTATATGTTGATACCTCAGAGTTGCCATTCCTAACAGCAAGATGGCAGCAAGCACCTTCACGTTTTGGTGTGCAGAATTACAGTTTGGAGGTGTTCAGGAAGGTTGAAGGCGCAGAAATGAAGTTGCAAGCTTCTGAAGTGGTCCACGGAACAGATGATAATCGTGAATTGAGTTACAAGTTTGACAGTGTTCCTGCTTCTGGTGTCTATCACTTTGAGGTTTGCGTACTCAGTAATAACTGTACTAATGGCCGGTGCCGAGTATCCGGGTCTCCGGATATACCTGTACGTAAGTATAATGTCAGAGTAACAAAACTTCATGGTGTGCCACGAATTACATAAATAAAATTTAGGTGTAATTATTAGGAATGTTAATAAATATTTGTAATCAGTTAATGGTTTACCATTCACCATTTAATTTATAAATTAATTGGTATGTTAATCATTCAGTGAAAACGTGACTTTGTTACAACAAATACAGCAGTTAACCCATCAGAGCTGTTTCTGACATAAACTACTACTACCACTACTACTACTACTACACACGCATGCACGCGCGCGCCCACCCACACGCGCGCCCACATGCACGCGCGCGCACAGAAAGCGAGAGAGAGAGAGAGAGCTTAAACTTCTGTCTAATGTTTTTGCTGTGGTATTTCAAGAAAGAACTGAGCTGCAGTACTGTAGGAGAATAACTGGAACTATTGTGGCAATATTTGGCTGTACTGAGCAGGCAGAGGGTGAAAAATCTTTATATCTAGTTTGCTCTTATTTCTCTGTTATAGAGGACTTAAAAAACCAGGAGAATTAGAACAGTGTGAGAAAATGCTGCTGTCAGAATAGAAGTAGTTACGGGGTTCAGAAAAATTTGGAGTTGAAAGCAACTTTTATTAAACATACTGAAAGATTTTTAGTGTCTAAAGAACATGAGGGTAACTAGAAATCTCTTCTGCTCCATTGTATTTGCAGGTGGCCCTTCCAAGACATTGATAATTGGTATTGCTGGATGTTTAATTTTATCTATCTGTCTGTTTTTTCTGTGGGTATGGAAGACACCGTTTCAGCCTATAAATGGTAAGTTATAAACTGTTGACCCTTTAAAGACAAAAATTAACGTGAATTACATGTAAGGATTTAGTTTGTACCACAGTGTAAGCACACACTTTATCAGTCAGGGAAACCAGTCAGTTAATGCTGTGTAGGGAATTAAGTTAATGCTGTGTAGGGAATTAAGTGGTACTTGTTTCTGATATCCATATAAATCACAGAACTACACTAGGTGGACAGAGTGTGGAATTTGTTTACATTAAACCTGATGGTATGTAAAGTAATCACTGGGCCTTAAAGGGTTAATGCATCTCACACTAAATTATGCGACTGGGTTTAACAATTTAAAGGCTGATTTTCCTGTAAGTTACATACCAGCTGTGATAAAAGTCACTTTACAGGGATTGTGAGGTACTTACCTGTGTTTATTTTCACTTGTCATTGCTTTCTTACGTGACACAGTTGGTGACACTGCGGTGACCACTAACTTTGTTTGTAGCAGCTATTGCATCATTGGTGTGTGCACTCAACTTGCATCTTGGTTATGAATAAGCTAGTGTCTCCCTGGAATGTGAATATAATATCAGTAAACTGACTGTTAGTGAATCCTGTACCTACAAAGACTCTGTTCGTCTCTCTCACATAACACAGTCTTTGTCTATCAGATAAACCAGTCACTAATACTGTATGAGGGAAATAATTGCTCTTTATTATGAGAACTGTCAGATATGCACATGTATGCTGTTTGGCAAAATGCAGAGTTTCTTATGTTCTAGCTGATGGTAGGCCTGCATGTAGTTACAACTGGACTTGAAATTGTTGGTTGCCTAGTGACTAACATAAATAAATAAATAGGTAAATAAATAAATAAATAAATAAATAAATAAATGTGTTTCATGATGTAATTGTGACATTTCAGGTGCTTAATGCCAGTAAATGTTTTAAGTGCTCGTTCGTTACAGACAAAATAGTTTGAGTGGCGGAGATTATCTTTATTTTCTTTTTTTCTACAGTTTATAAGGTACTACTGTACATGTTTAAACAGTGAAGTGTGCTTCATGAAGCATATTTGATATTTTTATACCAACTCTTTTCTCTGCTTGACAGGTCAAGAAGTATGGCTGGTGTTTTTAAGCAAAATGATTGTTTTATATGGTGGGCACAGTTGATTGACTTACAGGTTCTAGCAGTTTGTGGAATTACTGGACTTCTGTTGTAACCCATTGGGTGACCTCTGTTTTGTTTACAAAGAAAAAGTATTTTTAGACACATTTACAAAATTGCAATGAGTGATAGCCATGTCTGCCTGCCTGCCTATGTGCCCGTCTGTCCGTCCGTCCACATGGAACAACTTGGCTCCCACTGGGCAGACTTTCATGAAATTTGGTATTTGAGGATTTATTCAAAATGTATTGAGAAAATTCAAGTTTCATTGAAATCTGACAAGAACAATTCGGTACTTTTACATAAAGAGCTGTGTACATTTATGATAATATCTTGCTGAAGTCTTCTGAGATTGAGAAATGTTTCAGGCAGAAGTTGTAGGGAAAATCAAAACATGTGTTTCATGTTAAGTAACTTTTTTCCAAAAAGTATGCTGTTTGTGAGGAAATGTGAAAAATATGGCATAGCCTGACAGGCCACAGATGACAATATAATATGGTGCATGTGCTTTACATGTCAGATGAGAGAGGAAAGAATGCAGATACACACTCATAATATTTAATACTTCCTGCTTTCCACAGCAACAGTTGTTAACGTGAACACAGCTTAGTGTTGCATTATACATACTTTGCCTGTATTGTTCTGTTATGGCATTGTTGTCTTTTACATATAATTAAAGTAAATTTAGCCATTCAACAACAAATTCTAAGCTGTCGGTTTTTTGTGAGGTATGTAATAGGACATGATGTGATGCCCTATGTATTTACCTGATTAAAAACAGCTGTTTGTTACTATAATATTAAAACTATGGTAATTAAAGATGGTAGGAAGCACATGACAACACAGAAAGGTATTGTGCCTTTGTTTCTGTCCATGAGAAACATTTTTGTTAATCACTCATGATTAATTTTTTTTTCAGAGGATGTAAAATTACCTGTAGTGGTAATTATATATACTCCATCCCGAGCATCACATGTTAAGTGCATGGTGACATTAACAGAATATTTGAGAAACTGCTGCTTTGTGGAAGCTCTGCTGGATCAGCTGGATATTCCAGACTCAGAAACAAAGGTATGAAGGAACAAGTGTACAAGCTGAAGTATGCTTTAGGAGAGTGTTTCATTATGTTGAGAAGAGTACAGGAAATAAATGCACAAGAATTTTTACAGAAAATTTCTAACATTTTTAACAGTTTTAACATTTTATAGTTCACATTTTAATGCACATCTTATGTAATTTGAAGTAGCCCCCTTCGTAATGGCATATTTATTGCCGAAACATGTCTGGGAATTGAACTAAAAGACAAAGGTTAAATAAATAAACAGTAATATTTTGCGTAAGTTGGCTCTGTTTTGCTGTATGTTTCAGTTAGTAAGGATGGCTGTAATAGTTACGTGTATTTGTGTTTAGGATCCATTCACATGGTACAATGAAGCATTTTCCAGAGCTGATTTTGTGATGGTAGTTTCCTCTCCATCAAAATGCTGTAACCAAGAAGGAATATTCAAGAATGTTGATGTCCTTGCCATGCGTTTGCTGAAGGAGAAGTTCTCCAAACCAAGCTCCAGGCCACAGTTCTTTTCTGTTTTGATGCCATATTGTACTGAACATGATATTCCAAATGAGGCAAAGAATCTCCGAATGTTTAGACTTATGAAGAATTTTGATAAGATGTTATGGTATATTCATAATGGTGGTAGGTTTCCTACTGTTGTTGACTGTGCAAGATCTTTGCTTTACCCTAAACCAGGAGGAGGTAAGTCCTATTTGAATGAAAGAGGTACTGCTTTGCGGGCTGCTTTGAAAGAAGCAGAGCTTGATCTGAGGGAGGTATGTAGTTGCAAGAAACACGACATTAAGCAGAGTGATGATAATGATGTAGAGAATACAAAGTGTTTGACAAAACTTATAATATCATGTGAAGAAGGGAATGAGTGTGAAAGGAATATGCATAATAGTGTGTCCACAGATCATTTACTGGTGATCCCTGAACCACTTGATGTAGAATTACCATTTTCATTGGATGATTTAGACCTGACGGGGGCTGGAGAGATGGATGTGAAACCAAAAAAGAACAATGGAGCGCTTCATTTAGGGATTGACCTAAATAAAATGGAGCTGTAAACCATGACCCATTGTACATGCTGGTGCACAGGTACAAATGCTTTCTTTTCTCCAGCCTGAAAATTCTGTGTTTTGGGCTATGATACCATGTTGTTTGGTATGCAGTACCAATGTTTAAGACAAACTTTTTATCTCCATCTTCAGGGTAGTTCAAGAAGAGTGGACTGTTCTTTACTACCCTGAAGATGCAGTCAGCAACCCTCCTTGAAATGTTGGTGGGTACATACACACACACACAGTGTCATACCCCAGAGGACTGCAGTATTCATCAGCACCACTGTGGGAATGTCAAATCCTGTGTTTGCATTTCTTCAGTATGCCACTTTCTAATTAACATGAAGGTTTTTTGGGATTAAAAAGAGTTTCGCAAGAAATAAACTTGGAACGGAATTCCGTTGAGCACTGGTTGAAACGGACATTTTTTAAATAGTCCCCACACATTGCATGATGTTCACATCATGTTGTGTGATGGCAGGCATGACAGCAATCATGGCAATTCCCATGTGCCATGAGTGGGGAGTTCACATTTAATTTAATGCTTTATGGTTAATGTTAGTCTTTACCTACTGTATTTCAAGATGACATTGGAAATGGTTTTTGTTATGAGGTGACACATTATATTGCTTAAAAAGAGGCATAAATTCTCTCGTAATGGGACAGTTAAAAAAATAATGTGTGTTACATGTTGATGCAAATTTATGGTCTTAGAAAAGGGCTTGGTAATTCTGGTTGCATGCACAATACACATGAATCTTAACATCATATAATGACACTGTGGATTCACATGCAATATTATGCAGACCTTACATATTACTCTGAGAGGTCACATATCCAAGTAGATAAAACAGTCATCTCAGAATAGAACAAGTGTGGGATAAAATTGTTGAGCATACACCCTCTGAAGGTACCAGTTTATAGAAACAACTTTTGCTTCCAAACTGTGTTTTGGAGTTTGTGAACCACAGCTGTCGTGTGTGGATGCAAATGCAGCAATTTTGTCATGCCAAAGATTTGCTTGGAGATGTATCCAATCTAACACAAATTTTATCCAGTTTTTTCTCAATGATATATTCTTCATGCCCTCTTATGTCTAAAACATTTTGCTGTATATGTCATGCCAAAGATTTGCTTGGAGGTGTATCCAATCTAACACAAATTTTATCCAGTTTTTTCTCAATGCATGTATTCTTCATGTCCTCTTATGTCTAAAATGGAACTTGTTGCTTGAAACATCTTCACTTATTTGTAGATCATTTTCCTGTGTGTTAGTGGTGCATGTGGAAATTTTCATCTAAATTCACTGAAATTTATGTGTGTACAGTAATCTGCATAATAGCAGCATGTGTGTCATAGAGAGGTTGCACTGTCTCCAGTAGGCAGTGTAGGAACAATCTGGTGTGCAGGCTTCCATAATGTGAGAGTCCTGGCGGGAAGTGACTGGCAGTTGGAGTCATTTAAAATTGTTGTACTGTGCACTGATTGTATTCCTGCATGTGAATGTGGAACGTACATTTAGTGAAGCAATGAAAATGGTTGAACAAGGTAGGTTGATGGAATATTGCCAACACTGAAACTTATCTTTATGTCAGGTAAGAAACATGCCTTACAAGAGCTTCTGATTTTAACAGGGTTTGCACATATGTTTTTCCAATTCCATGAACTTAATGTGAGGAAAGGATGCCTTCTAGTCAAATTTACAACATACGGCCAAACGTTCTATCAAAGAAGACTGATAAGTCAGTTGGGAATATTGTTTAAGAAGAAATCGGATACTTCATAATGTCTGGATGCTGCATGAACATGTTCCCTATGTTTATCCTGACCAAAAGAAGAAGAATAGCAGTTATTGATGAGTCTACAGCTAGTATGTAATAATGATGAGGTCTTAATCTGTTTCATTATAGTGAACAAGTAAAGATTTGTAAGTGGGCTGTTACAGCTGTGTATTCTTTGTCAGTAGGATGTCCAGGAGATTTCATTTGCGTGTCTTGCGTAATTATTAATTTATTAGTTACTTATTGTTTGTGGAAGGTTGGTTATTTGCATTTGTCACATGATGTTCTGTTGTGATCTGAAATTTCATACTTGCATCTGCTGTCAGCCATAAGTTCCAGCTTAATTTCCAAAAAGAGTGTAGCCTCATCTGATGTGTCCCTAGTACTGTTATTTTTATGGTGGATAATATAACAGTTACAGTGGTGAGATAAACTCATTGAAAAAAAAGCTCTACAGTACGTCTCAGGGTCAATGGTATATGGTGATAGAATGTAAGTGGGTGTCCTACACACGCTATGCTGGAAGTGAATGTGAACTACAGCGGTCAGAAGCTGGTATCTAATGGCCCAACCCAATACATGTGTTCTGTTCTGAAAGTTTTAATTGAATATTTGCAGACCAAGTGTGATACCTTGGTTGTTGCAATCTTCATTGTCACTATAATATTAAACAGCTTATGCCTGTATATCTGTCCAAGGACATATGACTCGGTATTGCTGTGTTATACATATTTGTTCAGAAGCATTTTTAACCCATACTTAACAAATTTCAAATTACTCAGTTTCGGATATCTGCAACTTTTTGAATAAAAAAAGTTGAAATAATGATATTTTTGAAACACGCCCCAAACTTTTCTTTATGGGAATGAAAGTACAGTGAGGTGGAGGTGGCAGGGCAATATAGACATCCCCGAGTTTGCATAAGCGGTGACATCACACTTGGCATTACGCTGACTTGTCCGCAAACTTACTGACATTATGTTGATTAACTTATGTACTGCATCTGCTATTATTATTAAGGTTTTAACACAGTTACGGTTTGTTTAGTGTCTCAGTGGACAGGTACAGGATGAACAGTACACATGTACAGGGATGCACACAAATGTCCATGCACTATATAAATAATAAATAAATAAATAAACAAATAATAAGTAAACTTACATTTGGTGGGTAGTGGGCTGAATTCCACCACGTAAAGTTCAAGTTACATAAACGTTTGCAGAGAGGAGCCCTTACAGAAGCTGCCGGCATGTCTGTATGTACGAGGTGTGTCCAGAACGTAAGAACCAGTTGCAAACAATGGCCGTGCAGGTGACGTGCGCACATCCTGTGAAGGCCAGTTGTGACAGGGAACATGTTTTTTGCATAGTAGAGCATCATAATTTTTTCTGCTATTTGCTGTAGTCATTAAAGCTGAATACGAAAATTGAAAATCCTGGCACCTCCAGAGTGCAGTCAGTGATACAATTTTTGAATGCCAAAAATGTTTGTATGGCGGAAATTTATAGGCAGATTGTTGAAGTGTATGGCAAAGGTGAAATGAGCAAAGGGAATCCGAGGAAATGGTGTTAGTTGTTCAAAGAAAGCAGGACTTGTGTGTGATGAGGAATGAATTGGGTGCACATACAATTCAAGCAGGAAATTTGTGACCATGTTGCATACAGTCCCAGCCTTGCAGCACGTGATTATTATGTGTGTTTCCACCTCAAGAAATTTTTGAGCTGTCAGAGTCCGAGGCATGACCAAGAGACCAAAGACGTGCAGGACTGGCTGAAGGTTTTGAGGTGACCTTTTTCAATGAAGGAATACAAAAGCTGGTCCAACGATATGATGTGCCGTAATTTACGTGGTGACTGTGTGGAGAAGTAGTGTAATGTACGTACCAGTATGTTACATTAAAGATATTCTTTAAAAATTCTTTAAATGCTTTTTGCACCCAACTGGCTCTTATTTTCTGGGCATACCATGTAAAAGACGTCTGTCTTGTACCCATTACAAATAAACGAACATGTGGCCTAAAGAAGCTGTGACAAGTGCCCTGTTTCTCTTCTGCCAGTGACAATTTTCTTTTTTCATATACAGATATTTCTTCATATTTGTTATATTGTGAAGTATGAGATTATTCTTGAAATGATGGTTGTAGGTTTCGTGCAAGCATAATTCACTTGGTAGAAAAACTGTTGTTTGTTTTTGTTTAAAACAGTTTGTGTTGATATTAGAGGGTACAGTACTTCCTGTCAGTTTATTTTTTTATGTGAGAACAAACTGTCTTTTATTTCATTATCAGGGTTATTGCCTATGAGAAGAATTGGAACAAGAGAGCATTATTATGAGGTAAAATTGTGAATGCAATTATGGTTAGAATGTAACAAATATGTGTGTGTGTGTATATGTGTGTGTGTGTTGGATCTGTATTTCACCAAGTATGGATTCATATTTTTGTTGTTTTGATTAATTAGTAGCATTTATGACATTTTTGTCTTCAATACATTCAGTCCTAACACACGTTGGTCATGAAATTTCTGTGTATCTGGTACTGTGCAATACTTCAAATTACTGAATCATTGCTAACATTCAGACACACCATCTGAGCCTCATCAGGGAAGGCACAGAATAATCAAATTACCTCACAGTTTCAACCTTGAAGCTGGCTATATGCTGAACAAGCTTGGCATCATCTTATTTCCTTTTAACCTTGCTTCTTGGCCACATGGCTCATCCTGTTCGATGGGACCACACTGCATCACTTGTCTGTCCATCATTGCAGATGTGGAGACAAGCAAAGATTACTGACTCGTGTCTACTCTTGTGGCTCACCCACAGTACCTGAGTTTGCCAGGCTACAGATTAATTGTGGCTTACATACCATATTATCTGGACTGTAATGTGTATGCAGATTTTACAAAGAAAATTTTGGGGGGAAAAATCATGCCATATGCTCTGACTGAAAGATCCACACAGGTTTTAGGCACAATTTTCCTCAAAGAAAAGTGTGTCTTACACTTGAGAAAACTTGGCACACACTTGTTCTTCATACTGCCCAAACTATGTACAAACAAATAATTTGAGTCATCTCCATTTCTGACTGTCAGGTTGCATATCTATAGTGAACTTACGATCTGACCTGTAGTACAATTTGCATGTATGGTAACTGAACTTTGTATCTGAATGTATGAACTAATGTAATATTGTTGTTATTTTAAGACTCTTTATATTTTGTAAACCTGTACTGTAGACTCAGATTACCATCAGTGTATTTCTAACCTGAGACTTGAATACTAACATAATTAAGGTGATGGAATGTATTTTTTTTTTATGTCTAGAGGTATGTGTTACAGTGGTTTGAAAATGATCAATTCTGATTAGATTCCAAGCAGTAGATGCAAATTTATATCTGATTCCTTTATGTATTTACAATTGCTGTACGCATTAACAACTTATACATACACAAGTATTCATTTTCAATTAAGTAACGTTAATATTGAAGATGTTGCTTGTGTTCAACAAATATATATTCTCTCTGGTGAGTTTTAAATGTAAGTGCAATTATGGTTGATGTGGTAGTGTAAGTAGGTATTTAAAGTGAATTATAATATTTCAGTACATAGTGTATTCTATAAATGTATGTACTGGTACAAATACAGAGATTTAAATAATGTTACCTGAAATATGTTACTACACTGAACCGTGTACGGTTTTTGCTTATAAATCTGCAGCAACACTGCTGCATTTCAGAACAAATCATGTTGCTTTGATCATTATTGCTGTAAAAATAGTGTTTGCATATGCAGTGTGTTAAGCAGGGAAGGGGGTATAGTATTCGATACATTGTGAGATACTGTAGAACTATGACTGTGTCAGAATACTTGTATGTAACTGTAAAAATAATTTACTTTAATATGGAATGTTATGTGGGGAACAAGAAGACTCAGTGAACTGAAATATATTATTTTTTGGGTTCTATGTCGTGGTGATTTTCCTCATATGTTTATTAATGTTTGTGAGATTTTAGATAAAAATACTAATCACTGTACTATTGTATTTTATGTGATGTATATCATTATTGTTTGGTTGTATGTTTATTTTTTTGTGAAATAGAATTTAAAAGCATAAGTAACTACATGGAGTAGAGTTATGTTTGAATAGGTGGTAGTTTTTCAGTTGATCGAAAAATTCCCTGCACTAGCCTAACCCCATTAGCCATTTGGCTGCAGTCCACATTTCACAGCCTCAGACCCTACTTCTTTAAGATCCATTTAAATCTTATCCTCACATACACCCTAGTATTCCAAATGTTTTTCCCTTCAGGTTTCAGCGATAAAAGCTTGTGTGCATTTTTTGTCTTCAAGCCACACATTTCATCCATACACCATCATGCTGACAATGAGTATATGATTAAGAGTAACATTTATCTTTTACTGAGTGAGAAAGGGCACAGAACATATACGTACAGCCCATCACTATCTTCACCACATCATGATGATATGGAGGTTTAGTTGCGTGTTTTCAGTACCTGTAGCTTGGTTTACTAATGGGTTTAAAGCCAACTGAAGCACATTTTTTCACAACTCTCTCTCAGCTTGATACAGAAACCTTTCAAACTAAAGCTTACATTTTAGTTGTGGAAAGTTTTTCACGCAAAATTTTAATTGTTATAGTAGCAAGAAGTGATATACTTCCCTGTAAGGGAAGGTAGATTTTTCTGTGCACTACAAAACTTGTAACATTTTCTTCATAAAAATGTAGGGGACTATATGGAAAATATTTTGGCATATTCAGATCTCAGTCTACAGACTGAATGATTGGTTGTTTTGTAGTTATGCTTCTCCCTTCAACAATTTGAACTGAAGTTTAAGAAGTGTACAAGGGAGTGTGTGAGTGATGATTGAATTGTGGTGCTTACTCAGTGTAAGTAAGTATTTTATCTCAAGAATATATGAAGTACTTAGATAGTCTTGTAGAATGCATGGTATAAATGAAGTCGTTTAACACGTATTGTGTGTGGATATATATATATATTTTTTTTCTTTAATTTCTAAGTGTGCTGAGTTCTTTCAATGACATACCTCATGTAGAAGTTGCAGCTGTTAATGTATGGCATTTGGAGATCCTCCAGCTGTACAGGAATTAACATTGAACAGTTGCCTGTGTGTGAGGAGCTTGCTGCATAAGAAGAATTTTTTTCTGTGGTGCGACAGCCCCACTTAGGTGTAGGTAACCTACTGTTGAGGTTTCTAGAGCACCCACAATTAGACACACATGCACACGGTGATGACTGTCTGAGTGTGTGATCAGCTTGTCGCAGAGGCTGCTACCTACACAACACACAACAAACACCAGAGATGAACATCTATGCCCTCAGCAGGATTTGAGTCTGTGATCGCAAAAATTGAGCGGCAGCAGACCTACACCTTAGATCATACAGCCACTGGAATCGACATAAGAATAAATTAGTGGCACATATTAATTAGTCATCCATCAAGATATTTTTTATTGGGTAAAGCAGTTCATAATATTGCACTCTATAAATACAGCCATTTACATCTTTCCCTTACTTCTTTCAGTACTTCAGTTTGATGTTCTTGAAATTGTAATACATTACAAGAAGCAACTACTACAAATAAAAATTAATTTGACCTCATAGTAGTTGGCAGTTTTAATTTATTTATGTTTTTTATTAGTTGTAAATATTTCTGCTTCTGTAGTTCTCTTACAAGAGGTTGTTGTAATATTATTACTTAGTATACAAAAATGAAAGTATATTTCTCATGTGGTTAACTAATAGCACTGGCAAAGCAAGGGGCTTACGCAGAATATGCAACTTATTATATGGACTCCTCTGTGAAATGTAATCTCATGTCACCCAGTCCTGTTCTTAAGACATATGAAATTTTTCAGTAGAGGAGAGCTTGAATTTGGATGTTAACACCAAGGAATAAAACGTATGCCGTTAGAACTGCATTTTTGGATGAAGGTGGTTTTAATGTAATGACACCCTTAGTGGAATCTCAAGAGTGCCTGCCCTTTAGCATTTAAACAATTGTAAACTTCGATGTTTGTGTATTTATTGAATGAAGTGGGGACATGATAGTTGGTATAGCGGCTAGGCTACAGGCTGGATGACTGAGGAGTCTGGCTTTGATTTCAGGCAGGGGTAAGGGATTTTTGTGTTCCCTGAAACCTCCATACTGACTCTGGGGCCCAACCAGGCTTCTGTTAAGTGGGTACTGGGGGACTTCCCCTAGGGGTGAAGTGGCTGGGGCTCAAAGTTGACCATTCACTTCCATCTAGTGGTAAGGTTAAAATGCATGGAGCTATAAAAGCAGTGAAGTAATTTCTGCCTTTAGACAATTATTTTTAAGAATGTTTTATGTAGGTTATTTGTGAAGTGTGTTTCATAGGAGCGTAATTTGTGTAAGACTTCCACTTTTTGATGGTCCATGGTACTGTATGTGTTGCATATTCATTGTGAGGGTTTGTGTCAGTAAATATGAACTGCAGAGTAAATGATAAGCATACAAACTACCATATTACAAATTACTGCATTTGGTTTACCATCTTATGTTTGACATTAAAAATAAATGATACATATAAAATAAATCTGTATGAACATAATGAAAAATGACTGATCAAGAATAAGATTAAAATTTTATAACTGAATTATTCTATTTACACCAACAATACATTATATTATTGTTTACATGACATGCAACATTTATAGGTACATTCATACAGTCTTTTCAAAAAACATGATGCTGATCTATGAGCATACTAATATCTGCCAGCTGGCAAATGCTGTTAATCACATGGAAGGTATGGAACTTTGACAGTTGGTGAAGTTTCAGAAAGGAGGCTCTGAAGTAAAATCATCAGAAATAATTTGACATGTAAAAGTAGCAATGCCTAATAATTATTTTATTAGTAAACTCAAATTGTTGCTGAAGGTAGATCCCTGAAGTCAGGATACAGTGCTCTGATTGTCAGGGCTAAGGGATAAGGGCTCAGATGATTATTAAATATTAAGTCTATAAGGTGGAGGGGGGGGGGGGATTCTGTTCTCATATGATCAGGTACTGAACTCACTATTTATCTTTATGTAACACCAGGCATAGTACAGTACAAAAAAATTACTGATATCATGAAAAGAATGGACTGTGACATTTACAGCAGCGCTGAATTTTTTTCATACAGCTGTTGTCTGTTTGCACATTGCTCTATTAGCTAAGGAGGGTGATTCCTTATGTTTCTTAGTGTTTGATTGCAACTTTGGATCTGAGAACATGAATATGAAGTTACTTGTGTTTATATACATTGGCTGTAAAGCTTGTGCCATGTTCTGGCCATCCCACTGCTAAGACCAAAGAATTGGGTGTTTAGTAAAGCTTGATGGACAGTGGTACAAACTGGAGGAATGCAGTTCTTAACATCTTGCAGGATAATTTCATGTGATAAATACTGTATTAAAAATGTCAGTTCAGACCTTACTGAAAACATTGTTTCTCAGTTACCAACATGGTTTGGTAAGTGGCTTTTAAGGAAGCAACGACTGACTCTTTTTGATAATCCTACATAGGCACTTTCTGACCAATTGCAGACCTTTTAATGTTAAAGTAGGTGGTGCATGTAATTACCACTTTGCTTTAAAGGGTTAAGAACAATCACAGAATGTAGTTCAATAGGCAAATGGCACAGACAATATATAACATGAAGTAGAACTGTTGAGACAGTGGGGAACTTGACTACTTGTCAAAATGGCTATTGCATTTAGCAGGAATGGTAGAGAACAGGCTGCCAAGTAGTTTGTGGGTGTGTGGCTCAAGAGGATGTTTGGTTACCTGAAGATGAACAGCTGTGACAGAGACAAGGATTGACTAATCCCAACCCCTGAAGTTGATATTAAGTAGGTCTCCATGAAACTGCAACTTCCACAGTAATCACTTACGGATCATGGAGGTGAAGTTCCAGGCAGTGTTAGCTTTGGCACTCTGATAACCTTCATACATGGTGAAGGTCAATGTAGGTACCAATGTCTTGCTGGGTATAGTAATGAGTACAAGTAAGTGCTGTGGGCAGGAATTAAACTCTGCCCATCTGGATCCTAATAAAATACTTAACTGCCTCAGAGGTGGACAAATCCTGGGTGCCCAGTTGCCTGGATGACTGAATTATTTACTGTGGCATATAATATTTTCAGTGTAATTACTGAGGTTTATTTTCTCTAAATAGAAATGTGTGCGTCAGTTTACATGCACGGAGCACAAGAGTGAGGTTCGTAAGTTCTGCCAGAACTGTGGTTCCTGAGTACAGAAGTCATGTCACCTTTCTGGCGGCTAGAATTTGGAGGTTGTTGCTAGATTTTGGAATTCTGGTGAACCCCTGGACTAAGCTGTCATGTATATAAATTATTAGTTATATGGTTTTTGCTGTGTTAGGCTAACAGCTGCAAAAATCAACTTTTCTTCACAATAATGACTCCCATTTATTAGTAATTAAAACAAGTACCAGAACTCAGTACAAAAATCATAAATTAAAATTTATTTTGGAAATTCTGACTAAAAGGCGCAGTTGTTGGAAACATAGGAAATGTTTGAAATCTAGGAGGGGAGGAGAACACTGTACTTTGTGTTTTCCGCTTTACCCTCCTTCCAGTATGTGTGAAGAGAGCCTCACTTTTTGAAATTCTTCACTTGTTTTAGTACCAAATTATTGATAAAGTGATACATGAAATAGGAATGTGTACACTTGCCTCTCATCATAGTTTTTATAGCTTCAAGTACTTCTGCAAAAATATGCACTTGTGCCCACATGTGTGCACATACACACATGCTAACATACATCTGTGCGCACACAAACTTTCAGTATTCACAACCCCTGTATTAATTATTCAATTGATTATGGCTAATTATGGCATCTGCAGAAACAAAGCTGTCCACTTAGTAATCTATCATGCAAGACTAGAATTCAGTCTTCAGTAGTTCCACAGTTTCTCACTTTGGAGAGATGTTGACTAGTTCAGGGAACACTGCACTTGAGTCTCTTAAAAAATTAAATGCACAAAATAACTTATATTTTAGCTATTTTAGCTTTAGGCCACATAACCTATGATAGCAGGTTATGGATAGATATACTGTTCTTAGTGGTGAAAAGTATGTTGAAACAGCTCCAAATTCTTCTTTAGCATGTACACAGAACTGTAGCACACAACATTATAATGAAGAAAACTGTAACTGTAATTGCATTTAGACATTCTAACATTAAAAATTTTTCTTTTGTGGACAAGTTACTACCAGGCTTTGGCATTTTTACACCTAAATCTAAGTTTCAAGACATATAACAATTACAACATTTTAATTGTAAAATTTCATCTTGAATGTAGGGATCCACATGAAGTGATCTATTTAATAAACAAAATACATTTATAATTTTTAGCTTTTTACTGCTTACAGGACATGTTACCCCTTCTGTACATAGCTCACAATTCTGTCAAATGGAGCTTTAGCAGTAAACACTTCCTCTGTTACTAAAGGCAAATAGCAGTCAGTTTTGTAGTGAGTAGTTGTTGACTTAATTATCAATTTTAAGATAGCCATTTCTTATGTCTTCCTCATTTATAAAACCAAAAGATGTGTTGTGTATTTAGTGCGTTACATTTCATCAAAATTCTGAATTTCATGTATGGCCAGTGTGTTTACTGTCCTTACATGTGTACATATATTTTCAGTGTTGTGTGAGGTACTATTCATAGAACTGATTCAGCAGTTACTGTCACACTTGTCAGACACATCTGCTGTTAGGAGCCAAAGTTTCGAGTTTTGTTCTTAATTCTGGAAGCATAACAGTGCTTAAAACACACTGAAAATGGAGTAAACCACTTTCATGCAGTATATTGGCATGATTTTACAAATCATGTTAACTGCCAAAAGGGCACAACAAATTAAGTTAAAGTGTGCTATTTTAAAATGGTACTTTTGACTTACATATACAGTATGATTCTTAATGACACAATATTTCGGGGAGTAACTTGAGAGTTTATCTTCAAAATGTCTAGTAAGCATACTGCATAAATGTAGCTATCTCAGAAGTGTGATAATTTTAAATTTGTACTGTTTGCTAAGGAAGAGGTAGTGAGGTGTGTGGAGAATATGATAAGAAGAAGAGGGTTCAATGACCCATGGTGTAACAGTATCATGTGCATTGTTCAGTGTTCATTTTGAATGATGCAGAAAGAAATGACCACAATGCGGCAAATCCTCATGTCTCATGATTGGTGCATTGTCTGTGCATCGACACTTGAAAAACTTGTTTTATAAACTTGCCTCCCAAATTAACATACTTGAATAAGGATCATGCTGCATAATTCCTATACATAATGACTTCTTGCTGCATTGCTTTGACATTGAGTTCTTATAATTATGAGAAAGACTTTATATTGTTCAAAATAAAACCATGTATAAATCTGTTCAACATTAGAGAAGTTTGTTAAAACCTGGAAGTCAATGTTTGCGGTCTCATTACCTAAAAGTGTGTCACTTTGGAAGTATTATCACTAGAATGTGGTGTTTTGTCAGCTACAAAAAACAACAGATCCTGTTGTTGCTGGCTGCCAGATTGTTCTGAGTCTGTGAGGCTCCTATTTCCGTCCATATTCAGGTAAGATTGTGGACGCACTGTTGTTGCGACTGGTGATACTCTTGTTCTATTCAGACATTCATTTGAAAGGTTTTGTTGTTGGATGGGTGTCAGGTATGCATTACTTGGTCTTGATGATTCATTACATTTAGGCATTTCATTTTGATATAAGTGTTTCTGATTTTCCAGTGATTTTGATGTTTTTGCAATTAGTAGTGTATTTTCCTTTCCATAGTTCTCTAGCAGATGCTGCTCATCCTCTGGAGTCCTTCCTTGGAGCTTTGAGTCATTACTGGGTGACTCAGATTGCTTGAATCTTGCACTTTCATGCAGATCCTTATGAGTATCTTCATGAAATACATGATGCTGAGGCTGTGCCGTGTAGCCTGTAGAATCAGTCTGTGGGGCACTGAAGTTGCCGTACCCATTGTCTTCACAATTATTATCTGCACAAACAGAGAAACATTTCGTTTTTGTAATATGTTCCTTCCTAATGTCTTAACACCGATGCAGCCAGCTATACCCTCTATAAACTGGAGAAATGTGAATTATTTTACTGTAACTGTCAAATTCACATGCTGACAGATTTAATGTTATTGTGAATCTTTGGACAAGGTATAGAATCTGTGAAGATTTCTTATTCAATTATCGGTTTATTTAAGGTTATTTTGTCAATGTTCTGTAACTTTGAATGAAATACAGGAGATGGAAATCACTTTTGGATAAGATGGTTGCTACCAAAGTATTAGCTTTTTAGTGAAAAATACAGTGATATTGACTGTAGCATAATGCTAGATCACTGTCTTTTTATGATCCCATAATCTTGCTGCTCTAATGACTGAGAAAACAGATATTAGAGCAACAAGTATAGTGGAACCTCCATTTAATGGTCTTCAGTTCGAGGCTTTTTTGTCATTTAATGCTCAATTTCAGGGATTTAAAGTCAGTAATCTCAGTATTGGGGGGTCAAAGGGGCAGTATGAGGTCTCAGGGATACACACTATGCTAGTGAGTATGTATTGCTAAAAAGCCTGAGAAATGCCTCTTATTCCTGCCAAGTCCTATCCACACATGTCCACGCCATGACCCCTGGGCAACGCTTTTGCGGCTAAGTTGTGGAAGGGCGGAAAAGTGAGTTCCTGACACTATAATTGGGACATACTAGCTAAGGGAGTATACCCTAACAGAAAACCAAGGCCCTCCAATGCATTGGAGGTTGGGCAGTAGGCCAGCGCCCTAAACCCATAAAAAACTTAATTGCTAAATGGTTTCAACTAAGGAAAGATGGATGAATAAATGGATACAGACCTAGGCAAGTTAAATGGAATTTAGCTAACAGAATGAATATTGGAACTTGGAACGTATTGACACTGCTGAAACCAGGCAAGAAGCAGGAGCTAGCAGAGCAGATCAAGAGAATTAAGCTTGATGTTGTTGCGATTCAAGAAATTAGATGGAGTGGCGCTGGTGTAAATCAGAAAAAAGACTTCTTTTTCTATTATAGTGGAGCAAATAATAACACTGGCCGGGCTGGAACTGGCTTTTTAATACAGAAGAAAATGCAAAAATATATAATCTCATTTATGCCATATAATGAAAGATTATGTAAATTAAGACTGAAGGGTAAATTTAACAATGTCTCACTAATTAGTGTATAAGCTCCTATGGAAGACAAAATGGACAAAATAAAGGAAGAGTTCTATAAGGATTTGCAAAAGGTGGTGGATAACACCTGAAAGGGACACAATTATTATTCTAGGCGACTTAGATGCAAGACTGGGAAAAGAAGATGCCTATAGAGGAGTGACAGGCCAATATATGTTACATCAAGACACAAGTGGAAATGGCGAACTGCTATGTGACTTTGCAGTTCTGAACAATATGACTATTATGAGTATGCAATTCCAACATAAATTAATTTATACAGGAACTAAGATATTATCTGATGAGAAGACTGTTAATCAAATAGATCATGTTATGATAAACAGCAGCAAGAAGGAGCTGATTGAAGATGTTAGATCGATGAGAGGGCCGAATATTGACTCAGATCATTTTCTAGAGAAAGCTATATTTAATCAGAAATTACCTGCAGCATATAAAATTAAGCCAACATTAACAAAAAAGTGGAGTAAATTGAATCTGCAAGATCCAGAAAAATTAAAGCAATATAAGAAAATATTATGTGAGAAATTGAGTGACATTAATAAAAAACAAGGAATAAACAATGACCGGAATGGCATTAAAACAGCAATGACAGAAACTGCAAGTGAGATATTTCAAATATAAGGAAAACCAACAAGGAATGAATGGTGGGATGATGATTGTAGACAAGTAATTCGAGAGAAGAATAACGCCAGAATTAAAGCATTGCAGTCCAAAACAAGGGCGAGTCAAGAAGTCTACAGAGGAAAAAGGAAGATGGCAAATAAGATTTGTAGAAATAAAAAAAAAATGGCTCAATGATAAAATCATGCGAATAGAGGAAAATCACAAGAAAAATGAAATGAGAAAGTTTTTTGAAGGCATTAAAAACACCAGACAGCAAGGAATTAATACACCAATATTAGTAAAAGGATCTGATGGCAATATTATCTCTCCAATTGAACAAGTTTTATATAGATGGAGAGAATATTTCTGTGAAACTCGTAACTTAAGTGATTCATCAGTTGAACAGATCCTAATAGAAGAAATAATAAATGATAATCCAGAAGTCGACACCCCATCTTACAATGAAATATGTTATATAATTAATAACCTTAAAACAAATAAAGCAGCAAGATCAGACAACATCCCTCCGGAATTAATTAAAAATGGAGACAGAACATTAAAAAAGACACTGCATAAACTGATCCTAAATATCTGGGATAATGAAGACCTACCAGATCAGTGGAATGAAGGAATAATTTGTCCAATTTTTAAAAAAGGCGACAGGCCAAATTGTGAGCATTACAGACCAATTACGTTGCTGAATATTGCATATAAGATATATGCAATTCTATTAAATAATAGATTAGTGAAAATAGTTGGAAAGCAATTAAGTGATACTGAAATGGGATTCCGGCCTAACAGATCAAACATTGATAACATATTCATAATTAGACAGGTTTTTGAAAAGTGTCATGAATTCAACGTAGAATTACACAACATATTTATAGATTATTCAAGAGCATTTGACTCAGTTTACAGAAATAAAATAATAGAATGTCTGCTGGAATGTGGAGTACCCACTAAGCTAATTAAACTGATCTCTCTAACTCTTATTGATACAAAGGAAAAAATTAAGGTAAATAACAGTCTAAGTAATGACTTTAAAGTTGAATTTGGAGTTAGACAAGGAGATCCATTAGCTACCCTTTATAGTGTAGCTATTGACTCAATCTTAAAACAGTTAGACATTAGAGGTAACATCTCTACCAGACTTAAACAATGTATCACATATGCTGACGATATTCTGATTACAGCTTGGACTAAACAGGCTGCAGCCAATACATTTGAGAAACTGAAAAATTAGTCCCTGAAAACTGGTTTAGTAATAAATGAAAGTAAAACTAAATATCTTAGGTGTACAAGAGGAAATTATCAAATGGATGATCTGTGTACCAACAACATGAGATTGGAAAAAATTCATTCTTATAAATTCTTAGGATCAATCATAAACAGAGATAACTCTATTGAAAAAGAAATAGGAGAAAGAATCATGTCTGGTAGCAATGCATATGATGCAAACTAATCCATACTCAAGAGCAAATTGGTCTGCAAGAAGTCCAAACTTAAAATATATCAGATCATCATAAGACCTACAGTCATGTATGACTGCGAAAGTTCAGTCTTGAAAGAAGCCATCAAACAAAACTATTAGTCTTAGAAAGGAAAATATTAAGATGGATATTTGGACCGACCAAAGAATTAAATGTCACGTGGAGAATCAAAACAAATAGTGAACTCAATCAATTTATTAAAAACCAAACTATAACTAACTTTATTAAAGCACAAAGACTAAGTTGGCTTGGACACATACACCGAATGGATAGTGACAGGACAGTCAAAAAAGTTTATGAGTGGAAACCAATATCTATGAGACCACAAGGCAAACCAAACCTCAGATGGGAAAATGATATCAAGAATGATCTAAAAGAAATGAAATTAAATAATTGGAGAATTTGCATCCAGAATAGAAGCAAATGGAAAAGAACAGTTGAGAAGGCCAAGAATTTCAATGTATGAAGTTGTAGCACCTGATGAAGAAGAAGAGAAGAATCTCAGTATTCTGACACTGATAACAATGTATCCTCTATATTTTTAAGGATATGCTTATATTATTGGGTAAGTAAGTCCACCTATTTATTTGGACATATATATCAATCTTAAAATGTTCGTGTGTGTGGGGAAGGTGCTTCAGATTTTATAGTATCAACTTTCTTGGCCTCTGCCTGTCTGGTGAGGTGATGGAATACTTTTCTGAAATGAGAACACCCATGAAGTACACTTTCATTATCCTGATAATGAATGGTAAAATATAAGTCAAATTTTGTGCTGTATGACAGTTAAAATGGCACTCACTAGAAATAATGTTTACACAGAACATTAGAGTGTCCTGGGGTGGAGAAGCACATAAACTGAATGATCTGTTGAATCAAGTTATTTTGAGTAAAGAATATTATATGAACACATGTCCAATTTCTGATATTATCAAAGTTATGGGTGTTGAAAGTGCAGGAGCCTCTGATGCCTTATTCCACAACTGTCATAAATGTTTATATGTAAATGTGCTAAGTGATTAAATTTTAATTTCATTACTCCAGTCTTCATCTAGACATCTTAAAACTGTGTTCCATCAACAATACTACACTGTGTAGTGCACTGTGACAGTGACTGTTGTCCCTCTCAGGAGAGTCCAGAGTGTTCTGTGTTTGCTGTGCAGTATCCAACACCCTCTGAAGCAATGAATCTTCATTTTTTGTATTCCCTTTATAAACCAAAGATTTCACATGATCCTTAAGATAGAAATTGAGAGGGTTAAGGTAGTATGATCTTGGTGACCAAGCAAGTGGCCCCTACCAATCTGAAAATGAGGATAGGCATCATGCAGAAACTCTGTTACTGGTTGGCTGAAATATGGTGGAGCTCCATCATGTTGTAGGTACATATGGAGTTGTGTTATAAATGGAACATTTTTAAGAAATGAGGCTGGTTTATTTTGCAGATTGTTCAGGCACACTCACACTGTGAGGCTGTGTCTGAAAATGTAAGGTCTAGTCAATTTGTAGAGTACAAATTGGCATTGCTTGCTTATGGAGAAATTTTTGGAAATTTTGTACCATCATTTCATAAAGATTTTTTTGAGATCAGAAGTGTGTGTTATGCATATTATTCACTCCACTACAAGTAAATTGTGTTTTATGAGGGGACAAAATCATGGGGTAAAATTCAGGGTGAGCATATATAACTGTCAGCACAACTGTAACCTTACATCAAAGCCCCCCGTCTTTAGATGCTCAATAGATTGATTATTATGTGAATACAGGCCTTCTAATCTGATGCCAACCAGAATAATATAGGAGGAACACTAAGTTGTGAAGAAATCCTTCTTGTACTCAAATGTAGACTGCACTCAACTACAGCAACAGTGTTTTTGTCTTGTCTGTGGGGACAGTACAATAAAATGTGGGAAAAAAGTGTCACTTTTTTTCAGATGTCTGTAAACTGCCTCAAAATTTTACCTGTGAGCCGAGAGTTGCCTTCAGTATTCAACCGCACTTCTGTATTTTTGTTACAGTGTATATGAACACACTTCTTGTTTATGTAAGGCAGGAACAGCATTGTTTTCCGTACACTCAGTACAGTTATGTGACATGTGTGTTCCAGCTAACCATGCTGGTCTTGGATGTGGAAAATGCAAGAAAATAATAAGCACATGTCACCATTTTTACAGAACACATAGAGACTACTGTATGTAGTGGTCACAGAGCAAGAATGTGTAAAGTGTTGTGTCTGCACATTAACCTTTTAAAGCCTAGTGGTAACTTTACATACGACCAGGTTTAAGATTAAAAAATTCTACATGGTTGTCACATTGCGTTTATGTGTTTTGTGTGGATCTCAGAACAAACAGCAACTTTTGCCTTATAAAACATTAAGAGACTGTTTTTATAACCGAGGAGGAGAGTGTTTAGAGCGCGGTACGCCCTGAGTCATTGTATAAAACAGATACGCTTCGTCTTTAAAGGGCTAAACATACTGCACTTCAGGTATTAGGTGACATAGTGAGGTTGAATGGTAACAGACAGCTGAGATCAGTTGTACTGTTCTCTTTCCACATGCTTTTCTCTGAATGTGCAGTATGCTATCATTTAAGGACAATCAAAATAATTTAATTCCTCATATGTACAGTCACAAGCAAGTTTCATATTCATGACCCTTTAGATATTTGAGCACCCGTAACTCTGGAACTCTGTAATTATTGCAAAGAGGACCTGTTCATACAATATTTTTTATTCAAAGTAATTGACTAAACATATCACTTGGCTTGTGCACTTTCTTCTGGGATGACTTGTGTATTTACCCAGTATGTCCCTGGGGCTGGTAAAGTATGTTTTGTTGTGAACAATGCGTGGGTTCAGATCCAAGTACTCTGCACCATCTTCCAACATGCGTTCAAATGTCAGTGTGAGTTCCTTGAAAGATGGCCGCTCACTTGTGTCTTCATTCCAGCAGCCTATCATCACTCTGTACCTGTAGTGGACAGATGTATACATTTCAGTGCTGTGTAGATGGTATATATGCAGACTTCACTAGATACATCTGTGTAAACAAACCTGGTCTTCTCAGGAACTAACAAGATTTTCTGCACAAGGTCATCCTTGGGCCTTTGGTAAGTATTTGGTTATTGACAACTCACCAGTTGTACAAAACATAAAGTTTAATTTAAATTAATGTAATCCTGTTCACATTTGCCCATGTATGCCTTCATGTTTCTTGCAAAAGTATGTCATCTCAATTCAATACTGTTTTCAGTAAACATAAGTTCATGATCACCTGAATTTTAATATTTGCTGTAAACATTACCATTCTTGTCTGTGAAATATGAACTTGTGAATTAGATGGATAGGAATATCCTGTTGACCATGTACTTGTTTGTGTGGGCAACTGAAAGACCATAATATCTTAGGGGTCTGGACAGAATACCTTTCTACTGCATAATCAAAGAGACCCACATCCAGCATTTTTTCTTTGGCTGTGTGAGAGAACATACAATGTGCCCAACTTATATTATGAATTTAGTGCAGTTATTAATAATTGTTTCTTTCATGTATATATATATTTTTTTTTTGCAGCATGTTATTTCGAAAACATGTGAGAAATGAATTTTCAGTATTAGAAACTGTGTGGTTTCTATGCAAAGATAAGGTAGTACAGCAGAAGAAATTCCCCACTATTGGAAAGTTATCAGCATTAGTAAGATTTTTTAGTTCCTACGGATAATTTTTCATATTTGAAATTTGAAAGCCGGTAGAGTATGTGGCTTTGTTTTGTATGATATTATTCAGCAACTTTTTATTGACATGCTAAATATTTTTTTCTCTGGTATGTTTATTGAATTTAACATAAAATCTTACTCTAAAATTTTGACACGGTACAGGGTTTCATCCCACTTAACAAAGCCAGGAGAAATTATTTCAACTGTCCTTCTTTGCCACATGGAAATTTTGAAAGATAGTTTTCTGTCCTTATCACTACATATCTCATCTTGACTGTGGCTTTCTGTAACCAAAAGAGATGGCACTTTCACTTGTAAATTTTACAATCTGAGAATAAAATACTAATAGCATTACAAAACTGTAATTATAGTCACAGATATAAAATGACTAGGGCAGATGCAACAGAATTTAATAATATGAGGTCAGCAGTGAACCATAAAGTGTCTTACAACTGGATGGAGCAGTTTTCAGGTTTCTCCATTCGGTAGCCGGCCTTCAGGAGGTGGAAGAGGTTATGAACTGCAACACCAGGATATGGTGATGCTCCCAGAGTCACCAATTCCCACAAGAGTACACCAAAACTCCACACATCTGACTTGCTAGTGTACACATGGTCTGCCAGTGATTCTAATGCCATCCATTTGACTGGAACTGCAACGTAAATGTAAGATTGGTAGCTTGCATGCTGAATTAATGATGTCTTGGTAGTTACACATCGTTTTGTAACTGGAAATGATGACCTGTAACTGTTTGCATTTCAGGTTTTGTATTCCTCTTTTGGTAAAAGAACTGACAAAATACTGAAGTATGCTTTAATCTGCTGTTTTTACTAATTCAAAATTTTGTGTTGAATATAAACCTTTTTACTAGTTGGAGAAAAGTTAGGTTTAAGCCCTCCTCAATGTCACACATAGCTGTATGCCGTGGATGTATAATAAGTAATAAATTTTTATAACGGAACTTTGTAGCAAGAAAATTAAGTAAGATTCATAAGTACCATAAACCATAAATGTATGCAATATGTAGTCCCAAAACACTGATGTGTGATCTTACCACGTCCTTTACTTCTCTTGAGGTATGCATCATCCTCATACACATCTCTTGTCAAGCCAAAGTCTGAGATCTTGCACATCTTCCCTGTAGCCACCAACACATTTCTTGCTGCTAAATCTCGGTGAACAAGCTGTGAACAGCGAAGTGTGAAATAAGGTGTAATGCAGGATGAAGGGGTTCTAAGCTTATGGAAGATCACACACAGAACTGAGCGACCTGTGCCTGCTCGTTTAAATTGAAATGAAGCAGATTTTTCCACAAGTTAAAATAATTATCTGATGTGAAATTAAAGATTGAGCTGGCTCGGGAAAGGGACAGGTGGCAGGCCCTTGTGAATGCGGTAATGAACCTCCGGGTTCCATAAAATGTGGGGAATTTCTTGACTAGCTGAGAAACTGTTAGCTTCTCAAGAAGACCTCTTCTGCTCCATGGAGTCATGGTTGTAAAATTAAAATTATTCGTTTTCAGTTTTGTGAAAAAATGATGTCCTAAAAGTTGGGTAATTTTGAATACCTGAATGACCAACGTGTATAAGGTTATCCACTAGTAGAGCCATGGTGAGTATTCGCACTAGGAGTTCTGTAAATGTGATTTGGTTTCTTGCACATGTAGATGATTATTGCTTATGGTTTACAGCATAGATTTTATAGAATCTTATAATATATATCCAGTTTACCAAAGTCAATAAAAATCATTTATCTGATTTCTGTATTTATGAACCAAGAGTGGCCTTAGGAAGTTGCATACAAATTCAAGAAGTGACCAGTTGCTTGACGGTAATGTATGCTGGATTTGGATGACTGCCAGCAGGATCAAATTGTGAGCTAAAACCTTTTGAGTTCCGAGAACAAAAATGTTTTTTGTGTAGAAAATTTCTTAGTTTGGAGCATACTGTGGTTTCACATTAAAAATTATTTTCCCTTTATATAGGCTATGCCTATTGGAACCAGACTGACATGTCCGTTTACATATCAGACAGTTATTAATAATAATCTAAAATCTGAATGAAATAAAATTTACTCACCACTAAAACCGTCTGTCGGAGTGTAAGACTCTTATTTGCCAACGAGACATATAATGCACGCATAACGTGATATTAAGGCTCTTGGAATACCTAGGTGTTCAGCAAGAGAAGCAGTTAAGAACTGAACTGAGCGTCAACATTACAATGCCTGAAGAGACTTGCCAGGACAAAGACATGGCAAACATTTCATAGGAAGACCATGTAAGAGAAGAGCTGATGACCTGCTCAAATTAAGTAGGCATCAACTAAAAATGGCAGTTGCGGTCCTCACGGGACATGCTCCTATGAGGAGACACCTGCATATTATGGGCCTGTTTGATGGGGATCCAACTTGCAGATTTTGCAGGATGGAGACTGAAACAGTGCAGCATATTATTTGCTACTGCGAGGCGTTGGCTTGTCAGTGCTGTAATGTCTTTGGGAAGCTGCTTGCTGAACCAAAAGAAATAAGCTCAGCTTCGATAAGGGACCTTTGCCTCTATGTAAGAGGCAGAGGGTTATTGAACCTGTGCTGAATGAAGTGTTTAGGGCTGCACAATAAGCCTAAGGCTGAGGTGCATCAGGGGCAGCTGCTGACGGGCCCTAAAGAAGAAGAAGAAGAAGAAGAAGAAGAAGAAGAAGAAGAAGAAGAAGAAGAAGAAGAAGAAGAAGAAGAAGAAGAAGAAGAAGAAGAAGAAGAAGAAGAAGAAGAAGAAGAAGAAGAAGAAGAAGAAGAAGAAGAAGAAGAAGAAGAAGAAGAAGAAGAAGAAGAAGAAGAAGAAGAAGAAGAAGAAGAAGAAGAAGAAGAAGAAGAAGAAGAAGAAGAAGAAGAAGAAGAAGAAGAAGAAGAAGAAGAAGAAGAAGAAGAAGAAGAAGAAGAAGAAGAAGACACGTTCGCGTAAGCGTTGTTACCGGGGGAAAACAATAAGCATCACATATTCTGAATGTGTGTCTGTAGCCATAATTATGCAGCAGGCAATTCACATGCGCCATATTATATTGTTATTTGCTGCCTGTCTGGCTGTGCCATAATTTGCACATTATCTCGTAAAAGGCACGATGTTCGGAAAATAGTTAGTGAACACAAAATGTGTGTTTTGATTTTATCTACAAATTTTGTCTAAAACATTTCTCATTCTAAGAAGAATTCAGCGAGACATTATCGGTCTTCAGGTAAAGTGCTTCTTGTTTGTGTCAGATTTTAATGAAACTTGAATTTTCTCGGCAGACTTTCGAAAAATGCTCAAATACAAAATTTAGTGAAAATCCGTTCAGTGGGAGCCGATTTGTTGCATGCGGACGGACGGACAGACAGACAGACACGACGAAGTTAATAGTCGCTTCTCGCACTTTTGCCAAAGCGCCTGGAAACTATGTACTGATAGTGTCAGGGGGCCACTTTGCTAACCTTAATGTCACTGAGGTAAGCCATTCCTTTGCTGATTTGCCACGCAAATGAAAGTATATCCCTAGGAGTAGCAGGAATGTTTGTACGATCCATCTCTACTGGAGTCGCAGACCGCGCTCTGTGAGTGGAGATGAACGAGCAGGGAATCTGGCCATCTGACTCCAGATGTCTGCTTTTCCTCAGGTAATTCCTGCAACAGAGACAAATATGGATGTCTGTCACAGTCCGACGGTAAATATAAGTTGAGCACAGTAACGCATCTTCAGTTGGCGGTGATATCCTTTTCAAAGACATTAAGGAAATACAAATTTTTCTTCAGCTCTTAATGCCAACATACTTTCTGTTTTACAAAACACGTTTGTCACAAACACACATGAATTTCAGTCGTATTAAGCTTGTTTTCAGGCTTCCCACGCGATGTTAATTAAATCTGCGCTCTTCTGGGGGTATCACGTGGCGTCGTGTGGTAATTGTTTACCGAGATTTCTGGACAACGGCTCTTGGCTTTCTTTTCTTTTCGGACTCTTGACCCATGAAAATGGGACAGATATGTTGTCCCGAGATGTAGGTAAAGAATTTCCACACGACGCCGCGTAATTTCCAAAAAGAGCGCTGATCTCTTAGTTATACTGCATTTCACTGAAAATATCTAATAAACCATTGTGCGTCCATTATGGTCTGGAAGCAAGACCCAGTGTTAAAGACTGGGAGAATAATGCTATTTGATACTTATTTTGGACTTCAGAGTTCTTCCCCTTTCGTTTCCAAGCTTGCTGGAATCCATTCTTAATGAAGATGGTAGCTTTGTTGCAAATTACATTACGCTGTGGAATAAGATAAAGGCGCATTCTTGCGTCGGACTGACTCGTTTCTTTTCCGAGGCGTCTGTGTTTCCAGACGACACTGTTGTCATGGAAACTAACCGGAAACTCATAAAGTAAGATTTAGGGTGATGGGTTTTGTATCTGGGTGATCACAATTTTAATTATTTTCGAAAGAGATGATAGAAAATTAGTGTCAACAAGGTCTTAATTGTTTTGTGAGCGACCTTCATGTTGAGCTGTTTCAACGAAACGGGTCAATAAAGGACTAATTATGTTACACGAAATTGTAACGAATTCGTAAGGCGAATCTAACAGCCTTCGTTAGACTTAATTATGACCGTACGCAGCTTCATGATCCCTGTTTTAGGGTTAATACATTTTTGTACTCTTGGAAGTGCGTTTTTATAGAAAACAGTAGCAGGCTCCATTTCACGACCAAATCAGGTTAGTTATTAAAATTAACATCACTAATCTGATATCACTTTCCTAGCTTTTCGTTTCGCCGTGCTGGAAAATCATGCATAGCTTATATGCTTCAAGTGCGAAAGGTAGAGCACGAACTGGAACAATACGAGTATGTGTTTGCAAAAAAGCTTTATTAACTAACGAACTATCAGAAATCAGCAGCGCTTGTACAGGCCACAACCCCGTAACTGCAAACTGTCTTCAGTGAATTTAATCATCCTCCCATCCTTACGACACCCCTGTCTATTGCTATTCTTTCATCTCCTTTTGTTTTTCAAAATTGACTTTTCTAGGAGATTTGCATACCAAACGTGTGTATTTTTTGTGTCTCTTCTAGAGATACGTCCACCCTGCCGTAGCTCCCTCTAGGCTATTTCACTGTCCTGACGACATTAGGTGGCCCGTACAAATTAAGACTGCCTCATTACGGACAGCGGTATGATTATGTGTGGAGTAGTCAAGATAAAATCAAATTTTAGGGCATTTTCTTAGCCTTGGGCTAGAAAGTGTGCACGTGGATCTTATAAGACAGTCAGTGACGCAACAGTACTCGATAGTTTAAAGCAGGTGTGTATCCAGAATTTTTCCTTGGGGGGGGGGGGGGGGGGGGGGGTGCTAACACTCAGGCTATAAAAAAAATATATTTGATTTTAAAAATTATGTTATAAAAATCATGTTGTAAGTACAATGTAACACAGCTTGCAACTATATTTATATACATACGAATATAACTGCATGTTCCGTGACTCAACCAAACTGTTGTATCTTCTTGTTTTTTTAATTTTATTAATTTATTTTTCAAAGTTCTCACGTACTAGTCATCAGCTGACTTCAGTGGCTGATTTCGGCTGAAGGTGAGATCACGTAAAATTTTGATAACGTAATATCTACAAAATCCGTGTTTATTAAATTTCAGTTTTCGGGGGTTGGGGGGGGCTGCAGCCCGGCAATCGCCTTCACCTTGGGTGCGCCCTTGGTTTAAAGGAATTTATGAAAATGCTTCATTAAATCTTCACTGCTTTAATTTAATTTGGCACGAAATTTATAGAAATCAACATTTTGTATTTATGTTAAAATAGGTCTAATAGTAACTAATTTCTTTTAGACCTTACTCTTCAGTTCTGTCTTTCCTTCAGTAGACTTTTTTCAGAGAAGTTAGTCGTCATGTATTACAACAAAGATGCTGACACCAAGGAGAAGGGTACTGGTGACGGTAGTGGTGATGTTGACGATGATAATGACGACGAAGATGACAACAAAAACAAAAGCAACAATAAACCCGGTCAAGTCAATGGACCCTTTGTTGACCCCTTCCGGCCTTAGTTGCTAACAGTCGGCCTTGGTCATTTAATGATGGCAGTAACGACCAACCTGAGTGAACCGTATTCGGCAAATTCTATGATCAGATAAACAGGGGCTCCAGGCGTCGTGCAGGCACCAAGGAGCCGAATGACGTTGGGGTGGTTAACTTCTTTGAGTAGCTGATATTCGGAAAGCAAGTCCGTCAGTTCTGCTGCACTGGCGTCGTCTTTAAGCGTCTTCACGGCAACAGTTGTGCACCCTGGATACAAGAAAGCAAAGTGTGAGCTCGCGGACACAAAACATAGCTCTAGATCAGTGCTTGCCAAAGTTCCCAGGCACCCGTGGGTGCGTTTATGTAATGGCTACTTTGAACATAAGCGTAACTTGGCTAATAACACTGGGGCGGGGGGGGGGGGGGCTAAACTGACCATGGGTATAAGGAATGTTATTTTACAAAGGAGCCAAATTTGGAAGAGGGGAAAATTGATCTGATAAAATTCAAGTTTTTCATTTTCTTCCTTCTGTCTATCTTTTAGTTGCCATTATTCAACTCAGTAACCAAATAAACTATTCCTAGGTTAAAAAAATATTGGGGGTGGGCATTTGCTTCTATCTTGGGGGGGGGGGGGGGGGGGGGGGGGGGGGGGGGGGGGGGGGGTGGGGGGGGGGGGGGGGGGGGGGGGGGGGGGGGGGGGGGGGGGGGGGGGNCCCCCCCCCCCCCCCCCCCCCACAGTTACGCATATGACTTTGAAGTTCGTTTATTTTAATTGAAGGAATAATGTTTTGTTAAAAATACTCGAGGAGCGTCTTTGACCGGCGACGTGTTTGTTTCATGTGACTCTTAGAATATCTGATTAAGAAGCTTACTGTACCCACGAGGCGAGCGACAGTCATTTTAATTAAGGTGAGATCATGCAATACATTGTTATATATGTTCCTGGTACGTATTTTTATCTATCTAAAATCAGTTCTGAGGTATAAATTTTCAATTTTGGTCACCCCTCATCCGGGCACTCAGTATTTACGTGAGCAAGGATGTGAGGATCCGTGGTTATTTTTCGAAGCCAAAAGGGACCCGCGAGCAAGAAATTTTGGAAAACACTGTTTTAGATCATTTCTGTTATCACAATATCGCTGCAGATCATGACAGGCATTTATCTCTTTTAAATATGAGTGTGTAGATATTTTCTGTTTAGCAACGCAGGACTTTTGCTAAGCGTGCAGTGATAGCAATTTTCTTCTTTTTCAGCAGAATTGCAGCCTACTTAAAATATTCCTGCATTTTTATGTGCAGATTACGGCCCAAGAGACTTGGCGACCGATAAATAACTATACATTTAGCTAATGGAGAAGCATTTCTACAAAAAGATCAGGATCTGGGTAAACATATTTGTATTTTGTTTTCATTAAGACAGAGAACAGTGGTTGGTTATAACAAGTGGCGTTTACAAGTTTAGAAAACTTTCCTTACAGTTGTCTTCCCGTCTTGAAGTACACATTTCCCTCATCCGAAAACATTTCATACTTAAATTGACTAAATACACGTCTGAGAGAAGTATAATCTATTGCCAATATATATTCCATGAATACTGACTAAGTTAACGCAGATATGTAAACCAATTCCAACACTATATATTGTCTATTTATTATGGTATGTTCCTCCCTTAGGTCCAACATGGTTCCAATATTAAAACTGACTAAGTTGTTCATTTATGACACCAACGCGTGAACACTTGGCACATAAAAATAGCACTATATCGCTCCTACATGTTTTGGCCTTATTTAACTTATCTTCAAGGAACTTTACACCAAAATTTAAAACTTAATAAAAGAGATTACAGAAGTAATACACATCATATTACAGCATTCATGCATGTAGTGCCAACCAGTTGCCTCTTACACGGATCGCACTGCACATCATACAGAGACAAGATCCATAAGGGATTGGAGACAAAATTAGATGTTTGAATGTGAAGAAGAAACTACAGCATAGCAACATAAAACTTGTTTGCCATAATTAATGGCAACGCTGTAAAAAGATTAATCTTTTATTGTTTTAAGATATTATGCTCTTAAAATGTACATACTGTCTCAATCACAAATTAAGAAACCTATGTGTTTGACACTAGTTGCATGAGTGCTGCAATATGTATTACTTTTGTAATATATTATATTTTATTAGGTTTTAATTTTGGTGTAAAGCTCCTGAAGATGTCGTAAATGACATCGAAAAATATAGAAACAATATAAGACTATGTTTATGTGTCAAATGTGCATTCGTTAGTGTCATAAGTGCTCAATAATTGCCCTGAATTTCTGCTATAAGATCCCAATGTTTAGCACGAAAGGAAAAGCCTGCTATTCGAACTGGCCTTCGTCGAACCTTAGCCTGGCCCACATGGTTGACATCAGAGCTTTACCACTCTTGAAGCAGAGTTTGAATAGATGATTATAAAACTAGCGACACTGTCATATTTCATTAGTAAAATAGGAAATTCATTTTCGTTTTATAAATGTGTGAAAAATTATTTTATAAACGTGTGCCCAAGCTCTGTTGCATTTAATGAGCACGGCTAACACGGTTAACATGAAGGTTCGTCGTCTGCATTTTGCTGGTCGCTACCCACCGGGTATTCCGCCGATATCCAGGGCGCGAGCTCGCAACACGCGACCAAATTCTCCTTCACCCAGTGTCTGGTCAATGATCAGTCGGCTCCTCGGGAACTCCCACTTCGGGTCCGGCTGTTAAGAAGCAGGAAAGAACCACTTGATTGATTGATTGATTTCACACTCCATTAGGTCCCTTGCAAATTTACAAAAACCATTAGGGTATGGATATAGTCAATACAGTAATGGATGTCTGCTTATAACAAGCACTGTCTTGGGCATATCAACACGTAAATAAACCAGAACTATAAATCTAGCATGACAGGTAGGATAAGATAGTACAATTTAAAATTTAAATAAAATATAATTTGTACATGTCAAAAATATTACAAAATGAATACATATATCAACACAAGATTAAATACAGTCAATTTAATAATTCAGTTAGATTTTTGCTCAAAGTATTCATTTAACGAATAAAATGTATTTTTGTTAAGAATCATTTAAAATCTTTTTAAATCATTTACGATTATTACTTTATATTTTAACATATGAGGGTAGAGCATTATATACCTTTATTCCCATACAGTATAACCGCTTCTGACACTAGGTCAAATTAACAGTTGTTTGGTGAAGGTTTGCATGTTGTCTAGTTTCAATTTGATATATCTCAGAATTGAGGGTAAAGTTTTTCATATTTTTTTATCACAAACAAAAGAAGAGAAATGATGTACTGAGAAGGAAGTGGTAATATTTTTAAGAATGGAAACAACTTTCTACAAGGCTTTATCAGGTCATGCTTATTGTGTGGCTGTGTGAAGCAATGACGACTTGTGGACCAAGCAAATATTCAAAACACTACAAGAACAAATTATTTTACTTTCACGTGGTCTTACAAATGCGCATGCCCAATGAATAGGGCCGTTTTGAAGCTGCGCGATCTATGCGGCTGCATGGAACCTTAACATTCGGGAGGCCTCGAAAAATTGGTTGTTTTGCAGATTTTGTGTCAAACGTGTTACGTATGTAAGCTCTGTCTGCATTGTCATTTCGGGGAAAAGTGTAGGTAATACTCCTAAGTTTATTTTTGCATTGGGTCTAGATATTTCTTAAAGCGACGCTGCCAGTGACCAACATAATCCTTACTTGAATTGCTTCCTAAAGGATGAAGGCGGTTACAGTAGAGTCCCGATTTAACCGAGATTCGTTTAACCGCGGTTCCGCATTATGCGAAGTGAACTGTTGAAACGTTGTAAATGTTTGGTTACTTAAGCGCCTGTGAAATATAGCACCCAAAAATTATGAGCTTCTACGAAACAGAAACCCATTAAGAAATTTTATGTGATATTAAGGTGTAGTTCTGACGACTGTAAATATACGTTTTCCACGTCTGTAACGTGTAATAACTTATACATAGTACGAGTACTATTTTTTTTAATTTCTGTAATTTTATAATAAAACAGTTGTAAATAGAATTATGTTATTATGTTCAATAGTAGGTCTAACCAGAAGACAGACTGTACATCATCACGTTAATATATTCAAATAGAGTTTATTTAATATTTAGTTTGATATTTAATAATTGACCAAACCTTCTGATTTATCCGAGTTTTCTATTATTCCAGGTTCCCTCCGTCCACATTATCTCAGATAATCGGGACTGTACTGTAATTAGAATTGGTGACATTAGTAAGGTTATCCTGTCGCAAGAACAGAGGAATATTTTCGTTGGATGGGAAAATATAAAAAGGGAAAATAATATTGAATAATGAACCGCGGCGGATATGTTGCTTAGCCTTTTAAAGCCTAGCGGTAACTTTACATACGACCAGGTTTAACATTAAAAAATTCTACGTGGTGCCCACATTGCGTTTATGTGTTTTGTACGGGTCTCAGAACAAACAGCAACTTTTGCCTTATAAAACATTAAGAGACTGGTTTTTATAACCAAAGTGGAGAGTGTTTACAGTGCGGTACGCACTGAGTCCTTATATAAAACAGATACGCTTCGTCTTTAAAGGTTTCATAATCAGATTTTAAAAGCTACAGGAGCTACGGCTATATGACTGAGATGTGCTTCTGCCTGACTGAATGGACGCAAAACAAAGCATATTTCTTTTATAATACACGATTAGCCCTTTTTGATAAGCAGTACGTCCAGTCACGTTAAATAAATTGAATTTTGCAACAAGATGCATGTTGACCAGCCACTCGCATATCTGCATTTAATTCTATAGTTACGAGTACATTTTATATGTTGTAAATAATTTTTTTTTGTGTGTGGTGTTAAGTTATAGTAGCTTGATCTTAGTACGGTACAGAATATTGGTGCTTACCATAGAATAATTACAATAGGCCTCTTATGTACACAGACAATTTGTTTAACGGACATATCATACATGGCATAGTAAAAAATGCGTATTTGTCCCTGATGATGCCATTGGTGGGCTGAAACATATCGCTCGGTTGGCAGTCATTGCAAACTGATAATTGTATCACGACGTTGAAAAGTTTGAAATAGGTGACAATGAAACTTTGGCTACCAAACAAGGTGGGACAGTTCTTGAATGGCTGCGCAACCGTCAGCATCTCAATGATTCTTCAACATGGATTCAGTTGGTAATTAGTCATCGTATTCTCAGTGTACCAGTTGTAGATCACAAAGGAAATTTTGTCAGACAAAAAAAAAAGGATAGACTTCGAATTTGGATACCACTTGTCATCCCTAACAAAACACCACAAGGTCTAGCTTCTTAATAGTGCTATCATTTAACTGCGTGTTCGTCTTCCTAATGGCCGTGCAGTTTGTCTGCGTCTGCAGAATCGCGTGCTGACACTGTTGGTTCACTTTGTCTATGTGCCATGAAGCATGAACTCGCATGTACAGTAATCAGTTATCTTTGTCATCTGTTTCTGTGTTTGGGGGAAAATTTGTATCGTCCAAAGATGCAGAGATTTAATTGTAGACGCGAAGGGAAAGTATTTATTCTCGCAAGGTGTTAAACATTTGTTGTTGTCAGGACAACCAACAATACGTAAGAAAAAATTATTGTGATTAACGTGTACCTACGGATGTCTTCAAGATTTAGTCTCTATTAGGAAATACCATGAGTTTTTAAGGTTTCTTCAAAGAAAAATATTTTAAGGTTTCTTTTAGGTAATCATATTTTTGTTATTATAAAATTGAACAATATCCAGTCCAATTATATTGATGTATCTTGGTAATTCTCTAGCTTTGTTTTCCATTTGATTCTCGCTCAGTTGGCCTGTTATGTTTGTTGCTGACATTAGTCTTTTCCCAGTCTACTGACAGGATATTAGTTATATCCAGGTGACTATCCACGTGGAGGTTCTCACAGCAGTGTTGTTCAAGATTCCAGTCTTCTGGGATGTGACTCCTGGCAACACAACATCACACCCTATAAAACTGGAATCTTCATATCCACGAATGTTTACGAGTAAATACTGCGAATTTTGTAGTAAAGTCGAAATCCAAGCAACCCGATCAAATTAGCAGGACCACAAAAGTTTAAAAAACTGAATAAGAATACTTATTACACATTTTCTCTGTTGTAATGTGTTTTTCTTATCTGAAAATGTAAAATGAAAAATCACTGATTGGACCCTTTGGCAGGTTATAATTAGTAATTAACTCTAAAATAACCGACCTTGCATACCGCTTATCAACCAATTGGCAGGAAGTCTCTGGTATAAAGCTGTGCCCCGAATGGTATTCGAACACACGGTCGCTAACTTCAAGCAGCCCAAAGGTATACGCGCTTTGGACCTGACAACCAGTGACCCATATTTTTATTAAATAAAGTATAAACTTGCTATTAAATTTGGCTAGAAGTCTGAATGGGACTCTGAGCTCTTTAATTTAATTCCGGTATGGAGACTGGGCATTCACATATGCTGCAGTTTAATATTGCAGGTTTTCAAATTCAGATTTTTTTGTACTGTGTCACGACACAGTGATAGACTGGACGATTGTACAATTATAAATCATTCGCATTTAATGATTATAGGATCAGCTTGCTTAGCTAAACCCGTAAATCAGTATTTGCATATTCTGTGTCCATTATTACCTGTCACTGGAGTTAAAAGATAACTCTTACCGTTTAACGCCCAGTGGTAACTATGGACCACCTGTCGTAACATTAAGACACTTTGAATTGAGACCACGCAGTGTGTTCTATTCTAAGAAAATAGACCATTATTTTCTTTACGAAACTGAGGAAAATTAGGAAAAATATCAACACTCTTCAGGCTTAAATTTGAAGGCGGAATCTCTTGGGCAAGAAGAAACAACCATTTAGCCCACGAGGTTTGGAGAGAAGTCTTCTTTATTTAAACGGAAAATGGAAAATCTGGCAATGTTGAAGGTGGTGCTGTACATCCATACACTTGACCACATCACATGTATTTTTCTCAGAAACAAAGCTACGCCGTGTTTCTTTTGAACGGATGTTAATTCAAAATATGAAAGCTTCAACAAAGAACTTTTTCATAGTTCTTTTATTTTCTTATTTATCCCTTTGTGAATTTCAAACACTTTCATCCCTCTGTGACATGATAACAAGCATCTAGCCTGTTTAGTATATATTCACTTCCAAAAAAGAAACCCGCTAGTATTTCCCTCAAGGAATACCGCTGGAGAGAAGAGAACAGAGTTCGTGATTGATGTGATAAACACAGAGTGTAGAAACTTAATATGCCGCTGATGTTTACGATATGAAGTATCAGAATCAAAGGGGAATGAACTCAACTGCGAATGTGGGAATAAATGTTCGCTATATTGTGAAGAGTATCTATTGGATTATTAGAATGGACATAACGTAACCTCGTACAGGGCTAAAAGTTGTAACGAATCGTTGTTAATTTTAAACTTATTTCACAACTAGGAAGTTGAAAAGAACCTACGTTGTTGTTGTTGTTGTTGTTGTTGTTGTTAGAAATATTTAAAATACCTTTTCAGAATGTGGACGAACTCTGCACAATATAATCATTAATTCTACAGTATTTCTGTTTTCTTTACAATAAAACAAGGAGGCAAAAATGTAAGAGTGCCTAAGTACATAAGTAAGAAACTAAGTAAACGAGTACTAAATAAACAAACAAAACAATAAATAAATAAATAATACGTAATATATAATTTATTCGTTGTATAAATGCATTACAGAATTAATGACATCTGAAGGCTCTGCCGAGTGAGTAACCCTCCTGTTAGGTATTCTGAAAATCACAAGTTCAGATCTCCGCCAGGATACTGGCTGTTCTCATTGAGGACTTCCGTGGTTTTACTTCGTACCGAGGTGCGATTCTTCAGCTGAAGAGTGCAACCTTACACGGTCTCCGTCGAACACCAAGTCGTTGCAGTCGTCTTACTGGAAACTTTTTGAACATCCACCTTTCTTTTGTCCGGCCGCTGAAGCGACGTTAGGAAGGTCACGGATTCCACAGTAATGAGGAAGGAGAAACGGCTGTTCGGGAACGGTCGCGAATGCGAAAGCCCGATTTCTATAGCGACGACCGAAGTTTCAAACACCTGTCACTGTGCGACACATACATCGATGTGCGGGAGGACTGTGTTGAAAGATAGTGTTACTTCAGTGGAATAAAGGCCTTTAAGGTTGTTTTAAACTCTATCCAAGTTTACTGAAATGCAAGGTGCGTATTTTGTTTGCCATAGTTGAGTGGTCCAAGTGTCACTCCAGACCCTTGTGTTTGATCGGGTGTCATGTCGGTATTCATGATGACCTAAAGTGATCAAATACAAATTTCCGATATCCTTGCGGGCATAATATTTATAGTAATGTTCACGAAAGTTCTTAAATAATTTCGGAATTGTCGGGGGAATTGCACAGACCACCATACAGGTGTGTCCTTATAAATAAAAGTGTGAGGGTAAGATAGTGAGTTGAACAGAAGGTATTTAATAAGCATTACTTACCACTATGCCGCGCGGTCTAAGGCGTAGGTCTGCGGCCGAGCGCTTGCTGGGATCGTGGGTTCGAATGCCACCGCGGGCATGGATGTTTGTCCCTTGAACAGTGTTTGTGTGTTGTCAAGTAGAGGTCTCTGCGACGGGCCGATCCCTCGTCCAGAGGAGTTCTACCGACTGTGGTGTGTGTTTGAATGTGATAAAGTGAAAATAACAACCCTCTACACCTACTGCGAACAAGTAGGTAAAAGAAGGAAGGACTACGAATCGAATCTTACCACTGTTCGTGGGTCAGTGGAAACAATAGGAGCTGCTGGGTCGTAGTTGATAAGCTGCGTATCGCCCGATTGCAGTGACCTTTCCACGTAGTCCGATTGGACGCCCGAAAGAGATCCTAGGCTTCCCACATACTTCCGGTCTCCTCTTCCTTTGCCAGACATTCTGATTTAGCAGAAAATAAAACAGTTGGTATCTGAGTTATGTAGTGAAGGTTGCAGAACATGGTCAGTAATACACGGACATTGTAACAAGAATCATCCATTACGATCTGAGCATCAGGCTGCAGAAGTTTGCGTAAAGCTAACAGATCGATATAAATGTCACTGGTGGTAGAATTAAGGGCAAGGAAGTGAACGCCATCATGGCTGAAAATTAACGTGAGAAGAATTCAGTCCGCGGCTGTCATACAGGGGCTGCTTTAAGGCAATAGTGCGCCTTGGGCTAAGTACTCTATTTGCGTTAATTAGAGCAAAGGCCTTAAAATTTCACACCACTACCATATACCACGCACTAATATTATCTGACATAGTTATTGGATACTTAATAAAGCATCGACCAAAAAATATTAGCTAATATGTTTTTCAGAAATAGTTTGGGGTAATTTAGAGAGTACGGTACTGAAACTCCTGTAATAGGGTCATCTAAAATCAACAGGGCCTGCACAGTGGCCCTCTTCATGCGCTGAGCAAAGCTGTTCTGCTTGCATGTCATGAAGGAAGCGCTGAATTTCTGGATTACATCACTCAGTTCAGTTCTTTGTATGCTGGCTCAGCAACATAGTGACAAATTACAAGCAGCAAGAGCGGCGGCGGCGGCTGTGGTGGTGGTGGTGGTAGCAGTAATAGCAGTAGTAGATTATAATATAACCTGTGTGACAATTTATGAGGATTTAAAATAAACTAATTTGAAAACCGTGTCGTATATCTGCAAGTGTCATAAGGACAACGCTCTGTTACTGAGGGTGTGGTTAAGAGGCAATTATTTAAGAAAAACTACTGAGCATAGGGCACTTGTAAGATCAAGAAGGAGATGAATTGTTAATGTCAAGACAAAATTGGTGAACATATTTATTGTGAAGATTTAACCTTTTAAAGCCTAGCAGTAACTTTACATACCATCAGGTTTAACATTAAAAAATTCTGCGTGGTGCCCACATTGCGTTTATGTGTTTTGTACGGATCTCAGAACAAACAGCAACTTTTGCCTTATAAAACATTAAGAGACTGGTTTTTATAACCGAAGTGGAGAGTGTTTACAGCGCGGTACGCACTGAGCCCTTATATAAAACAGACAGGCTTCGTCTTTAAAGGGTTAAAGCAGTAGAAAGTGGATTAAGGGTGTCTTATCGCGGGGGTTTGCTGAAGCAAATTCTTAGCTAACTAATGCTAGGTGTTATCTATTTAAAATTTTATGGAAAAGTTGACAATCAGTCCGTCGGTCAAGAAGTTTACTGTATTTTATGGAATGGATTTTTTTGCCTTGTTTAAAGGATATGGGAGTTGACCCAGTCGTGTATCGTGTCGGGTGATGAGGCATACTGGTGAGGCATACTCACCACCCGACACGATACACGCTCCATCAGGACGAGATCTCTACATACGATCAACACAGATGTTTGTATGCATGAACCATACATTTGCAAACAACTGCTCTACCTGGAAAGGCTAATTTTTAATACTTTAATACTATTAATATTAAAACATTGTAAATTTATGGTTATTATTTTATGTATCTTAGAATTTTAATGTCTCATATTTTAATAACTTCTCTAATGGCGCCATAATAACGAGATTTGCCTGTTGGGCCTACATTCCTTTGTACTGAACAGTTCCCTGATAATGACACTTCGGTGCCGAAACGTGTAGGAGTTTTGTAATAGCTCATGAGTGCATTTAATTCCGTGCATGAGTCGGTTGGAATAATAATCACAAGACTATGCACGGTATGAACAGCATAAAATCCTTTAAAAGATACTTAATCCTTTATATCATGATCTTTATCATCTAAATTTTTCCTGAAAATCCCTTTCTAAAAGTGGGGTGCATATTAGAGGGCGTCTTTACCTTGAATTACTACGGTATATAAGCGTCTTGAAACCAGTGAGCCTTTCTTATAAGACTTGATTTTTATGACAGTCGTACTCTTGTTTACACAGTACAAATCTCGATTAATTTCATAGCCAACCTGTCTTTCCAGCAGATGTAGACACCTGTGATTGAGCACAATAGGATGAGGCTGCCTGTGACGAGCCCCACAAGACACTCTACCCCGCAAGTTCCCTCGGTGGTAGCTGCAATAAAAGAAACACCAACACTTTGAGTCTGGAACGCGGAGTAACTTTTGTTTGCAAAGATAAAAAAAATCCGACAGTTGGGCATAATTATTTAAGTGCCCGTGTAATTGCTGGTTTAGCCCGTATAACAAGTAAAAATGTGCGAAAGAGTTTTCGACATTGTTACAAGAATTTACAGTAACTTTCATTGTGGAAAGACATTGCAAGGCAATACAAATTGCGAGAAGACTGGTGCCGGTAAAATATTGCGATTAGAAAAACAATCTGTTAAGCATAAACGTAAAGTAGAAGCAGGGATTCTGGGGCCGACGTGCCGCACTTGGTTGAGGCACTGCGCTACAAACCGGCAGGTCGCGGATTCGATTCCCGATGGTGTCACTGGAATTTTCCATTGGCATAATCCTGTCGGTCGCACTATGGCCCTGGGGTCGACTCAGCCTCTAACAGAAACGAGTACCAGGAATATTTCCTGGGGGGTAAAGGCGGCCGGTGCGTAGGGCTGACAACCTTACCACCTTCATGTGCCGGTTGTGTAGAAATCTGGGAGCCTCAACCTCCTGGAGCCCTAACGGCCTGTCCAGGCCTGTAACGGGACTGCTTTTTTAGAAGCAGGGATTCAGTTATGTGCAAGTGGAGGAAAAGACGACAGACCTTTTACGCAACGGATAGAATAGAATATTCGGCGAGCTGTAGCTTCCATTACATATTTCCGAAGGAATTTTAGGACAATCTTCAGGAATTTCAGGGAGAATGTATGCAATACAAAAAACTCAGGTCAGCGTGCCGCCCCCCCCCCCTCCCACGGCCCCAGTGAAAAATTCTGGGTGCGTGCTTGGCATATAGAAATTACATTTCTGATGTATTTTCGTCAGTAGTTCGTGTCCACATGCCTCTGAGAAATGTATACGCTACCTTCTTCCCGGCAACGCTAACAGGACCCTGAATTACGATTCTATGCTAGATGCCAAGTCATGCGTTTTAGAGGGGATAATTTTGTCTACTGCGAAACATTACAGAGAACATAATTTGGTCACATTATCGTCCCTTCAGTTTTTCCAATTAAAATATTCTATGCTTTCTTTTATCTCTTCCATGCCTACTGCTGTACATACCAGTCCTCGAATTTTCCATGGTTTGGTTACCCTAATAATATTTCGTGAATGACAGAATTATGAAGCTCCTCATTAGAGAATTTCCTTATATTTTGCTGGGCTGTAACATATTCCTCAGCATCCTGTTCTCAGACATCCTTAAATTTATTTACTTCCTGTCGGCGTGAAAGAAAAACTTCCACACCCATACAAAACTAAGTTTCATTAATTTACTGTACCCTAGGGTATGCCATTTTTTAAATTTTTCGGCGTTTACAATATTAAAGTGATATTAGGAAGAAGAGCTTGCGTTTGTTAGAATCTGGGTATACTTCTCTGCCATAAAATATAAATTACTTATGACAGTTTTATCAAATTTTCGTAGTATTTTTAAAACGCATTCTACTCTAATCCTGCTTTTTATATCGGTCGGATAAAATCCTTCAGAATTATTTATTCGGTGTGTTCTGATGCCTTAGTTACAATTTGGTCCTTGTGAACTACTTTGAAAGAAATACTCATACACTAGCGCCACTCAGCTTAGTGCTGCTTATGGTCGGTCGAGATACTCGTCAGTCATCTGTTCCTCCATGTTGATAAGAACACAGGTGGCCGAAGTACAGTAGTGTTCAAGCGAGAGACGCACATGATTATTATACAAAGAAAATACGAATGTATAAAGCACCATAGCATTTAATACTGCAAAAGTTTAGTAGCTAAATATTGTAAACAACTGCGGTCAGTTGTAAATAAAAACTGTTCTAAGATAGGATGAGCACAGTGTGACAGATAACACAGTCATTCTGCTGACTCATGAGTCCTCCTTCCCAGACCAACGTTGCAGTCGTGCTTGCAATGTCGGATGTATGAGTAAGTAAATGCAGGACCGTGAGTGCAGAAAAGGTGTAATGTGGCTGGGTGATATTGGTTTGAGTGATTGTAAAGATGAAAGTGCGTTAACATAAGACGTTGACGGTCAGCTGAACAACGTTAGATTCGGTGTACGCAGATTTTTGCTTAGCGTACCGTTGGTCAAAGTTTCTTCATGCGATTATGGTCGTCAATAAAGAGCTACTTAGTTTCGTATTCTGTGGAATCGCGGAGTTTCGTACGGATTGTAAAGAACTGTACTACACTTTGGTCACTGTTATATACAAGAGGGTGCGTTTAAGCATACTTTTCTGACTTTAGAGGCTAGAAAGCGGGCCTGGCCTACCGAGTGAACTTCAGTGGAATTAATGTTGAAACAATACTCCAAAGTGCATTACATGGAAACAAGATGGCGTGACGGGAGGCGCAACACACAAAAAAGAATGGGTCACGTGACTGATTCAACGTAGGAGGGTAAGTGCCATTATGAATGCGTCTGATAATTTTAAATTTTAGTATTTTGAGAAATGCAGTTTAATTTGCCGAATGTATCGCATACATTGTACTTTAGCTGCTGAGTACAGAACGATTTGCCGAACCGGTAGCATCAACACTCCTTTGCTTGGATGGTGACATACTACGTATTATCTACGTCAGGGGTCTTCAACTTTTACTTGCCCAAGGGCCACATTTTAATGGCAGAAAGATTCGCGAGCCGCAGTCACGTTTTACAAGGTAAAGTATGCATTTTATTGCAGGACATTCCCACTAAGATTTTCCTACATAATCACATATAGGATAGATTTGTTATTTTATTTATTTATGGTTTATGATTTATTTTTATTATTATTTGCCTATTCCCACAAGAATAATTTTAGAAAAAGAAAGCAGAAGCTAGCCAACTCAGAGGGATATAGATTCAGTTAAATAAAAGATATATATTCAGAATCTAAAATTGTAAGTTTTATTCTTGATGTTGTTAATTGACATTTCTAAACAATTTCACAAGCATAAAAAGTGTTCATCTTTAGTGAGAAATTTGGCACTGTTTATGTTTCACTAACCTGTCTACATCAGCTTACTAACTGCTCTGCAAACGTTCCTTGCTGTAGTCTTTCAGTATTTACTACAATATTAACCGAGATTTCATATACAAGAAACAAAAAATATGTTTAAAATTTTAGTACAAATTTAGAAATATTTCAGAATGAATTTTGTTTAACATGTATTTATTTGAATTAAACTTTCTGCGCTCAAAATTCAAAATTTGTTTTGTGGAAACATTCGGAGGGCCGCGGGTTGAAGACCCCTGATCTACGTATATCATTCTTTGTACACTAGAATTAATCACAATTTTTTTGACCTGCATTTTAAACTTTAATGTATGTTTACCATATATAATTAAAATTTAGAATTTTAAATCTGTACATTGTTTCCAAACTTCTGCAATAATTCAGTGCATCCATGCATTGTAACGCGCCTCCCTGAGGATGGCCACATGAGTGACCAAAACATGAGGAAGTATACTTTGTTTATAATATACTTTCATATATTTATGTGCATTTGTTGGTTTTAGCTACCATATCAAATTGCTCAGTGCACGGTTATGGATCATTTAAAATTAGCTGCTTGTATTAGAAATGGAGGGATTCTATTTAGGGTCATTAAGAATTGTGTCAAAGAACTGTACATTAAAAGCTCTGTTTAACAGTATCGGACATTTCTGCCTGTGGCAGAAACGTAGCACGCTGATGGACGGTGTCTGACGTAAGAAATAACTTTTTGCCCTGCGTGATAGTTGAAGTAATTTATTGCATCTTGTAACCAGAAGTAATTAATTCTAGGATTATTACGCACCAGCGTACATTTTATTTGTTTGTATTTCTCTCTACTTCCTTGTCATCAGATGCGCATTTTATAATTATGGACACGGTATAGCGGCTAGTGACCTCAGCGGACATACTTTTATGGGCACAATTGTGACGCTTCGCCATTTACGTTTTATTTGAGACTAATCGGCATGTACACTGTATTTTAAAGCAGTATTTGTTGTCCAAATTTAGAGGATTCTGCCTGTGGTGTAAGATCAGATTCGTGTCTGGAAGTATGACATTATCCATCGTATCAATCTAAAACCCAGGAAGTTTTTTGGCCTAATATGCCTTCTTCTTCTGATGGGGCAGTGATAAAGTGTTCACTTTCCCCATTCCACACGAAGAACCGGCAGATGCAGTCTGCAGAAGGTTGTGGGCCTTTTTACCCTGACACGATAGACACCCAACATTTCAGACACGACTGTATAAGTAGAAATTAGACTTAATTTTGTTTCATGTAAAAGTCCGAATTTGGTTTCAGTGTTTAACAGAATTCCAAATTTATTGAGCCCGTTTTCATTCAGTCTGCCTGCAGTTTCTGGTAGCCTGCATACAAGGTATCAATTTTATGTTTTTAACGAGTATGTACAGTACGTACCACAAGTCGGTTTGCCGATAAAAAAAATTTAATGCCGATTTGATAATTCGAGTTAACATCAGTCTAAACCTGTTAAAACTTGTTTCTTTGTACCTTCCTTTTGTTTTAATACATTGAAACCGCATAGCCCTGAATTTCATTGGCACAAGTATGTAGTAATATGTTACAATAATGAATGGCAATGGGAGTAGAGCACCGCCATTGCTAATTCCGTAGCTGAAGGTCCCCAGAGTTGTATCGAACAAAATTACTGACATTTCGAACAACCGTTTTAACACAGAAATCTTCAAATACATTTCGTATACGTGTTTCCTTTTTTTTCGGTTAAGCGACGTAGGAAAACCTGTATATCACAGCGAATAATTTTACTTAAAACAGTAAGATTTCTTTTTTATATTGAATGTTAATATATTACCGCAATTCGGGCTTCAGCTGTTCTTTACCGCCTTCGAGCAGCGCTTGTGATTTAGGATTGGTACTACCATAGGCGTAACTTGGGGGTGCAAATGGGGCAATTGCGACTCCAACATTTTTCTACCTAAGAATAGTTTTTTTTTGACAACTGGTTGGAGGAGGTGCAAATACAAAATAGAAATATTTTCAGGACGATTATTTGGGTGGTATAAAGAAAGAAAAAGAACTGAAAAACCTTTACGGTTTTACAGAATAGAGGCATCTGAGTTCCTAACACCCATGGTCGATTTTGCCCCCTTCCCTCCAGTGCTGTTAGCACAGTTATGCCTATGGGTACTACCACATGACATCCGACCGGACACTCCCGAAACCCGGGTAACTACATCTGGCGTACCTGACCTTGTTGCGTATCGTTATTCTGATTGGTTTTTACCTAAACCTTCCGAGGCACGGAACAGGCTGTAAAGAGAATTATTGTATAGCGATCGAAAAAAGCTACAATACCGATAAATTTAGCCTGATGGTAAAACGAAGTTGTATTTCAGAGGAAGTATTTTTAAGTGTGTTATTTAACGACTCTTTCAGTTGCTGATATTATATATCGTCGGTGATGAACTAGTAAATGAATGAATATAGGGAATTTGTTTGGAATTATACGGATAGTGGAAAACCAAAGTGCTCGGAAAAAGCACTCCCCCTACCAATTTGTTTACCAAAAACGCCACATCAGCTGGCTTGCGATTGATCCTGCGTTTCGGCTGTGAAAGCATGGCGAATACCTGGCTGCATCATAGCACGACCAAGATACATTTTGGAACACCCACTCCGTTACCTGTTAGCCTTACTAAGAGTTTTCATTTTTCCATCACTCTGCCCAGATGGTGCCGGAAAGCATGATGATGTAAGCCACAGGCCCCTTTTTCAAAATACCACTTTAATTGCTATTTATTATCATCTGCTCCTCTTTGTCGACGCCCCGTACACAGAGAAACAGCACTACGATATCCTCGAGAGACGCGATATCTTACCCATCTTTGCGCTCACATTTGGATCCCTCGGAGGTTGGGTAAACAGGGTGGCTGTGACATTACTGTATGCTGGAAGTGTGGTCGGTGCGTTGCTGTTAGGCCCTTTCTTCTTCCCCCCTTTGCCAGAGCCTGGTGCAGCGCAAGCACACTTGTTATGCGGATCGCAGGTGCAAATGGCCCTACTGCTTGCACAAGAAATGCCACGGTTTTTGTTCGCTATTTCATTCCGGTATCCAGCACCCGTCACCATATCTGAAAGAAAGTCACTGTTGTGTAAGAGCAGCAATGTGCAATACAGACTTTTATTCACTTATAAGGGCAAGCTTCCATAGTGTACTTCCAGGACGGTCAGTAATACAAAACGTGTAATAAACGCACGTGTTAAAATTTTTGTAGGGCGCTGCAATAAAATATGATGTATTACTAAATATTAATTTATGTCATTTCCGTGGAAATATGTATTTCTCACGTTCTTACACAGGTGGCAGCTTTGTGTAGGATATGTGCCGTTTAAAGTAAGGTATAGCGTAATTCACTGCGCTTATTTATGGCCGGCTACTACACTTTATTTACACCATGTCCAACATGTGTCGGCCGAGGTGTCCAGCCTTCATCAGGGAGTTAATTATTCTAGACTCACTGATGATGGCTGGATAACTCGGCCGAAACATGTTGGAGGCTGTGTAAATAAAGTGCAGTAGTTGGCAATAAATGGAAACCTACTTATGTAAAATAACTGCACGGAAGATGTATGTTATTCAAACATTTACGGTTGTAACTTAAAAAGAGATTTCAGAAATAGGAAGTAATGGGCAGACGTACGAGTGGGGTAAAGGAAATAATAAATGGGGTCAGGGATGAAAAACAAAAGAAACGATTCGCGTTAAATTTGGAGTGCTGTGCACGGTATAATTTACCGCATAATTTGTAATCAGGGCAGCGGCGATTGATGTCGCTAAAAAACCTTTGCTTTCCCAGAGGGCTAAATTACAAATTTCAGATAGAATTCTTTAACTAACCTGCCCAAGTGGATTGGTAGGAGGATATATGTCCGTCTCGTGACTGAATATTTAGTGTCTAATCTTAAATCCCATACATCTTCAAGCGAATGAAATGTTAACCTACGTTCATTTGGAAATTTACGTCGTATCCGCGACTGCTATTGGTTAAAGATGTTTGGAGTTTAAAGTAATTGGTCTTGAATGGTCTGTTTACACACCAGTTGAATTTGTTTTGTGATTTGATTTTGTAATTTTATTTCCTATGTGCTTGAAGAAATGTTGTATTGCTGAACTTATTTCGCATAGTCTTCGTTCATTGAGAAAATACTTATATGTCTTTTCTGACACGTGCGTTTTTGTTGTATGCTGTGTACATTTCCTATTTGATTACGATCCCATTATTATTTTGTGTAGTAATTTCCAACGCCGTTACCCCTCTTCCATATTTTTAAAGGAACACAGGAAAGGTTTCTATCGCTATTCTCGACCGTAAACATGTATGTGGTAATAACGTATTGCAGTACTGATGTGAGCAGGTCTTACCCGTGCAGTCCTGTGGACAGATGTGGTTGTGAAGTTCCTCCAGAGGATCACACAGAAAATCTGGGCACGTCGCGTTATCTGCAGTGCACGTAGCGTATTCCTTTATGAGCTTGTCATAAGGTAAAGGCGTTCTGCTGCCTCTCCACACACAGCCTCTGCTTCCGGTTTGAGATTTTCTGAAAATATGTGTTAGATAACGCTGCGGTTCCAACAGCATGACGTGAGGACAAAGTTCAAAATTATTTTTTCCATTTATGTTTGCAGTGTTGTTGCCTTAATATGGAATAATACGTCTCCAGTGGTGACTTGTATTCCCCGAAATCCTCCGTTCGCGTATCGACAGGGAACATGCCTCTCTGAAATGCATTTTTCGTAGAATCAGTGTAATATCTGCAGGAAAATTCGGAGATAGTACCCCAAATACTCTGAAACCTCCTCATGCAAAATGCTTAACAATTCATTACTCACCAATTGCGCTACAATTCGACGCTGATTACTCGTAGCCAGAGCTGTTGACAGCGCCACAAATAAATCGGCAAGATATACATACGTGTGTAAAAAGATAAAGGAGTAGCGGACAGAGAGACACTGAATTTCCACCGTGTGAAATTGCATGCACTCAGTGACACGCATGGCCCTTCCCTACCAGCCCTTTCCTCAAATCGTGTGTGCTGACATACCCCAGTGAGAGTGACTACCCTTCCTCTAGCATAGTGTGTACTTAACGTGCCATCAAGGACAGGGATTGCCCTACAGACGTGTCTACTTACATTCCATCAGTGACAGGGCTGGCCCTCCCTGTGCCAACGCCGCAGAGCTTCTCACAGCTTTCGGGCTTGTATTTCTCCGAACACAGGGTCCACTCGACATCCGTCCGGTTATGCCACAACGTAATGTTGTTACAAGCACCGTCTGCCTCCTCAGTTACGTCCACCGTTATCAGCACTTTATCCGAATCGTTTTTGGAGAAAGTGACCACGACTGTGAGACTGAAATAAAAAACAAGGCTGCCATGGCTTCTACAAAGTTTGTTACAGGATCTTATCTGCCTGACTGCAATGTAATCGCATTTGTTATTGGTAAATGTACATTTTTTTATCACTGTGTTCCCAAGAGAGTTAAGACAATTCGGTGGGCAGTTTTTCTCCACGCTGTTTACAGCTAGTGTACCTTCCTAAATTCAAGTATATGTTTTTTCTCTTCGAAAAAAGGCTTAATTTTTAAAATTTCCAAGGGAAGCTGACTGGTAATTAGAAGGTAAAGTAATTGTACAGCGTTTTGTGTCGTTCGACATTATTCAGCCACTGAGATCTACCTTGTTCTGGTATGTTACGCAGCGTAGAATGGTAATTCTGTACGATGTTTCGGGACCACCAGTCTTTCCCATCTTCAAGGGTTAGGAAGTCGAAGAAGAAATGTCTGTACGGAATTACCACTCTGCGCTGCACAACATCCCAGAAGAGCGCAGATCCCATTGGCATCGCGGCGGAAGCCTGGTGTCACGCCCTTCCAACCGCTGTTTCTTTTCTGCGATAACAATGGACTAACTATCGCCATGCTTTCTTCAAAAGCAATCATTCAGTTAATCAAGTATTTACCTTCCGCTTTGGAAACCAAAGATGTACTGCTGTGTTCTCAATATTTCGTTACTGGATGCCACATTAATTCAGACTACATACTTCCACCCTCTCTATTTAAGATCCATTTTTAATATTATCTTCCCATGTAAGTCAGTATGTTTCAGTCGGGCTGTTCCATTCGGTGTTTAAGTTCGGTATTTGTCATCTTTCCCATGCTTGTTAGGTGCTGTGTACAACTTACTCGCCCCTATTTTTTCATCGTAATGTACGCTGAAGGGCAGAAGTTATGAAGGTCTTCGATATGAAGTTTTTTACCCCCGGTATCCTGTTATTTCCTCCCTCCTAGGCTCTAAGTACCCGCTTCTCAGACATCCTCAATTTACTTTCCTGCATTAATACGAAATACCAAGTTTTACACCCATAAAAATTGTTTTATGCGAGCTTCACAATACAACGGAACGACACACGGATGACACTGAAGAAGGAAGAACTTATAGCACAGAGTGTTAGCAAAACAAATTTTCTGATTGGTTAAATCTTATTGACCTGACCAAAACCGGATGAAATGTTGTGTTAACTGTAATGAACCGTGTGATAAGTGTGACCGGGCAAGAGGGAAACCATCTCAGGTGGGACAGAAATTTGAACACTTACTTCAGGGCATTTGGCGTTTTATGCAGAGCGATGACGTTAGAGACGTAGATGATTCCCCCACGCGATGTCACATTGAAGGCGTCTGTAGACGTCTCAAGGCTGTAAGTCGGCGCAGAACTTGAGATCACGAGTTCGTGCAGGGCTTTTGGCTCTGCGAGGCGCGCGTACAGGGACGCCCCTCGGAAGATAGAGACGTGCTTCGGGTACTCCTTGGCGGTGTCTCGACTCCAAGATGCCTTCTGGCTCATGGGCGACATGTGACTGAAGTTGTTGGTAACGTTTATGTGCAGATCCACCTGCAGAATTGTTGTTAATACTCTCGTGGTTAAGTTGTTTCATCACATGGTTTGAGCGTACATTTAACGCTTTAGCAGACCTTTAGGTACCTTACGTCCTGTATATAAGACAGGCGTACTGCTACCCTTCAGTAACCGCATATATACTGTATATAGTTAACAAATATACTGACTGAAAGTTTTAAGACAAGCTGCAAAATCTATTTCTTTCGCAACCCTTTGGCGACGAACTGGATTGAGTTCGTATCGCTTAGGAAAGACACTTAAGCTCGGTTATGAAAGCCAGTCACCTAACCCTTTGAAGCCGAAGCGTATCTGTTTTATATAAGGACTCAGTGCGTACCGCGCTGTAAACACTCTACACTTCGGTTATAAAAACCAATCTCTTAATGTTTTATAAGGCAAAAGTTGCTGTTTGTTCTGAGATCCGTACAAAACACATAAACACAATGTGGGCACCATGTAGAATTTTTTAATGTTAAACCTGGTCTATGTAAAGTTACCGCTAGGCTTTAAAAGGTTAATGTTGTACTGGGAAATAATCGATGTTTGTTGCGAGAACGGTACAAAACACAAACATTCTGCACTAGAAGGAAGCACTTATGAATGTTAAAACTGGTGGTACATAAAGTAACCATTAGGCTTTAAAGTATTAAGTCTGCATACATGCCCTTACTTAGAAACAGCTTAGAATTTGAAGCTGGAAATATGTTTCCCACCGTCGATTGCACGCCCAGAAATAAAATTTTTAATGGAACGTGAAAATATATTTAAATCATGTATAATAAGATCGGTGCGGGAAACTACTTTGCATTAATTACGAGGATTTCTGTTTTCACCGAAAACGACAGTTAGCACTGCGGTCACAGTATAACGGTTAACACATGTTTCACATTTACGGGGTCTGCAGTCAAATATAAGTTAGCAGATTGCTATCCGTCTTGTGTGTTTCTACCTAGTATGCAGAGACGAGCGCCAACGTAGCAAATCATATAACAGTAGCTGTCGTTTAACAAACATCACAGTTAAGTGGGTAGCACTATTTTCATTTTTGGGTGGCCCCAGTTTTAATCTCGGCACAGAGATTGCTCCATTGACGATTACAGCGGTTTTCGTATTTTCTCCAGGTAAAAGCTTTCATAAGACATCAGATCATCCCGCGGTCCCTTTCTTCCACGCTGTACTCGAAACTACAGTCACAACCATCGACGAGAAACGGTTGTGTGAAAAGGTTTTCTTAAATAAAAGAAATTTGTTTATTTACCGACGATATATTTGGAATTTATTTCCTCGGAGTAGGACCTTTACAGGATATTTGGCTTTTATATAATCTAAAACATTTGAACATGTACAGAAACAAGACTGTATTGTGGTACTTTGCGCCCTTTAATTAACCTTTGCAATGGTAACAGTAATGAACTATGATTTTAATAGTAAAAGGCAAATTCTTAGCTTTTGTTGGTATTTTTCTTAAGTGTGAGTTAATTTCAGGTAGAGGCACTTACTGCAGTGTACTCACTAATTATTTAGCGGCACTGTACTGTCGCATTCATATAGCAGTGACAGCAGTGAATTATTAGATTATAACTATTTGAGACTTCGGACGAGGGCTGTCGTGGCCTGTTTGAAACACAGTTACGTCATTCTTTTTTGGGACTCAGAGGAACTACAAAGTGTTTCAGTCCGTATAGCCGTGAGTCGAACCAAACTGTGTGTCTTACATGTTTTTTTTTATTTTCGCACGTAATTGCTGCTACTTTGAAGCTGCAGTAACCTACTTTTGTTATTTTTGGCATGGCAGACTATAGTCGTCCGAAGTTTTTTGAAAGCACTCCTAACAAATTAGACGCTTTTTGTGGGGGCTGTAACGAACAGTTCATCATGAGACGGAAACTAGATCAAGAGTACAAATTGCTCTACAAATATTCAAATTAACAATTTATTTTCCTTGTGTGTTATGACAAGATGCGCCCCCGGTCAAGTGCTTTTTATTTTCATTTGTACATATTCCTTGAAACGAAGTAGAGTTGAGTGGGATGTAGGTTGTTAAGATGTAGTATGATATATTTGTAAGCAGGCGATTGGTAATTGCTGTCACTAACTATTTTCACAAATATACGGAAAAGTTTTTCAGTCGAGACCGAGTCAACGAGTTTTTCGAGATGTCAGCATCTGTATGCCAAAGTACAGGATGTCACATCCCGGAAGACTGGGATGTGAATACACATCATAGTGTGTATTTGAATCCTTACAGGTTACTCATTCGTGGTGCCCACTCGGAGTACCTAAACTGCGGAGTATCCTATCAGGTTTAAATGATGAAAACATGCCAGCACCACAGATGTTTGAATACGGCGTTTTATTTTTATTATTTTAACTTTTATAACTTTCTAGTATCAATTAAAATAGTTTTAATATTACAACCAGCGATTTATATATTAACGACTTGTACAGTGACAATTACCGCTGTAATATGTATATCTATAATCTTCCAGTTACCTACGACAAGTTGCCATATCCGCTGTACACGTCGACCAAACTTGTAGCTCCCTGAAGACTGTCAGGATATATGGCAGAAATATGTAGGAGCTTTGGATAGTAAATATAAAACATTGTGCAACTAGTTGGTGGTAAATTTGTGTGTACTAAACTGTTGCATGGAAGGTGTACGGTACCAAATGTATTCTTACAAAGTTCGATAGGTTCTGTAATTCAAACTGAAGACATATATGCTTTGAAATGTGTGTGTACACACACACACACACACACACACACACACACATTTTAAAGTGTGTGTGTGTGTGTGTATATATATATATATACACACACATCCACATACTTAACCCTTGGCCACACTGTAGGGGGTATTCTGCTAAAAATATGAACCCACATTCTTGATAAATGATTTAGATTTGTCAGAAAAATTCCGTATACCCGCAAGTAGGCTGTGTCTGCTGTACAACACGAAAACTCTGCCTTCAGCTGGTCACATTTCACACCCGTCAGGGAAACAAAAGTATTTGGACAGACAAACATACCTTTGCCAAAAGCAGACGGGGAAAGTGTTCATTTCTGACAGCGCCGTGATCGTACGTTGGTTAATTCGTTTCAGTACCGTCCTTTTACAGGGGAGGTGCTCTGACATTATCACATTTATTCACCGATTTTTTATATTATTCATTTCCGTGCATATGATCAATATAGTAAAACAGAACCAACTTATGCACAATATTATTATCTGTTTAATTAAACTTAATCTCTAGTTCAGTTTCTCCCCGACATGTTTCGGCAACAACTTTGCCATTATCAAGGGGGCTATATCAAATTACATAAGACAGTGTGCATTAAAATGTGACTTACAAAATTCTTTAGCTGTATTAAAAATGCTTGACGCAAAAAATTCTTCTATAACATTTTTTTCTGCATAGTTTTTGTACTATATTTTTGTTACGGTGCTATTTTCTGACCTGATGTGCCTAATCTGTTACAAAACAAGCAAAATAAGCAGGTAAAACTACGTGTTACAATAGCTGTTATAGCGGTGTAACTTAATTTCCATAGGACAGAGGTATAGATGGTTTACTTACTCATGTAATTCCAGGGTTTGTTTGTGTCGTGGGACATCCCAAGTACCAAGGCGGGTGATATCGTGTTCCACTACGCTTCTACACGATATCACCCGAGTTTGTACCTGGGATGTCCCACGACACTTAACAAACCCTGGAATTACATGAGTAAGTAAACCATCTGTACCTCTGTCCTATGGAAATTAGGTTATACCGCTGTAACAGCTATTGTAACACGTAGTTTTGCTAGTTTATTTTGCTTGTTTTATAACAAATTAGGGAAGCCAGCCCAGAAAATAGCACCGTAACAACAATCTAGTACAAAAACTATGCATAAAAATTTTTATAGAAGAATTTTTTACGTCAAGCATTTTTAATACAACTTTACGCTTTTGTAATTCACATTTTAATGCACATTGTCTTATCTAATTTGATGTTGCCCCCATGATAATGGCAAAGTTGTTGCCGAAACATGTTGGGGAGAAAATGAACTAGAGATTAAGGTTAATCAAATATATAATAATATTGTGCATAGTTTGGTTCTATTTTACTATATTCTTCATCGATACTGAACATTAAATCTTACAGTAATGATCATCCTTCTATAGCAGTGGGGCTGTAGGAATATGGGCGTCCGATGTAAGAGGCCGGCGAGTAATATGTGAACCACGGCAAGGCCTGTATACATAGGCCTACATACATACATACATTCAAGTATTTATTTATTTGTTAGGAAATACAATCGAACCCGGTTATAACTACATCGGTTTGTACGACACCTTGTATACAGCGTCAGATATTCTGTGGTATCAATTAATTCCTCACTGTTAACCATAACATTGTATTCGTTGGTTTCAACAACACTCGTTTATAACGACACAAAATATTCAGTCCCATTCATGACGTTATTGCCGAGCTCGACTCTATTTTAAATTGGGTCATACCTTTGTCAACACAGTAGTTTAATTGTTACTATTGTAATTCCCCAGAAAGTGACAAGTCAAAGCATGTGAAGCATATGGGTACGTATGATTTGATTCTAGTTGCGTCGAGTGGCTGAATAAATGCACAAATTTACCAATGTCACATTATTAACAGTCCTTACGTTAGGTGTGTTATTCGTGTTTATGTATGTCAGAAGTGTGTTACGGTTACATATAAACTTCCAGTTTCCGAAGAACAAGCGAGACTTTATGTTGTCATGGCAGTGAATGTGAAGATTGCTGTGCTCTGGAATGTAACACTGTGCAGTATTTTCGAGACTATACGGCGTCACATTCAGATACAGTAATATTTTTGATGAAAATGTTGATTCCAAATAACAAATTTTCGTGTTGGAATATATGTGGAAAAATAAATGTTTACACTAATTTGCCGCCGGATTCAATCCACGAACAGCTTGAGTATCGTTGTTTACTGATCTCGTCCGTCTTGTCGTTCGCTGATTGTTTAGTAACACTGATTGAATCTTGTTGAGTTCTTACTTAATGGCCCATTTCCAGTCGCGTAGGTTGTATAGCGAATGGTTGTGTGCGAGGAGTTGGAGAGGATTTACGGAAAACAGGTCATGGCCTAGTTTAAGAGTTGTCGGAAATTTTCTAAAAGGATAAGAGAAAATCATGCAGTAGTCATAGATATTGCAGTGAGAATTTCAGACCGCAAAATGGAAACTTCCTCTCTGTAGTAGCACTGCTGACCGAGTTTTAAACCCGAAGATACGATTATACGTAATAGGAGTGCTGCACATTGCAAGGGTTTAATATTTTCTAACAAGATGTACGTGTAGACGTGATCTGGAACCAAAACTGAAGAATTGTTGTAGAGAAAGCGGAAGCAGACTTGTTAAATTTTTCTGTTAAATTGTTGTGTGATACCATATCCATTTTAGAGGTTTATTTTCAATAAAGAAAAACTGAGTATTTGTGGAAAGTCGGGAGGGTTGTGGGAGGAAGACTTTACCATACTTCAAAGCATTCTGTTCTGATCTAATTCGAGGTGGATATACTGAGAAATCTTGCGGAAAATTCAGTGAGAGGAATCTGTTGCTGGCTGGAATGAGAGGTGAACGATCCGTGAAAAGGGTGTTGTCTCACTGCTGCTGTAGTCATTTCTGTTTATGAAGCTCATATTGAATTAATTTTACTGACATCGCCTCAAGGTTTAAAAGTCTGACGACGAAACGAATGGAAAGTAAGACAGAAAAATTTATTGGTTACAAATGTGATTGGTTATTTACAAATGCGAGTTGCTTAAAGCTAGACGATATTAATTTTTGTTACAGAAGTTGGGATTAGTTTCGTAATTCAGAATTCACAGAATCCTTTTCATGTAACTGAATTTATTCTTAAAAGTTGATCGTACATGCAATAGATATAAATGTCATTTTCAGTAAAGCAAGTTATGTCGTAATATAAAATAGGGACGCTTCCAAATTTATGTTAATGCTGCGACAAAAAAACTGTGTTTTCTGTAGCTAAAAATTTTCAAGAAATAATCAAATTGCGAAACATAGTTATATATGCTGAAGTGGAAAATATAAACCCGATCAAGTACCACCATTGCTTTATTTTGTAACAGATAACTGATGGATTTTACTGCTACTGTTTTCGCAGAACTGGTATTTGACTATGACATTACTTATTTGGAAGCTTACGGGTGACTCAGTTGGTACTAAATTTCCATGATGCGGGTTACTTAGTTTACCTCGCATGTTGAGTTGTAAAAATGCTCGCTCTTGTACCAGTTATTCAGAAAACCCTGTCACGCTGTATGCTGTCCATGTTAGTTGAATCAGACTATGCGTGATTGATAGGACTGTGTGTTGGTCAGTCAGGAAAACCACATATTTGTACATCGCTGCAATGTGGTAGTGCCGTATCAATGAAATTGCCACAACTGGGCTGTGGAAGGGGGTTGTATGGATTAAAGAGCTTTAGCTTTAGAAAGGGGGTTGGCTTTGTAATTGGGTGCTATCCTGATAATAACATCTGCTGTGGACATTTGTGAACTCTAAATGGGAATTAATGGTCGAACAGTCAGAACGATGTTGATACTCCAAAAATTGGGTCTCTTTATGAAAGTGGGTAATTTGTACCTTTGTAATTAGCATGAAAGGCTTTTCGGGATATTTTGTGTCACGCAGTAACCAATGTTCAGTTTGTCAGGATTATTTTCTGTTCAGCAGTGGGTGACGTGGCCTTTTGTAGCATTTATTTTAGGGCTGCTTCGAGAAGCATGTTTAAAAGAGCCAAAGACAAAATTCACCTCCTGTGAACTCACTAAACCAAAGCTGATTTTAGTATGTCTTGGCTGTAGACGTCCTGAAGGAAGATTCTCAAAAGTACGTAATCTGCCATTCATAGTGTAATGAAGCATTACGTTGTAAGATAAATAGAATCTCACGTTTGTATTCTGCTGCATATTTCCAAGTCGTAAGGCAGAAGTTTAGCAAATTCTGGAACAATAGTGATTATATAACAAAGGAAACATCATGACTGGTTTTGGCAATACCTGAAAGATTGTACGCCTGAAACAATTTTAAAATTGAACTGAAAGACGCGTTGCTAAAGTCATAATCTTTACGCCTTTGTTCGGAACAACGGAAAATGTACTTCATCACTTTCCGTGCTACGTATCAGTTTTTGTTAAAATGTTTGTCCTTATGTGACTACTCGGTCTGCCGAAGACAGAAAAATAGCAATTTCCTGACTTTTTTGGTGTAACAATTATTCGTAGTTTTCAAACATAAGAAACTACACATTACCAGGGATATGTTAGGCTACAGCATTATACGTTTTTGAAATATATATCGGTATAGACACGTTTAATGTAGAAAGTACTCGAGTGGCTCCAGTCTCATGGTTAGGATAGAATAATAGTGCAACAGAAGTAATAGACAAAATGCAGTAGTTGCTTGAAATCGTGGGCTGTGGTGGCAACAAATATTAAGGTAGAGGCAGAAAATTCCTCTTACGTACCTGCCATAACACACAGTGTCATATGTTAGAAGGCAGTAACCTTAAGGGCGTCGTTACTGGACTACTTGTATCAAAAGAGAAGCATTGCTCTTTTTGAAAGAGGCTGACAGCTGCTTCAACTGTCAGGACATACTTAAAGGGTAAGAAAGGATGTGCGATGTGAAGACTAGTGCTGTGTTCTGGTAATGGGAAGGAGAAAATATGGTTTCATTAAAATATTGAGCAAGCGCAATAAAATAATTTTTGAGGAGAATTAATAAGGAGACCGGCGGTAAAATGTTACTGTATAAACTGATAATATGTGTAGTTCTGTGGACCTAAGAGGTGTGACGAGACTTAATTTGTGTAAAAATATAACTCTAAAGCTGTATAATGTGTTGGGCAGGGCTTGGATATTACGGTCCCCTGTTCCCTGAGGGCAACTTTGCTTTCAGTTTTCGAATAGGGATTGTAATTAGTTATTTACATAAACGGGTTGAAAGCTTATGTTTCTGTAGGATGTGAGAATTAAATACAGCTGGTAATAGCAACTAGAAATCTACACCGTATTTTAAGATTCGGTGTTTTTTTTAGTAGCTTCATTGACATAGTAGAAGGTTTCAAGAATTGTTGGTTTTCCTTGAAATGTTTAATACCTGTCCGAGAAGCATTCTGTTGTTCTTTTAAGTTCTCATATTAATTAGGTTTCTGGACCTTAAAATAGTTCAAACGTACGTCCTGTTTGCAAAAATACTCTGATAAAAATTTAAAATTATGGAGTCCCAAGTGTACGTAGTCTATTTAAAAATATTTTCCATTTTCAATGCCAACTATCAAATACATGTCTGTCTTGATGTAGCTGCCTGCAGTAAGCTTGTTACCTGGATGCGAATATGTTGGTGGTGGGAGGGGTTTCACATTTTGATTTCCCTCGACGCGGTATCTTCCGTTCCTTGTAACTGGTTTTCTCCATCCATACACTAATTCATGCCACATTTAAGTTGAGGGTAACAGAGAGTGTTACACTGGGATTTGAAGCTGAGTGTTTTGTCCACAGAAAAGAGAAAGCTTGTGCAGAAACACTTATGAACCCCATTATTTTTATTACAATATGTTGCTGTGTTTGTTAATTCTTTGCTGATAATACTGACAGTTGGCGTTTCTTGTGGGCTGCTTACGTGAGGAAGATGAATTTAGCAAATGAAATCAGAGTTGTCAGATCAGCAGCTGCAATTATAGTCCGACACAGGAAGAATAACGTCGTTGTTGGAAGAATTGTATATTAGTTGTGTTAAAGATGCAACTTCAGACTGCAGAAACAAATTATGAAAATTTGTTGAAAAGACTAAATAGTATATTTTCCTAAAACAATTTTTATGTTCCACACGTAAAATATGATAGAGAAAACCGATTTAAAGGTAAATTGTCTAAAGACTGAATTGAGATGGAAGAGTCCAGTGGATATAATCAGTAAAATCTATGATGTTATAAGACGTCACACACGCACGCACGCACGCGCGCGCATACACACAAAATTTGAAATTATGGCCCTGCGAACGTGCTTGTAACATTACGTCAACAACCAAGTACGCTGTTGGAAGGGCCAGCAATTTTTAATATACCTGCAACACGTTTCGGCCAATACAGGCATTTATCAAGGAGTTCAGCATAATATAATTGGACGTAAAAGGGCTTACATCTGATGATATCAAAACAATGTACACATTAATATGATAGCTTAGTTGAAAAGGCACAAAGTCGTGGCCAAAATACATGATGCAAATGTATCTGTCTTATTTAAACAAAATACTCCTAAAAGGGATATGGTTAAGATGTGTTCAAATGAGATGCTGCTTTTAAAGTGGTCAGTGAATATATGTTATATAGATTTTATATATTCACTAATTTTAGCCACCATTGACATTTCCTACCGTGGAACCAAGATTTCTATTCCAACGTAGAAGAAATTTTTCTGAAGTGTCTGAAGGTGACAGCTTGCTTCACGTCGGCGTCTGTAACAAATCGGCTGCAAGCCAGGTGCTTCTTAAGGGGCCCAAAAAATGGAAATCACTGTGCCCCATACCGCACATCAGACTTGTGACTGGTTACGCCATCACAGCTGGGAGTTTAAGTGGTACCTTTCCTACAGACGGACGGACGTGACGGAGACGACAGTCACTTTTCCCAACTTTGTGAAAAGCCGAAAAATTCCGAAAGTCTTGATGAAGGATTCATAATTCTGGAATTTACATAGCCTATATAAGTACGAAGATGTGGGTTGTAGGAAGTTAATGATATTTCAAGTATAAAGAATTTAGAATTTTACCCAATCTCGGTTTGAGTTCTTAACAGCAGTTTATGAACACTACTTATTAACTTCCATTATACGCGATTTATGGCTCACATTTACTGAGACAGGTTACAAATTCCCCTCAAAAGAACAGCTATCTGGATGTATCTGTACTTTGTAATTCTCCTCCCTGCAGATGGCCACATGAGTGGCCGAAACATGTAGGAGGCATACGGTGTGTGTAATATACTTTCATACTTGTTGGTTTTTATATCATATCAAACAGCCGTAAGGTTTAAATAAATCACTGTAGTACGTTGCATGTTTTTATGTTTTTAGGAGTTTTGTCTCCTTCTGTACACATTAAGTTAAAAAATCCGGAAATTGGAGCGTGTTGGACACGCAAAATGACAAAGACTTTTTGCTGTTATTGTTAACCCTTCTTGTTCGTATTGAAGCGCATGTGGTTATTTGAAGTGAGACAAGAAATTTACCAAGATAGGGAGTTAAATAAATGATCACAGTTTGTGGAAGTGGACATACTCCTTCCTATTTGCGCAGCATTTCGGTGGAATCTCGGGAGCAGAAAGAGAATTCTACTAAGGAAGATTTATAACAGCCTTTATCTGTAATGACAACTTGAATTCCTGAGAAGAAGAAGATAGAAACAAGTAGCAATCTACTTCTCCTTCCTCGGGAGTTGTCTACTTTTTAAAGTTTCTCCTCACTCCTTTCCTTTCAACCAATGACTTTTTCGAGTCCTGCCCACATTTCTGAACACTAATCTAAATATAAATAACTTTTAATAAAAGTTTAGATTTGCTGGATGAAAATTTTCTTCTTACTTTTTAAAGATTTTGACAGAAGAGAGCCGTCCTATAAATAGTACCATGTATTAAGATATGAGATTCATAATTCATATTTTTCAGCTGTAGGCCGCTATTATTATACCATTAGATAAGTAGGAATTTGAAATTTCTCTGTCGCGTATTATGATTTAGCCGTATTAAAACAGTGAATTAATGGACGTTTCACACGCTAACTCTTTTAATGGATAATTTCCAGTCCTTAAGTAGAAATTGTATTAGCTTTTGTTTGAATGGGAAAGGTTATAATTACGGCGTGACCATTGTGGAGAGAAGACGGGATCCTTAGCATTGAATGTTACGATTATGAACTTACATACTGAGCCGATTTTAATATTGGCAAAACAAACATTGTCTGCGAAATTAGTCTCCTCCTGTGTATTTGTATGCGTGTTTTCTTGTGTTCCATCATCCAAACAACTTTATGCATCGGAAGAAATTTCATACCGGCAGGATACACTTAAAGTAAAGCGAATTTCACTATGAATATGTTTCTATGCCAAAGTGCCGGACAATGGAAACGCATTGGCGACGGTTGGCAAACTTAACGCATTCTACACGTAGAACTCCGCATTCTTTGTGCGTAAATGGTAAATTTCGCCTTTCCTTTGCGTTATATCCGGCGGAAGGGCGATATAGAGCTTATTTTTTTTTTGCACACGAGTAGTGAAGAAACACGAAAATTACAGAATTATGTTTTGTAATTTATGTAAGGTAATAATGTGTGCGTGCCCGCTTTATCGTACGAATTTTATTCTTGAGGGATTTGCTGTAATTTGTTTTTTTGTAGTTTTTAACTTATTTTCAAAGCAGAACGGCAGTATGAAAACTCTCAAAGCGGCATTTCGTAGAAAATATGTGATTGCTACGTAACCCTGCAGTATCAAGCCTTCGAAAAGTGCACCTTTTGGCCGAATATAAATTGGCACGTCAGCTAATATGGGACACCTGGTGGTGGTTTATCTGAACTACTTTAGCGAAGAAACATTTGGAGGGAATTTTTAACAATACTGGAAGTGACTATGGAAATTTTATATATTATTTGCCCATTAAGGAAGGATGACGGCGGCTTGGCATTATAGTGTGAATTAAATTTGGCACTACTGGGGTTAGATAAATACCTGACTGCTGATCTCAGAAGATTTTTTAAGCAAGGTGTTTTTAGAGACAGTGGTCAATACACGTGTTAGAAACTGAAATATTTTAGAATATATTGCGTTCGTGTAAGATTTATTAATCCGACAGCACGTGTTAATAAAAAATATAAAAATGTTAGATAGAAGTATCGGCATTAGGATGTAGAAATTTGAGTTTTAAAATCAGTTGACATAATCATCCACACGGTCGGCTTGATTTTCAGTAAAATTAATATTTTTTTAAAATAATTTAGACCATTCTGTACATTAGTATATTTAGAATTTCCTAAAGTAGAAGACTCGAAGGAATGTTTTGGCATTAAAAGTAGTAAGACTTTTTGAATTTGTCCTGCTCATAATATCATTGTCATTAAAACTGGCACCCGCTTTTTTTATTTTCGACGAAATTCCCATTGTTCACAGTCCGAATACACGTGTTGATTTCTGCGTATGAAGTTAGACCTAACTGGGCAATTTACCAAACACCTGAAGGATAAAGCAGCTGGATACCGGCGGGATAACCTCTGCTTTATTCCCGGCAGACACAGAAGTACTCTGTTCACCGCAAAGACCAAACCATATTCGGGTACCAGCGCCACTTTTTTCGAGGGAAAAACGGCCGAAACACGAAGCTCAATATTCACGTCCATCTTACAGCGTGGTACTTTGGTACAAGCACAAGTTCTGTTTTCAGTACAAATTCAAATTTGAAGCTACTTACGTAACTGGCCCCGTGTCCTGGCTGTAGTGAGGTGTCATTTATCCTCAGTGTCATGTGGTAGGGTGACCAGGGCAGCGGCGTGGTTCTGTTGGCTCGCACCTCTGGAGAAAAGCAGAGACAAGAGGATTGCAGAGAGAAACAAGTAGATTTCGCTCATAGCTCTACATACTTCAGTGGTCGGTGGGAATTCCAGCCGAAATATATGTTTATGGTATGAAAGCGAATATAAAAGTACATCGAAGTTATGAAGGTTATCAAAAGATACGAATTTTGTACACACGATAAGATGTATGGTCTTCCAATATAATAACCATAATTATTCTATGCTCTGTTTGTTAATATAATGTATTTTCCCGATTTTTTTTTGAACACGGACTTGGTCGTAAATTCTTAAGCGCTTTGTGTTTTAAACAGACTGATAATTTCAATCAGATTAATACTTTATGATTAAGCGGCCGTGCCATGACTCAAGTACTCAGTGGCTGACTTCTTACCAAGGAGGCCCGGTTTCAATCCCAGGCCATTCTTTGTCGGATTTGTGGTGGAAAAAGTAGCACTGGGAGAGGGTTTTCAAAGAGTATATTACTTCAGTTTACCATTGTCAGTTTCATTCAACTGGCGCTCCATTATCATTCTGTCATCTATCATGGACGCTATATAATCTTGGCAGTTAGCAGTGTCTTGAAACAACAGACAAAAATGATTAAATGTTGAATGACAGCAGATGTTTCAATATGCACCATACAGGGTATTTGACAGCTTATATGTGAGACTTGGGAAGCCATGCTTAGAAAACCTGCATTGCTGGGTAAGCTTCCGCTTGTAGCGTGTTTGTGTGACCTGATTTTGATGGTCACGTGCCTAAAAACTTGTTACACTATAAACAGTGGTTGTTTGAATAATATAAACAAGCGAGGAAATGAAGAATGAAATTCATATATTTTTCCTGTTGGGTTTACTGGCAATTGTGCGTAAATAACTGGCCTTAATTTTTAATTATTTTTGACAGAAGTCTATTTTACATGAAAACTGAAACCGATTACTGAAGCATAAAACGACTACGGCTATCACAACGCCTATCACAAACTTTGTTTCCTTTTTGTTTTAAGTGTGCACAGTAAAAGACTATAAATTAGGGCCTGTAGACCATTCTGATATTGCGTCTCCATCTGATGTTGTGTTCAAAGCTTTCTGGCTGCAATTCCTTTTCGGAAGAAATCTTTTAATATTGGACGTGACTTACACCTAAAGTACGACCCATACCTTGCGTATATATACCAAATGTATCTGTTATGCTAGACTCGGAATACGCCTCCACCATTCAGAATTTCCAGATTTAATGATGCAGAATGGTAGACACATACGGCCTGTCCATTAAGGCTTAATTTTGTGTATTAGCCCAAAATCTTTCGCATAAAATATAGGCCGTTAACTTGTGCGTCGAGTATGTTTTTCCCATTTATGACTATGCTAGGTAAAGGCGAAATCAGTTCGTCTTCGTGTGTAGTGACACAGCAGGTTAGACTAACGGATGCTGGAAGTATCATTCCAGATTTATGTTCGCAGTCTCAAAAATAAAACATTCGAATCGCTATCTGTTAATGTCGCTGGTTCAGATAGCTACACTTTCGGGCTGAAATACTTTATTGCTCCATAACACTTCGTACTCTATGCATAACGCAAGCTATGAAAATTCTTTAAGTTTGTTAGTAACTATTCGTATATTTGTCACATGCAACCGAATCTTAATATTGAGGTTAAGGTCTTTGATACCCCCTTCATCTTGGAAGATTTGAAGGCTGAAGCGTAATGAAACACTAAAATATCACACTTTGCATTAATACAAGTATGTCCTTTTCAGTGTAGTGTTATGTTAACACTTACTTTGATTTACAGGCGGCACACATTTAAACTATTCTGTGATGAAGGGATTCATTTGAATTGTTAAGTGGGGCATACTGTAAAGAAATACCAGTTCCGTGAAGCAAGTTCACACGGCTGCTTGTGAGAAGCTGATGGGTGCGCAATTCATTAAGGATATTCCCGTCTCTTATGAAACTACCGAAATTTTCTGCGCCTGTGCGATCCTTCCTAACTCGTTCAGCCGTCATGTTTGGTGAAGGCTTTAGCCTTGCAAAATATGAATCTCTTCTTATACGACTTTATCTGTCTTCTGTTTGCTTCTTTCTTTGAGGCCAATATTTTATCCTCGGTACGTTAATGGCTAATACAATCTGCGTAGAATTTTAATACCCCCTCACATGCATATCGTTTGTTTGTCGTATTTATTTACATTTTCTCCTACATGTTTTGTCAGGAAGGACCTTCTTCAGGGAGATAATTCACTAACTAGAAATGTGGTACCAAAAGTTAACAATATAATTAATACAACATTAAGTCTATTATATTTGAGAAATACACAGATATTGTGAAAATAAAGTTATAATACGGATGCTTGGGAATTTAAACGTAATTCGTGCAAAGTGTTTGAACTGAATATTTTGTAAGGATGTAATTTTTTGTACGAACCGCTGCAACAGTTAATCTGTGTTCTTCCCATAGGGCATACAGAATACCGTGACGTCTGTACATCCGTAAGATTACAGTTCCATGTATGTTTATTTTTAACTTTTTAGATGATGGGCACAGATTTTAACACACATATAAAATAGCTTTACAAATTTCAAATTGAAAAGAGATTAAGCAATTAAATTTTACTTTCATTCCTAAGTAGGACAGGAGCGTTGTCTAAGTGATTTACACTCTAAATGAAGCCTCGCTGTTATACTTATGAACGTCAGAAAATAAAAAGATTTACCTATTCCCGATGTAGACGTCTTTTACTCGTACACAGAGTAGCGGGACGTGTGGAGATCGCAGTAATTTCTTCACGCCACTGCGTAACTCAGTGACATGATGTAAACTTATAACGCAAGGAGCCTTGATAACCAGGCAACACAGGAAGGAAGCAGGTCATTAAAAGCAGAAGCCTTAATGTAAGTAGAACCCAGGCGACGTGGTAATGAATTCATCCTACACGTTTGGAAGTAGGCACCTTGAAGTCTTCTACCGATGCTATTAAAGCAAGCGTCCTTAGAACAAGGGACGCAACTCCCTTACGAATTGCGGGTGTAAACCACTTACGGAATATTATTTTGATGACAGGATACATCGCATTATATATTCTTAGGTTTTCAGACTACCTTCTTTAGAATTATCTTTAATTTATTAACCTTCCGCCTTTCCTTACACGTAGGTACTTTGAACTTCAGAAAGCTACCTTCCGTTTAATCCCTTGAAGCACGAATTTTGTGTAATAAGTATTTAAAGACTGAGCTTCTAGCTCACAGTAGAATTATTAAGTCTTCGCTGAAAGACCAACCAACTATTTGTATTTAGCTGTAAAAGCGGTTTATTCTGAGAAATACTGTAACAAAGTCCGTTGATACTACAGCGAGAAAATTTGACAGTGTCCATATCTCGTATTTCCACAGGTAACCATTCCATTCATCGACACCTATACATTATAAACCTTGAGGGTTACCATGAAAACAAATTTTCACTTAATGAGTAGGGAACATTGTGAACAAGAAAGAAGATTTGAGAAAGTTTAATAGACTAAGCAGTGCTACTATCTAAAGTTAAATTATATGGGCGATATCAGTGCTGCAATACCGATCGAAATATAAGGAAGTCTCGACAGCTTCATGAAGGCAGACTGTTTTGGGAAATCACTGCGATCTGGGCTATATGTATACTCAACTACAGGCATGATAATATGTTTTACGTAGGTAGAAAAAAAAACAGCATTTTAACTCGTAGCTCTGTATGTACAATCACATTAAACCGGTAAATATGCAATGTGGCGAAATGAGGAGTTCTTATGTTAAAGCAGGTTGTGTATATATCGCTGTTTCAAAAGGTTAAATAAACAGCCCGGTTTAGGCACTATATGCCTCTGTTTTGTTTCTATAGGCGCTACAGCGTCCTGATTGTTTGATTCAGAATGTTTTATAAATGCAGATGTTGATAACATCACATGAGGTGATGACTTGCTTATACATGGTGAATAGGCAATGATTTAGAAGGAGGTGGTCCTGTAGTCTGCGCGGTCTAAGGCTTGGGCCTTCGGCTGAGCGCTTGCTGCGATCGTGGGTTCGAATCTCACCTCGGGCATGGATGTCTGCCTCTTATGAATGCTTGTGTGATGTCAGGTAGAGGTCTGTGCGACGGACTGATCACTCGTCCAGAGGAGTCCTACCGAGTGTGGTGTGTCTAATTGAGTGTGATCTAGAAACCTCCAAAAGGAGGCGGCCTAGGCCCAATTTGGGCTGTTGCGCCATAGGAAAGGAAAACGTCCTGTAAGCTACAGCGGCGTCGATTTTGAGAGACAGGAACACTCGAAATGGATACTACGTAAGCATAGTGAAAACCTAGGGAATTACTGCTATTCTGATTTGCGCTTTGTATTAAAATAGTCTTGAGGAAAATGGGTTAAGAGACTGGTGAAACCAATCTTACCATCTTCAGAAGTAATTCCAAATTATGTGCGGTTTGACCACAAATCGAGTAGTACTATGTGTCGCTGCAGCAACGAAACCCTCTGCATTGTTTTTCCTGCCTGTGAAGGTTACGGTTTTCTTTGCACGCAGCCGGGACTGCCCGGCACGTCACCAAAAGACATTGAATACATATGGCAGTTTCTAGCGGAAACCCCAAAGAATCCTGAAGAAGTACAATTTTAGAACCTAATATCCCCAAGTCAACAGTGCGTAATGAGTTTCACAAGAAATTGCACCTCACAGCTTATGAGTTCCAACTAGCGCAAAGTTGACTCCGGATGGCATGCGAAATCTCAATGTGTTTGAATTTGTAAGGCTAATTTGCCAGGGGCTGAAAGCAAAGAACACCCTTTTAAAAAATCGCGTTCAGTAAAGCAGTACAGACATGAACTCAACACGTCACAGGTTTTAGAGGTCAGGAAAAACGGTGTGGTTTATTTTGTTGCTGTAAGTACAAAAGCGAATGCAGAATTCAGATCACAACATTGAAATTTATTTTCGCTGACCCTGAATTATGGTCTATTTAATATTTTGTGACTGACATAGCGTTGTGAAATAAAGAGTAACTATCACTTACTGCAGTGTATGACTGTGTGGGGCTCCACTCTGTCAACCGGCCATTTGTTACATTCGAAGCTGAAGAGTCCGTGTGTGTCGTTAATCAGTGTGATATCATAATTGTTCACTTCGGCTGTATCCTTGTCAGTGAGCAGCAGATTTTGCGCGTCCAGCTCTGTTCCCTGTCAACATAAAGTTGCAACACGTGAACACCATAAACAAGCCGCTCAGTCTTCCTCATCTCTTGCTTCCATAACGACAGAGACAAAATAAAAATTATATTTACGAAGAAATATAGAGTAGATTAAATTGGGAAACGCTTGCTTGTATTTATTTCAAAACCCGGACTCTTCTTATCCGAAGATGTAAAAATAAGATGTAAGACTATGCAACTAGAGTCTTACCCGTTGTTCTTTACAGGTATGAAACTTGGTCTGTCACATGAAGGAGAAATCATAGATTGGGGATATCTGAGAATTGGGTTTTAAAGAGAGTATTTGGACCAGTCCAGGGCTAGAGATTAGAATGTTCTAAAGGGCCTGTTAGATTAGGATTCCTTCCCCTCATTTGCACATCAAGGCGAAAACAGAAACAGTGTCCGCAAGTCTGTGGTGTAATAAAGTCAAGACAATGGGCAATGTTCAAATCACGAATAAAGGCTGGTATAACAATTTTGATGCCAAGTTTTCTGTTGTAAAACAGTTGGTGGAACGGTGTGGCAGTGGCCTTGTCCAGTCCGTCTGAAGAGGTAAGCAGCCGGTTTTATGAAAGAGTGGGATTACTAACTGTCGGTCGAGAGGTTAGTTATCCTCCAGAGGCGCATGTGCTGCCCTGCCTTAGAAGGCGTGCTGTCGGTAATGAAAGTGATAATTTTAACACTACAATGAAAATTTCTGTAAACGAAGTAGAAATAAAAATTAAACTGAGACCATCGATGTAGAGGATAATATAGGAAACATAGCTGTCATAATTTATTTCAGGGCCCCCTTTCGGAATTTACGTAAACTGAAATCTTACCTTGGATATCCGAGTTTTAGTGTAGCGTTTCTGCCTTTAGCAGCGAACGTCCAATGGCTATAGGACTTAATCGCTATGCAATAAATTAATTCGGCTGTAAACGGTGATGATACCACGCATAGGGTTCTGCTGTATTACAGTTACAAGCTGTACACAGCTCTTCGTTTATTAAATTATGTGGCACCTTTTTTGTTACCTACGTGTAGCTCAGCGTTGGTGACTTTCGTGGGTGGGATAGCATGGGTGGGGGGAGTTCAGTCGAGGAGGTTAATGTGCAGTTTCCGGAGTAATTAGTACCACCCTTCTCATGGCCAAACCCTTTATACACCCTTAAATGTGAGGTGAGCTTTCTATTTTTATTATACTGAAATAATGTCCACTTAGCACAGCGGTTTTACATAAATTAAAACACACCCAACGTGGCTGGAGGAAGAAAGACGATGACGGACTGCAACTAGACTAAAACTTACCAGACATGTGCTTTGTATAGTCGTTATCGTCCTTCCCTCCGACCTTTTATTTTATTCTGTGAGAAGAACAAAGGCTGAGAGTGTCTGGGAAAAAAGTGTTGAAAAGAATAATGGGATAAGAGAGAGAAACGAATTATAAGGACAGGAGAAACTTATGCAGTTAAAGGTCCACCACTGTTCCACTCTTCACTTCGTACCATTCGGAGAGTTACATAAAGAAGGGTTAAATGGCTGGGACATGTAACGCTCACTGAAACACGAGAAATTTGCTCGAATTATTCATGGAAGCTTGAAGTTTACTACACACTAGATTTATTTTCCAACTACTGCACAAAGCTAGTTTTCGTTCTTCCACATTTTTCCGCTATCTGTTGTGTCCATGATCAGGGATCTGTAATATTATAAAGACACAAGCTGCTTACGCGTATGTCGGTCAGCGTATGTCAGTAAACGGTAAACTTATGCACACCAGCATTGTACCACAGAGAGTTGATGTAGCGTATTACTAAAAATTATTTAGATTAAAATACAAGTAAATGATTAAAACGTAAAATGTAAGAATGTAAGCAGTTCTCTCCAAACATCTTGCAGCATTAGATTATTAGTAATATTAATATGCATGTTACTAAGACGTCGATCAGCAGCTGTTGTGGCCGGATTCTGTCTCCGTATCACCGTCAATAGTCTTCAGTTTTCAATTAATTCATAACTATCATTAAGGTAATAAAGTCAAGTACCATGCATACAATATGCATGATATAAACATGTAAAAACTTTATTGCAGGTACCTGAAAAGAGAATGTTTGCAACATAGCCGTGGATAGGAGGGTAATATCAAGGTGGATCTTAACGTAGTCGGATGCGAGGTGGGGAAGGGCGGGTTGGGATTCTTTGCCCAGGATGGAATACTTTTGGGATACATAAATGGCTGGTAACATTTTGAGTAATATGGCAAATGTTAGCTGAAAAAGAGGAATCTCCTGCCTGGAGTTAGCGTGTTTGGAAAGGCGAACAATTTATTATTCTAGCCGCAGAAGTATGTTTTTCATATATTACAGTGGAGCTCACTCGAGTAGCCCTGTCTTCAAAATGTAGCGATTGCCTTCATATCCATTTTAATACCATTTTTATGCGCAGACTCTCACGGACTTAACGCAATTTCAGATCTACGCAATTTTAAAAAAGGCAGAAATGAAGTAATTATACACTTAGTACTACAAACCTTACGTGCAGTTGGCTATAGACAGAGAAGAATTTATTTCAACTTACTGCACTGGTATGTATCAATATGAAAGTCATACCAACATGTTTCAGCTGATACAAGGTCAGGGTAAAATGTGCATTACAGAGTAAATTACATATTCTTATGCAGTGGGCAGTCATGTATAAAATGTATAATATAAAGTATCCAAAACTCAATTCATAAGAATTATTCACTTTTAAGCGTTTTCTTTCCAAATAAGTAGAAAGTTAAAATCTGGAGTGAGAATAGACGTTAAACCATATAAACATTTTTGGAATAAAAAGGCAGTGAATATACAATTATATTTTTGAAAAGCCATTGAATTTTTCCTGGCGACAGTGAGGCCAGTGAGACCAAGTTGACGGAAGAATACTTCTGCGCGATAACACAGGCGGTGGGGAAGTCATCCCGCTGCCGATTGGTCTCTATTTTGTAGGAGCTCGGATTTAATGCGGACTCCCTTCTTTTCCCATATGTAGTTGACCATATATATGCCCAATTCCGACTTCCGTCGGACTTCTCGGAACGTTAATTACCGCTCCGTCGGTGAGAGCCTGTGGAGGCCTTCGTCTCCACAGGCTCTCTATTTTCACGACAGCTTCCATTGTCTTAATCGCTTGCTTCCATTCTGTTGCATTTGGTGGATATCACACTGCAGGCAAAACGCAGTTTTTAAATGCCCTCTTATGGAATATAGGATCGTTATCTTTAACACCTTTTTAGGACTTGCCATGAAGTGCTTTGCATCTACATTCCGGAGGTATCTGTTTCAAGGCTGTAACCAGCTACCGACAAACATGCTTGTAAGATGTCGTAGTTCAAATATCCGGACAGCATCCTGAAGTAGATTGATATCACCTTATTACAAGGCCCTCTCTATCCATCACACATAAATATCTACCCATATTATCCTAAGCTATAGAAGGTCTGCTCTTGAAATGGTATCTTTAAGAAATTTACGATTAATCGTTAAATTTTCGTAACTGGTATGTCATCGACTGTCCACATTTTGCGTTATTTCTTTACACGTATAGAAACGAATATGATTTATGCTGCGTGTACCCAGTATACAGTACTACAGTAATGCAGTCTTTATTTCTGAAAATAAATACGGCTATTGTTGTCTAGTTCTGTGTTAGTCAGACACATTTACACGTCCTGTGCAAACCCACTGTAACTGAAATAAAAGTCGAGCGAAACATCCATGCATCGGAAGGATATGACGGTTGACTTGAAAGTGATACAAAGTGTTACGTAAAATAACTTCCTTAGTTTCGTCTTTTGACAATTTTGAAAGAGACAAGGGTCCACCAAGGACTGTACTGAAAGAAGAAGAAGGAGGAGGAGGAGGAGGAGGAGGAGGAGAAGGAGGAGGAGAGGTGGTGGTGGTGGTGGTGGTGGTGGTGGTGGCGGTTGTGGTGGTAGTAATAGTAGTAGTTTTGTCTTTTGAATTGTCTAATTCTTTCTTGCACTGTAGTGTGAATTACGTTCTGGCTGTACATACCTGCTGTGCGTAAATATGTAATTACAGCGTCCATCTGTGAGCAAATTTCATTAACGTAAATGGAGAAGAGTAACACATGAATGAGCCTTCCGGGTGTGGGACAAACGAGCATTTAAAAGTTTTCTTATAAAGGAAAATACATTATTTTACAAACAGCAGTTGTGATGTAGTGTGTTGCAAGCAGCGTGTCAATTATAGAACACTTTTTGTTCTAAAGAATAGTTTTGCTGCAGCGACTGTGCCGCCGGGTTCAGAGATTTCAGCAGATTCACGAGCACAGATGTATCATGTTCAGTGACAAGGATGTAATTCTAATTGCGTCTGTAGCTAAAAAGTGGTTTTCAGACTTCCGTTATTGAGAGAAAGCACAAAGAGACAGACTGATATTCTGCCTACTGGCATGTGTGTTTGTCTGTCCGCGATTTTTATTTCCACACGGGGAATATTTTGCATGTAATTCTTCTTCGGAGGTACAGCATCCTGTAAATTTGTGTACAGGTACCAATGTTTCGGAGGAGAGTGCTGTCGCCATCTTCAGAAGGCGTCTGTTAATATTCACGCTGAACATTGGAGATCAAACGGTATCGCTTTTAGATGTCACACTCCCATTGCACTGGCGTTTACTTGAAATTTTCCTTTCTCAACGTCTCTAAGTCCATATTACTTGAGAAAAGTAGAAAAATCAGTTGATAATGGCTTCTCCCACTCGTAAAAGACGTAGACCTGCATTGCAGTTGTTGTTTAGCAGCTACTTGTGCCTGAGTAAAGACGCGATGGCGTTGCATTAGATCTAGGTTTATGAGTTATTAGAGAGAGTGAGGGAGCTCTACATGCCAAAGATGTTACGATTGTGTAACTGTGACCATGCGTTACGAGATACATTGTGTACAATCGTTTGCGCCGTCCTTTCGTTTGGTAAATTTTACCACAATGGAAATATTTATTTTTTCGATTTTTGTAGGGAGGTTTTGGATGTGCAATTTTATCATACTGCGCATGCGGAATTAATGTAATTTATAATATTATAATCTCTAATATAATTTATGGCCTTCAAGCGAAAAGATATATATATATATATATATATAAAATTAAAATTTTCTCGATGTTTTTACTTGAGATCGTTCATAAAAATTACATTAGTCAATGTTGCACAAGTAGCAGTGTCATCACACGCAGTGCCTGCTAACTGAATTCTACCTTTATCTTTGTGTGCATTGGGGTTCCTAGTGGGCAATGTTGAACAGACTTTCTAACAATAGCCTTTGTAAACTTACAAGATCTAAATGAGCAGAGATTACTAAGTAGAGAAGCACGTACTGACTGAAGCTCGAGAGCAGGAGAAAGAAATGTGGCCAAACCTTCACATCCTGAAATATGTTTATCTCACAGTGATAATTTGAATGAACGGAGGAATATCGTGACCTCTCAGTTAACCTTTTAAAGCCTAGCGGTAACTTTACATAAGACCAGGTTTAACATTAAAAAATTCTACGTGGTGCCCACATGGCGTTTATGTGTTTTGTACGGATCTCAGAACAAACAGCAACTTTTGTCTTATAAAACATTAAGAGATTGGTTTTTATAATCGAAGTGGAGAGTGTTTACAGCGCGGTACGCACTGAGTCCTTATATAAAACAGATACGCTTCGTCTTTAAAGGGTTAATATGCCTAGACGGTTCTGACGATCGATTTCCGACCTTCAAGGCAGAAACCCACAACTATAATAATTAAGCCTGAATGTGGTTATGTTGTATTTACTACTGACGATATTTGTTAGCCGATATTTGTGTATTCAGGGTTCAACAGTTTTATGCATCCCACAAATCCTGTTTGTTTAGATTTAACGTGCCAGGACTATAAATTAGAAACGGTGTATTTGTGTACTGAGACTACAGTTTGGGAAAACCTGAGTGTGTAGTGTTAAAGCAATTATCTGAGCAGTGCAAGGTTATTTCGTGAACCTGGCGACGAAAGTTGCAGATAAATAAGCCGGAAGGCAGGTGGTGTGTATTACAACATATTCGACCCAGGATATCACCTAAAGACAGTGCATGAATAAAACACCATCGCTTCAATTGAATTTTGTGCTCAGTTACACTTTCCGAAGAAAAATACAAACGCGCTTTGTTTCGAAGAGCGGCCTCAGTGTTTCTTCCACTTGATCGTCCTTGGCAGATATATAATTCGCTATACCCCTCCGTTACGTACGGATTTGTCAGAAATACTGCTTGTTAATTATATCAAGAAGAGTAGCCTTTGCTCTTCTGTCTGATGAATCGTTCTGCAACCCATTTTGTGTTTCTTTGTTTACTGATGCTTAACGCATTTTTGAGAGGGACATGTAACATGAGTGGGAGAGGTGAGAAATGAGTGGTAAATTGCAGGCGGAAAACCGGAATCGAAGAGACCACTTTGAATTTTTTGGCGTAGCTAGAACAACACAATAAATACGGTGGAGGTTATGGACTTAATTGCTCTTAATCGGGAGACGTAGAACTGATGAATTGTAAACACGGCAATGAACTGTTGTGTTAGACAGGTCGCGGGGCTTTCTTGAGCTGATATACGAATATTGGAATGAAAAAGACTCTGTTTTATTGAGTTATACATTAGTCTTTCCCTGGGCCGTGTTCATCTTAAAGCTTTTCAGATCTCATCGATCATGAAACAAGAATGTATGCTGTATATCACTTTAGAAAAATTATGTATTTGCAACGTTTTCTTTTATACGTTAATCAAGACTGCCTATACCACCACCACCACCACCACCACCACCACCACCACCGCCGCCACCGCCACCGCCGCCACCGCCGCCACCGCCGCCGCCACCGCCGCCGCCGCCACCGCCGCCGCCGCCGCCGCCACCACCAACACCAACACCAACACCACCACCACCACCACCACCAACACCAACACCAACACCAACACCACCGCCGCCGCCGCCGCCGCCGCCGCCGCCGCCATTATCATTAATTAATAACATAATAATTATAATAATGAAATAGTATGGTGTTATTTTGCAAAGAGCTTAGGGGCGTAATGTACACAGAGCAATAGAAGAATCAGTTGCTCTTAAACAGATTTACAGAAAGAAAATGGAAGTGTTAAAATGGAACTGAAATTTGTGCACACATTGGCTTAACAAACCCCTGACTAATATGTGGAAGCCGTAACAAGTTCAACAGTAGACTTTCCACAGGTTGAGAAACACTAATTGTAAGGTGTTTTGAGCACTCCGTAATATCCAGAGGTCACGTGTCGTAACGCCTTGTATGATATTGAGAAGTAAATAAATCAATTCACTTTCAGTAGATCACGTTGGGGGAAGCGCTTGTATGAATCGCGCTAAATTGTAAGCACGTCATTGTGCATATCACCGAAGTTATTTATGCTGAACCTATTCTCTCGAGGAACCTTGAACGTGGTGCAGAGAAACATCTGGGATGGATGAGCAAAACCATATGCCCCGTATTGTGTGGTGTTACCGCGGGGCTAGTTCACTGTTCCTTTGGTTTAGCGACTTTTAATGTTTCATGAAAAAATGGGATATGTAACCATGTAACAGAGCAACACAACTGCGTTCCTTGGCTGATTCAAATGAAGTCCAAACTGCGACCTTTCTTTTTCATTTTTTGCTTCACCGATCGATTTACGACATGGTGGATCTTGTAGAAACAGATTGTGATCATGCATTGTGGAAGAACCTGGCTCAGAATTGTGTCCACTAGCAAACTCTGTTACAGTAGAGGTGAAAAATTATTTTGTTAAAACAGAATTCAGCCGCACAACGTGTTTGTCTTCAACTCTATGTAGACTTCTCGGCAGACTTCAGATTCCTCCGATTTGACATGTTAGTGTTTCGTCTTCATGAAAGCGCTTTTACAGGAGATTCGATTGCTGCTGGTTAATACATCTCATGCTCTTATTTAGGCAATTTCTGTGCAAGTGTACAAATGAACAGATCTGTTAATCTCGAAATTTTATTATTACTTGAATTCCATAAATTCTTTTTCATATTGTTTCATTTCGCAGTCCTTACCTCTTCTACCTAGTCACAGAAGGTGTCGAGGTTGTTTATTTTCACTTGATCACACTCAGACACACATCACAGTCGGCAGGACCCCTCTGGACGAGGGATCGGCCCGTCGCAGAGACCTCTACCTGACAACGCAAACGCTCAGAAGAGACAAACGTCCATGCCCCCGGTGGGATTCGAACCTGCGATCCCAGCAAGCGCTTGGCTGCAGACAACGCCTTAGACCGCGCGGCCACTGGGATCGGCTTTCTCATATTGTACGTGTGGTAATTCGCGACTTTTACGGTCCTAGATCCAAAATTGACTCTCTTTAATGACTGGTTTGTGGCTTAATTACTTACGGGCAGGCAATATGAAAGAGACCGAAAATAGGCCATCTTCTTCTCCTCCCATCGTGAGATACATTAGTGCAGACAGGGGATATAAAATCATATTTTCTTGCCACGGTCGTTTATTCACGCACGAGCGTTTTTACGAAAACCCCAAATGCTGATTACTACAGGAATAAACAATGATCTTTTTAGTAGGAACTATAAGTATATTTGTGACTCAGGTGTGGTATTAACTATTAAACCTTTTTTTGATTCGTACATTTGCAAAGAAATTTAACCTCATACCTACCTTCCTGCCAATTCTATGCTTCCCCGCATAAGGTCATTATTTCTTCGTAATATCCGGCTGTTGTACTTTGTGAAAAGTCGACAACCAACTGTATAGTTTAAGAAGTATCTCGTCTACCTCTTTTTGTCGCTGAAATGCTCTTCATATTAGATAGAATGTAGACTTTATAACCTCTTCTTCTCTAACTCCGTAGTTTTCCCATTCAATTAAAGGCAACTGCTGGTTCTGTGTTGCTCGTCTGTATACATGCAAATCTTCGTCCCCTCAGTAACCCTTTTTTAAAGGTAGGTTTAGGCATAAAATTTTAAGAACGGACCAGTAAAATTTGTAGTTCACTTTACGAAGTTCGGGTATGTAATTCGACTACACAAATCGGAATCGCACAATTTCTTTCGTCGGAAAGAATTTCAGAGCCTGTACCTAGAAGAGACCGCGTTTTGTCGTATTTAAAAATTCTCTATCGTCCTTCGGAGTTTAAAGGCACAGAATAGGATTGGTGAAAATGTGAGTTATATTTCTTGTCTTGTCCGGCTAGTATCTAGTTTGTGCACCTTCTGTGTGTAAACTCGGTTTTAAATTGAGTTATCTTGACAGAAAGAATAATACAAGTTGGCAGATGTGAGGAGAAACGATGCCACACTTTTGTAATCCCTATGTTTTTCCAACGTCTGCTCGCACTCGCTTCTTTTTATTTTGGCGACGCCTGTTCACCAGAACATGCTTCAGTTTTCTTCAGCTTTTCTGTGGCATGCACTTCACGTAGTGTATAGACCGCTATTATGATGTTTCTTACAATATACGTTTCAGATATTTTCTTAGAATGTCAGTAGGACAGAAAAGACTAACCTGATGACATTCATGGAAACAAACACTTCGCACTTGTAACGTAGAAATTTTATTAACAATAAGAAAAATGCGTACATTGATTGAGTTGAAATTTGTATCATGTTAGTAGGAAAGGCTCGTTGAAAATTCTGTGAGAAGTATATGTGCTGTAAATTTTATCTCCTACAAAACTCTGTCACGTATTTCGCCTCATGCCATTTATTTGACCTGCATTTGAAACGGTGGCTGCCTATCAAGACTTTGTGATGATTAACACAACCTGTCACACACACACAGAGTCGCTATGTCCTTTTACGAGTGGATAACATGCGCACATTGTCCCTCTTTGTTGCATATAAATATACCTACTGAGTTCACTTAATGACCAGACACATGTGCCCGCCCAGCTTCCGTATTTCGATCGCGGGCAGAGCTTCCAGAAGATGAGGCGATGAGCTGGTAATTTGGGTTTTATCCGATTGATAAAATAATATCAAATTTAATTCAGAAATTTCATTATTAAAAATTTAGAATGTACGGAGAAGGCTCGCAGTTCGAATTTCTTAATAGCTATCTGCGCACAAGACACGCATTCGCAAGATGGAAGGGGTTTATCGAACTTTGTTTCCACGAACCAGTCTGCTAGCACGCTGGAAGTAAACACCCGCGAAGGTTTGGCTTGAACTTTACTGGACCGTTAGATTCTGGAGACCACACATGACTACTGGTGATACAGACACATAGCAATACGGTTCACTTTGTGCTAAGCAATTTTTGTCTTATGTTGTTACACCATCAACTGAATTCATGCTTGTCTACCAATATTCTCATGCTTGTAGTTAATTAGTAACTATGATATAATCAGTTGCAAGAAGACTTAATAAACGTATATACTACAAACGCAAGGTCTGTGATTGTTATGCAAAGATAGTTTGTGGCGATTAGAAGCAGCTTGACATCCCCGGTAAACATTCCCTGACCGAACCTCGTGTAAACTGATGAGAATAATGCAAATTCGTAACCATGACCCGGGCAGTTTCACGTGGACGGTTACATTCATATAATGCGGCAAATATATTGGAACCAGAATTTGATTGGATACACAAATTTGAGGAGTCATAATGCTAAATGTCATCATGATTTTTTTTATCAAGAGTAGATTTACTGTCGTGTGAAGAAAAGAGCAATTCATTATTGCGCAGTTGCGCAAGAAGTTATTTTAACGATAATGGAAAAATAATGATAAAAAGGGCGAAAATATAGCAGGCAAAATTTTCGCGCCTTATGTTGCTTGTACAGAAGGTAATATTGTAAAGTAGGATGATTTATTTTCTATTTCGGCGTGAAGAAGAAAGATGGTTTTTTACCTTCACGTTTGGGGGACGAGTGTCACATGATTCAATGCGAGGGAAACTTCATCTGTCCCTTGAAGAGTTGAGGGGATATCAAATAAGTTAGTGTCGTAGATATTCCTCTCCACGACCAGCATTAGTGTTACAGGAGACTGGAAATGCCTTTCGATAAATTTGGTGAAAAGAATGATGGATGGGTACAAAGTGACAAAATGTGACGTAAATTTAATTTATGCTGGTTTGTTTCATAATTTTGAGCTGATTACACCTAAAAAGTTGCCAAAATTATCTTACAGAATATTTGTTCCAAAGAGGTTGTCCTTCTCCGTACGTATCTTCTGAACTTCTCGATTAGATTATTTACAGTTTAGTCAAAATTTTGTCTTCCAAAATTATTTATTGCGCAGTATTTTTGTCGTGTTTGTGGAGACATAGATAAAAGCGAACACAAGTGAAGGGGCCAAAATGCGTTTTAGTGCAGTCGTTTGATTTAGAAACATTCATGATGAATCTGAAAAAAATACTATATATTTTTTCAATGAAGAAGCAATCAGTAAGTTTCAGTACATATTTTCAGTAACAAATTGCATCAAGCTGTGACCATTCAAGGCCACTATATTTGCGTAACATGTTTAAATGCAGCGCATACTTAGCTGTCTAAACATTGTCAAACCATGTGTCTTCATTTGAAATAAGAGCGTGGCGTTTACTATCCTAGCTGCAAATTTGGCACCTTCTCGATGCACCAAACAGTTGCCTCTGACACCTTCCTTGAAACATTGTTAGACATGTTTCAGGAAGAGAATTACAGAACTAAACGTTTGTTGAAATGCACGACATTGTAATTTGCGGGCAGCTAAAATACGACATTAAAAAGGCAGGGTGGCGTAATTGTGATGAGAGGATGTACTTACTTATAGGATTTGTGTGTGTGTGTGTGTGTGTGTGTATGTGTGTGTACGCACGTACGTGTGTATATGTGTATGCATATGGTTGTGGACTGGATTGAATCTAGTTTCTCTTGATTATTAATTATTAGTTCAGAAGTAGAAAGTCTTTCGCCACGTACCTGGAATTAGTTTTAGCTCCGACCGTTGGTGTCTACGAACTACTGAATGAAATTAGCATATTTCATTTTATTATATGACGAACCATGGGAATGTAAAAAAGGATTCTGTAATCAAATTGACACTAATAGCAAAGTAGATAAAATACTGTCATATTCTAGGAAGGATAGGAAAACTACGAGCTTTTTTTTCCTGTAAGAAAGGATATTCACTTTAAACCTTTAAAGACGAAGCGTATCTGTTTTATATAAGGACTCATTGCGTACCGCGCTGTAAACACTCTCCACTTCGGTTATAAAAACCAATCTCTTAATGTTTTGTAAGGCAAAAGTTGCTGTTTGTTCTGAGATCCATACAAAACACATAAACGCATTGTGGGCACCACGTAGAATTTTTTTTTGTTAAACCTGGTGATATGTAAAGTTACCGCTAGGCTTTAAAAGGTTGAAGAAAACAGCACATGTGCATGTACTGTTCAGCTGTACGTGATATTTGCTGAAATCGTCTGAACTGGGGACTGGTGTTTCTTCGAGTCAGTATTATTGGGCACGTTGCTGTATTTATGAAACGTTACAATAGGCCAGGGAGCGCTCCGTAACATCGGCTACAAACTGATTACACTCATATAAAACAGTGTGCGTTATCTCATTAGTGCTAATGACTTTGTCCCACGTCCGCTACACACGATAATGGTTTCAGCGTTCTTTTAAGTATAACGGTCATTTAAAAGATATGCAATTGCATTTGGTGGGAGAAAAAAATTTGAAATAGGGAATAAAAGAAGGAGAACGATAAAAGTAGAGAAGGAAACAAGAGATAAGAATTATAGAGAAGTACTGAATGTAAGGGAAAGATAGGAATGAAAGGAGTGGCTGACGAAGAAAGGGGAAGGATAAATTTGAAGGAATCTTTGTAAGGAAGGGACGGTAGTTCATATTTAAAAACTTTTCAAATAATTTTCTCATTTCGTAATGAGAGACAGGCTTGCATCATTATTAAGCCTGTATGTCTGTCGGGCTTGTTCGTCGCAGAGAAAAACAGTTGTATATCAGAAACGCGAACGCCTGAAATTTGTACTTATCTGAGGTAATAAAGAGGTCTGCTAAGGACTTCTCTCTTGTAACATTCCCTGATGTCTTGAGTCTTTCATAGAAAAGGAAAATGTCAATATAAACGGCTTTAAGCGTGGAATTAATAAACATCTGTTCCTTTGTTTCTTTGGGCGGCACAAGTGTAAGACTACAGACACCTAAAGGGCGAAATTGAAGTTCCTGTGACAAAGACGTAATATGCTTAACCCTATGAATGATTGTACGTAAAGTATGAATATTGCTTAATTTGGCGTTCTTCACTTTGTTCTTTATAGCCGGCACGGAGTAACATCAGAACTGGCAAGTCTCATATCCTGCACCACCAAACAGATACATCGTGCACTGACCTTAGGTGATCAGTTACGGTATGATAACAAAAAGTGTACACAAAGCAATTCCAACTAGAATTAGTTCGCGTATTATCAGTTGTGGTATAAACGACGTCACATCATATGATTCTAGAGGTCTTTCCGAGGCTTTGAATTTTTAATTTATTGAAACACTAAGCGAAGGCAACTCACAGTACTTGAATTCTTTTTAGGCGGCGGGCACACCGAAACAAATCGGTTTCACGGGATTCTTTTCAAGGAAAGTGTAACTACAAATGCAGTAGATTCATGCAGCTGTAGTATTACGTTGCTTGGAAGTAACTTGACGCTGTCCATCCCGTAGTGTATTGAAAATTACATAAATGATACTGGGCATCCCTTGTGACACAACCTGTTTCTATTATTATTTTTTCCGACACTATACGTTTCGATCAAGCCGATCATATACGTTTCGATCAAGCCGATCATATACGTTTCGATCAAGCCGATCATATACGTTTCGATCAAGCCGATCATATACGTTTCGATCAAGCCGATCGTATACGTTTCGATCAAGCCGATCGTATACGTTTCGATCAGGCCGATCATCATCAGGTGTTTATGTTTTACAAAAACTTAAAACTCAAGGTAAAAATGTAAATTTCTGCGAGATCTCACAAATTATGTAAAATGTAAATTACAGTCGACTTGTAATTCTGGAATTACAAGTCGATCCGGTCCCGTCGCTTCACCGCCAGAAAAAAACTCCTTACCCGTTGTACAGGAGGCTGGGTGGGCCTCTTTGTCGGTCCGGAGGGACACAGAATATCTTACCCCCACAGGGATTTGATACCCGGACCGCCAGCACATAGCGAGTCGCTATAGCAGCTACACTACCTCGGCAGTGTTAGGTGTGCATGAACAAGAAAAATGGTTGTTGAGTTTGTCACGCGCTACTCACAGACGCCGGATTTCAATTAAAGGATCTGATCTCATAGAATTTCATTGAAGAAAAATAAGCGAAAATACAACAAACAAAAAGTTCACAAGCGTCATTTTTGAACGTCACTACTTAGTCTTGGTAGTGACGTCATGGGCGTTTGTCTTGTCCGAAATGTCGGATGAGCGCCAATCTTGTCTGCTGAGAGGCAAAGAAAAAGCAACGCCAAACTGCCAGTCGTAAATTGTGATTTATTAATTTACTTGGCTCGCTGAACAGTGGAAAAGAAGTGGAGCGAGGTTCAGACGTACGACTTTTATTTTACAGGGTTTGGAATAGCAGCCATGATTGTGTGGCCCAAATTTGTTTTGCGGTAGTCGCAATGGTAATCTGCAAGCTGAAACGAACTTTTCTTTGAAGAGGCCTTATTTATTTGTTTAATATAAGCACATTCTTAAAACAACAAGCAGGAAAATTTCTAAAAGAAGAATAAAATGCCGTACACAAAATGAGGTGTCGATATCGAACTCTCTTGTTGCAAGTTATCAGTTTCATACTAACGTGAGGTAATAATTTTTTAATTATGCGTACACTTGCGGCACAGGAATGCAGCAGACGACATTGGTGGCTAAGGAAATAATAAATTGTTATAACTCAATATTGCTTTCTTATAAGATATGATGGTACGGAATTTGATGAGTACTAACGATTCAGATGAATCTACCCTATCTGCCTTGAGTTGTCTACCCCTGAAGAGAGAGGCAGGAGATTTCTTTGAAAGTTTGGTACCTACCTATAAAACCGCAAGGCGTCATATCCAAGAATAGTTACCGGCGTGAGAACATGCTATCCCTTATGAAGTACTGAAATATTTAATGAAGTAATCTGCAAGACTAACGCATTCATTCATTTATTAGTTCCTCCTTAAGCTCTGCCAAAATTCACTCTTATGTTGCTCTACGTTATGAAGTTTGAGACGTCATTTTTGACACGGGCTAGCACACGATAGACAAGATTGAACTGTGGTGTAAGCCGTGACGTATGATACAAGTTTTATAAAGGCGTTCTTTACTTCCAAAGTACACGGTTTTCACGGTAAATATGTAAATGTAATTTCATTAACAATTATAACAAAAGTACGGCGTTATGTGCGCCTATTTTCACGCAACTCGCACTGAACAGCATTATGTTCAGCTCTCTCATACTAAAAAAACATTAAACACCAACAAATGCACAAAAAATTTTTACGTCAATTATAACACACTCCTACATGTTTCGACCCTGCTGGGTCATCCTCATGGAGAAACTTTCCGTTGTCGTTAGGCTAGGTTGCACTATACAGTTGAGCGAGAATGTGTTCGCTCAACTGTATAGTGCAACCTAGCGTAACGACAAGGGAAAGTTTCTCCCTGAGGGTGACCCAGCAGGGTCGAAACATGTAGGAGTGTGTTCTAATTGACGAAAAAACTCTTTGTGCATTTGTTGGTGCTTGTTTTTTTTATAATATAGTGCACGGACATGGAACACATTAAACTCTTATACTAAGTTTTGCCCCAAATCGGAAAAAGTATGGAAGTTTGGTTCGAAATTCATTTACAGTGCTAAATGAAGCACAGCTTCCACCGAATCGATTTTCTTGAGATTCATTATCAGAGAGTAAACATTCACAGACATATCTTCTACCAAATTCTATCTACATCGGAAAAAAATACAGAAACTAATGTAAAATTACACAGACGCTCTTGAATAAAGTGTGCTCCTCACTATACCGATTTTCACAAAACTTGTAAATATGTAAAGGCATTGAGGCTAGATGTTTTGTATGGAATTTTATCCTAATAGGTCGGGAAACGTGGAAATGAGCGGTAGATATTCTTTTACGCTCCTAAGCAAAGGACGATTGTCACTGCGCCGCTTTTCACGAAATTCACACTTGATTGACAATTATTTGTAAGGGGCTCGTACAATTAACTTCGTGAAATTCGACCGAAACCATTTAGGCGCTGACAGTATGTCACAGAGTGGCAGCAGGGAAGACGGCTGTAATTTCCACATAAGGTCTTCTTTTTTCTTCCAAAGAAAGCTTAATAATTGATGGTCTGCGTAATAGATAGGATGCTATAACCAGTTCCTTCAACATCCCTCCCCTCATTGCTGCATGATTTTTTTCAGTTTACACGGAACCACAAGAACGGAAAATCAGCAAGAGACTTATAACTTACCTCCTTCAACTCGGACCCATTCAGCCAATGTTTGTTTATCTGAGCTGTAGGGGTATTGTCATCCTCGTCCAAAACTATTAATCGGACGGTTGTCGTCGCCACCTCGCTGATTAAGCGCCCTCTGCCAACAGTACACGTCACGTGGACACGCAATTCTGGCCCAGGGCCTAACGTTCCATTTTCGCCAGGTCCATTGTCTCTGTCGAGACTTACTCGACTTTGGAGGGAGACACCATCGCTGGCGAGATCCACGTATTCCGTACCTGTTCAACAGATGCAGTGGTACGGTACATGTAGGTGCATTAACTAAATTGTGTTATCTTTGGTTAACAGTTTATTTAGTGTCGCTTTATAAACTTTGTCACGTAGCATCGAATATAAAATTTGTAATTTTGGATTGGGACAGGCATGTAAGGAGCCGTCGTGATGTGTTTTAATATATTACTGAAAGTTTGGAAGGTTATGCTATGGAATAATTGATCGGGAGGCTGACTATCGAACGTGTCACTTTAAAGTAAATATTAGAGGATGTCTTCAGCAAAGAAATCAGGACATTTGAAAGGGTAAGACGATTGAGAGATAATTTAACACATAAAGAGTAAATTTTCAGTAGATGGTGAAGACGAACACTCAGTTCAGTGGGTAATGCTCGACTTGTATTGAATAGGCACGTCGTTTGTCTCTCTGTAGGTTAAGGTGGAAGGGTAAATTTTTCCCTGTGCGTGACGTGAATGCATGCAGGGGGAGTAGACGTATGACTGTACTCATTCTTGAACTCGGCGCTAGGTGGAGGTGAATGGTTATCTACACTTCGCTGGGAAAGAACCTATAGTACAGTTTGACTAGGAGGTTTTGTGGACTCCAGAGTCGGTCTGAATGATCTGGGGAAGAGAGAACTCTGGTGTTCCTGCCGGCGATATGACAAAGTATCTCGTCGTTTCTGGCTAGTTCAAATAAGAAATTTTCAGGGTAGTAAACACCGATGAGTATTAAAGCAGCCAAAGTGTGAGGACACACTGAGTGTACTTCGTTATTCTGTTTTTGCTTTCTAGGTGAAGGCATACTGCCGCATTTCAAAATAAGAAATAAGTCTGACACAATGCTTGCTGTAACGAGTCACACAACAGAACACAGCGCCAGTCCCTCCTGAAGTGATTTCCACTTACACAGTCCTGCAGCCTCACATATACTTCTCTGCGATACGTAGCCTCCCTGAAAGTCTACAATAGTTTCTGGAAAAGTCCGTCATATTCTTCTTTAAGGCTCATGAAATATCTCTTTATTAGTAACATATTATCAAGCCTCGCGGTCTAGTGGTCAGTACGTCTGTTTTGTACTTTGGAGGTCTTCGGTTCAAATCTCGACCCTGACTCTCTCTATCCTTACAGGTGTTCCGTGGTCTTTAGCCCCTTTGTATAAAGTTTTTGATAATACCTTAAACTGGACCACGTCTGCTTCCTTCTACATCTTTTACAATCGCTATTCATCAGCAGCCTTATCATTCAACGTTATAGATGTCCAAGTAAAGGTTAAAGCCTTGGATGTGTCACGTCGTAAATAAATTACAAAATCTTTGGAATCGACAGCGTCATTATGCGACCCAACATAAAATAAAGATGTAGTAATATTCTGTATCTGTGAGAAATAAATTTATTTTGTGGAATGAATTATAACACGTGTCACAGGGGCGTAATTAGAAAAGCATAAACTCGGAAGCACGTTATGACGGGGTCTGTGTTAACATTGGCTGTGGTCTCGTTGAATATTCAGAGAGTATTAAGTTAAGGTGAGAACATTACGCCGGTGCCTTCGTAGCGACGGTTTATAAGCTGTCATGATCTGAAAACAGTGCCACAGTCAAAGGCTCTTTCCTCTATTCGTGTTGAGTATCGTACTGCTGTAGCTAGGGCAGCTTGTTCAAATGACCTAGATGACCGGTTTGGGGCGGGGATTTCTTTCTCCGCCACATCTACCAGACAGGTTGTAGGGTCACCTACTTCCAGTCCATTGGGTTCCGAGGTCTCTTTCGGGGACGTGATGAGGCCGATCGTAAAGCTGACCACGTATCTCAACCAAGTGGTGACCTCCTTTTTATAGAGTTTTGTAATTACAAGCTGCGTATCTGTTGTATTCTCACTAACGTCTGTGTTCTGTGCTGTCATTGAGACAGCGCATTAGAGGATGAATTATACTTACCGTTAGTAAGGTTGTAGGAGAAGGAGTAGTGTGGGCACATCTTAGGCATGAAAGCAGGTCCCAGAGGACCCAGCACTGTGGTATCTTGGTTCTCGTACACCTGGTATCTTACGGATCTCCAGAAACACAGGTCCTATGGTTGCGAAAAAGAAGCTCTCTTAAATCCATGCAGTTGTCAGTTGCATATAGATAACTGATAACTATATATACATATATAGCGTATAAATACTGTGAAGTTAGTTGGATTAAATACTGTATATACTATAACTAATGTTTTTACACTTTAATGCCGAGGAAAAATAATGCATTTTCGACACTTAATTCTTTGCCTGCGAGCGTCTCAAATTTGGTTATCTATAATTTATTCACGGCATATAAAGATGTTTTAAATGAACAAAAATTAAGAGGTTTATTGAGCAAAGATACTTTACGTTTCTCTTTATACCTACTTGGATTTGATATTCTTTATTTATCATACTACCAGTTTTCCCAATTACAAGGCAGCGCTTCTATCATTGTTAACTGGCACTCAGTCGCATTACTGCACCTAAATCCTGGAAAGACTGATAACGAAATTAGTGATGGGATAGAACTGGAGTTTTGAGAGTGACAAGCGTCACTGCAGACCTATCCGAACTACATAGCAGGGGTCATTTGACCTAGTCCTAGAAGAACCAAAATTAAATTCCCTCAACAATTTTCAGAGTAAATTTCCAATTAAACGTTCAATTGAAAAGCGTCCAATCAGAGGTATAACACGTGGACAGAGGGAAGGACGTGAATTTTTGTGCGTTTGTTGTGTAGAGAAAAGCGTTAGAATAATTTTGGATTTTCTACTAACAACACTTGCTCCCCGATGTGGCACATGTCTTAGTCATAGATTTTTTTCTAACAACGTTTGGTGCCAGATATTACACACGTCTTATAGAGTTTCCGCTAATAACACTTAGTGCCAGATATGACACGCCTCTTATAGTTAGATCTTCCTCTAACAAAACTTGGTGCCAAATATAACATGCCTCTTATATTTTTTCGGCTAACAACATTTGGTACTAGATACGACACGCTTCTTATAGATAGAAAGTGTGGAGTTACGAACCGTTGAGGCATTAAGATTGAAGACATGGACATGTAGTGTGGGTAACAGCCAGTAAAACCTTTCTTGATAGTTGCAGCAATTACGGCTGTGAAGTTACTTATAGAGTAACGTGAGAACATTTCCCCGATTGATCTTAATTTTTTAAGATATTTTATGAAAGATTCAATGATAAAGTTCTGCTAACACGCTAACGAATTTTTCGGGATTTGAACTTCACCACAAGTTTTGACTTTATTGTTTCAACGCTGATGGCATAAATACCTTTTTTTCCTAGGACATAAAATCGTGTTTACGCTGTATTATTCAAACGGTTTATCACTAACATTTCTAAGAATTGAAGATTGGTTTGTAAATGTTAAAAACCTTGGTTTCTTCTGTATTGTTTCCCTAAAGAGAAAATGGGAAATTTTATTGTCAGCACCACTGGCTGAAGGGCTGTGTGATCCACGTGTCAAGAAAACTATTAAGCGGATAAAAGCAGTAAACTTTAAACTGTCCCAGAACAATGCTAATATCGAGAAATCATGGAGGCTTGTTTCATTACACTTTACATGCACTCTAGTTTATCATGATACATGCAGTTTACCTCGGAATTCAGTATTAAGTAGTTTATGATATGTGAGGCTTATCACCCACCTTGTCAGGGCTGTTTACACGTAGCAATAATGTTTAAATCTGCAGCTGCCGAGATTTTGCTTCAACCCGGGGAATGGAGGGCAATCTCTCGATGACGCGTGCCACTGTCTGTGAGGTTTATTAGTCACAAAACTATACGTAATGTAAACCTGTTTTATAACAGACTGTCGTAGTAAGCGAGTGTTTAGACAAAAGGGTGTACAGATTTTTACTGGAAAGTGTTGGCGTTTTTATTTTGAAAAATTTGAAAACTTATTATAAAGTAAGTTGGTCACAGTTACGCGTATTGATGCATTAAAATTAAGCAGTCCTATTACAGGCCTGGACAGGCCCAGAGGGTTCCAGGATGTCGAGGCTCCCAGATTTCTAGACAGTCGGCACATGAAGGTGGTAGGTTGTCAGCCCTACGCACCGACCGCCTTTACCCCCAGGAAATATTCCTGGTACTCATTTCTGTTAGAGAGGCTGAGTCGACCCCAGGGTCACAGTGCGACCGACAGGATTATGTCAATGAAAAAAAATCCACTGACACCATCGGGAATCGAAACCGCGACCTGCCGGTTTGTAGCGCAGTGCCTCAACCAACTGCGCCACCGCGACCCCATTGATACATTTAATTTCCGTAACAAATTCAAATGTCTTTGCGCACATACGGAAAGTGAATTAAAATCAGCGTTGTTGGGCGGGAAGAGGTTAGAAAACTTACGCCGTTTGTTTACGAACTATTAAATACCATGGTTCATAACTCTAATTTTTCGCTCTCTGCTGTCTCTCAGACACACCCATTTTAAAGTCACTGGCCAGAAGCCTAACCACGCTACGTGGTTTGGGGCAGTAACTGTGTCCCCGTGCGACCGTGAATAGACTCAGGTGCAGTTCGGCTGTAAATTTCGATTGCGTGCAAGTGATAAAAGGTGTGATAAGCAACAACAAGCTGTACAGAAATCGTTCAGTGTCTCCAGTCAGTGTCGTGCCTACACACTTAAATTAAACGGTGTCGTCACTGCAATGTTTATAAGCAGATTTACTTGAATATTTTCACATATTATGATGCCTGTAACCTTACAGATATTTTTTAAATGCTATTTTATTGAGACATCACTTGGGAGACCCAGGCGTAGATGGGAGGATAATATTAAGGTGGATATTCGGGAAGTGGGATGGGGGGGCATGAACTGGATTGAGCTGGCTCAGGATAGGGACAGGTGGCGGGCTCTTGTGAATGCGGTAATGAACCTTCGGGTTCCATAAAATGCGGGAAATTTCTTGACTAGCTGAGAAATTGTTAGCTTCTCAAGAAGGCCTCTGCTCCATGGAGTTAGTTAGTTAGTTATTTTATTGAGACATCCGTTACGCCTAAAGGATTTTGTTGGACTGCACGCATTGCGACGAAATTAAAGGTGTTGCCTAGGAGCAAGGCGAGGTTTTATAAACTCACCGTCAACAGCAGCGAGCAAATGGATGTCCTCGGAGAAGTTTAGGTGCTCGCGAGGATTTAAAAATATTTAAATCTTTCTTAACTGATCATTCATGATCCGTAATACATGACAATTCCCTCCCTATGAAGAGAGCCTTTGTCCAGTGCAACTGAATTACAGTATTTAGATGGTGTAAGGTGCAATATTAATTAAGGATGTAAAGTGTAGGTAATGGAGGCAGTTTTTACGGAATTTAATTATGCGTTAGGTAGATATGTTTTCTGTGAGACAGTGTTTAAAGAAGAAGAAGTGATTTAAAAAGTACTTTGATGTGAGAAAAAATGCTTAGGCGTTTTAAATCGAATGATCTTAACCTTTTAAAGCCTAGCGGTAACTTTACGTACCACCATGTTTAACATTAAAAAATTCTACGTGGTGCCTACATTGCGTTTATGTGTTTTGTACGGATCTCAGAACAAACAGCAACTTTTGCCTTATAAAACATTAAGAGATTGGTTTTTATAACCGAAGTGGAGAGTGTTTACAGCGCGGTACGCACTGAGTCCTTATATAAAACAGATACGCTTCGTCTTTAAAGGGTTAATGTGCATCTTTCCTCACTTAGTTCCTAGATTCCCAATGTGTGCCATATAAATTTTAAGCCTTTAAAACGCCCTTCACTGAGAAACTTCGGCAAATGCTGCCGTAATTATATAAACTTCTCTCAGACTTGCGTTAACTCTACCCTCTTCGTAACCTGTTATGGGTTTTCTATCGACAGACTGGATTTGTAACTGACACGTTGGGACTTTTTTTTATACCACGCGGATTAGGAAATATTTTTCGATTCAGGATTCTGTGTTTATAAAGCCCTAATATATTTGCCGGGACTCCATCAACGGGAGTTCACCACCGCGAGACCGTTACCTGACGCACTATAACATAGTACAGAAAAGCGCGAACACTTCCTTCTTCAAGTCAGCTTTGACTTAGCGCCTTCTATATCCAGGGGGTCAAAAATTATATTCCTCTGTTTGTGCGTGACCGGTATAATCGCTTAACGTAGTGTTAAGTCTGTGAATTGTTTTATTGTCGATACAATAGAGCAACAGCCACAGTAAGTAACGTATCTTTCCAAAGACCTTGGAAGAACGTTAGTAAGTTGACTTAACCGAGGATGCTGATGACTATCAAAGACCCGTCATTTTTTCTAGTCGCATTTCTGCACCGTATTCCTTTAATGCTCATTCTTTATTTTTGTCCAATTCACGTCAAATTCTCCCTGCTACCTTTCCCTTCCAGGTTTACTCACTATTATTTGGCATGCTTTCCTTGCTGTTCCCATGTTGCCCCACCTCCCATACCATTATCACTAATTTTATTAAACCAATAATACCTGAAGAAGAGGTTCGTTTTCTGAGGATTTCCTTATACTTGTCAAGGCATTGTCCCTGTTTTGGGTGAGTCTTGCTCTGCAGAAATTACCTGCTTTAGGACCCACCGATCCTAGCTAATACAAATTTTTATCCCCTTGATAGATAGATTATATTGAATTATTGTTCAAGTGAAAGAAAAATAACGTACTTAAGTTAATAAAGGTTCCATATCTCCTGTGTCTTTCCAGATCAGCTGGTTTTACTTCAAGTAAACATATTTAATCATTTCACAAGTTAGGAAATTTCGGCAGAGCCTAACACTTACGGAGCGTTCGTTCTATTATTTTCTGTAGACTTCAATTTCGTAAACAGTTCTGAGAATTAACTGAAAATGTGGACATTCTAAATGTACCTTTCCACACTTTACACAACACACGCCACGAGATATCTCCGTGTCTGAGCCACACATTAGAATCGATTATGTTTCGATGGCCAAGTACTTCTCTGCCTCTCCTCGCACCTAAACAGAACACTGTTTGTCTCAGTTGTAAACTAAACCGGTGGGGTATTATCGTAAATATACGTAGGTTTCGTATAAATTTTCTGTTATGTTTGTCTAATTTTAACCAAAAGAAAATGTGTTCACAAATTTGAGTAAAAATTTAAAGTTACATAGTTTTTTACGGCTTGTTAAACCAGCCTCTAGATTCACAGTATTTTTTCCTAATTTAATTTAACCTCTGGGATTGATATAGTGTCATTAAGTGCGCGAAAGCGAGGATAAGGTCCAAACATAGCGGCCGAGCGAACCTCTATATTAATGTTAGTCGGATTCTCTCAGAAGATGGAATTTAGACTACGGCTTTATGCAATGCGACGCCATGAAGAGGGAGTGGTATATGAGAGAAAGCTGCTGCGTCATCTCTTTTAGAAAAGTGTGCTGTATTCGGCACGTGGAAGGAGTTAGTAATAATAATGTTTAACAGACGTTTTTGTAAGTCCTGGCCAGATTGCGTCGCTGAAAGAAGTTGGGTAAAGCAATTTAAGAACGTTAAATCGGAACAAATCCTTGACATTACCGTCAGTGTTACAAACGCTTTTGAATATAAGGCAGTGTAAAATAACTCGTCTCTTCCTAAAGACCACCATCGTTATGCATTCACACGCTGAGTCACCCGTCCAACCATCCTTTCCTTCTTTCACTCGATGCATTTTTCGTCCCTTTCACCAGTCAACCAGACAAAGAAGCAGTCACTCAGACAATTAAAATATCCATTCATCCATGCGTCGAACGTCTATCTTCCTTACCTGGGTACTCAATTGGTCGCATTTCGACGCCTCAGTAAATGTGACGTTGATAATAGTAAGCGGCACGACGTCTGCAATACTGTCTAACGCTCTCAGGTCCAGAGACACTTTGCGACCTGTAAAACACCAATCGGAAGTAAAATTACGAAGTTCTTTACAATCTTGAACAGAACACTGGCACTTTGAAACTTTCTGATATTGGATGTGTGTAAACAAGATAAGAGAAGACCATATGTTTCCTTCCCTTACACAAATAACCTACTCTTATTGCTTACTGAGAAATAGATGTTGTTTTAAAAACTTCCTGCCTTTCCAAAAACAAATATTTTCCTAAAATTTAATTAAATAACTTAGGAAAGATTATGTTAAATGAAAAAGGGAACAGTATAAACTGAAATGAAAACTATAAGAGTGACTGATATTTTGGTAAATTTTTTTCGTCCTAGATATTTTTTATACACGACATTCCGAAAAAGCGTTTTGGGGTTTTAGGTGGAAAACGGTAGAGAAAAAGCCTTCCGGTCGGTCCGCTTGAAAGTGCTGTCCTCTGTCATCGGATAGTGGTAGTGACAGATTGAGAGGTGTATAACCCATTTATTTCCTAGTAAAGCCTGGATGAAAACTACTCAGAATAACACTACAACAGTGTGGGGTGTGGGATATGCCACATGCGACTATGATTTTCTACAAATTTACGGCCCAATCATGTACGCAACCGAAATCGCAAGTGCTTCAAATTGTTAGGCTTCTTGGAATTACACATTTTCCTTGACTAAGTAGAAAAATGTGACAACAGTCTACTGTTCTGACTACCAGGGAGAGAAATTTTTCGCACAGTTGCCAAGCCACAGTTGAAAGTTTGGGAAGAAAACTTGCCGAAAGCCCAGTTTATTTAGCTGCTCTATTTTCTAGACATTAAAGCTTCACAAGAAATGGAATAGGCTGTAGCTTTTTCAAACGGACCTACCGGAAGAGAATTCTTCCTCTCTTAATCCCCTTTTGCATCTGAAGAAATAAAAGCACCCATTTTTTGAAACGTTGTGAATACTGTGGTAAAATAAACCCAAGGGTTTAGACAGTTTCCAAAATAATAATCAAGTTTATTGCAATATACTGTACTTAGGCTTCATTAAGGTCGGGTTAAAATAAGACAGGCTCAGTAAAATTTATATTATGCCTACCATTCTGATGTAGAAGAAGATCAGTCTAGTGTAGCGCGTACCTGCAGGTGAAAGTAACTAAGAAGTTATTCTCAGAATTTAAGTAAACAATTCCGGGATTGGGAAGGTGCCGTATAAATATTTCTACTCGTTAAAGAAATCCCGAAAAACTGTTTTGCCACGGGCACAACTGTTTCAGCTATAGATTACTGCGTAATCGACTTCGAACATGTTGGATTTTTTATGTGACCACGCAAACGCCAGTCCAAGTTTCAATGGAATGCCAAACGATAGCTTTTAAGTGAAATTGGTGTAGTGGCAACTGCTATTTAGACACTGAGAGAGGAAAGACATCGTTTATTCTGCTCAAGAAAGAATGAAGACTTAAAAGATACTGCATATGTAGCGTAGTTGATAGCGACACACTGAAAAAAATACCTACCTTATTCTGAAGACAAAATACGGCATAGTCTTTACTTCAAGATGAGGAAACCTTTAAAGTAGTGCAGTTCTGAGTTACAGGGTACATACAAATCGTAGAAAAATAAGAGTCTTTACACTTCAAGCGTTGTGTACAAAATAAACTAATGCTATGCCTTAAGTAAATTTTTCTACAACGTTTAGGTTATTGTTGGGTTTTGACATTATACGTGGGCCGATGGACTGAGTAACACAGGCGTCGATTGAAATGCAGCCCAGAGACTGACAGCAGGATCGACTGGTCGATTGAAATGCAGCCCAGAGACTGACAGCAGGATCGACTGGTCGATTGACCGGTGGACGGAGGATTGACCGAGAAGTGGAGGGACTGGTGGATTGACCGATGGATGGACGACTGAAGGACAGAGATGGACTGACTGAGGGACTGAAGGGCAGTTGGATGGACTGATCTGTTCACCAGTGGAGGGGAAAGTGAGGAACTGACCGACCGATTCCACTACGCATTGCATAGCAGTCTGCGTGACATAAGAGACACTGCGGCTGTAGTGCTGAAGAAGAAATATTCCATCGAAATTATGGAGATACGAATTTCAGCAATCTTGTCACTTGAATAAGAGAAACGTTAGTATAGGCTATATTTTAATATGCTGATCCAAGTGGCATCGCGGTTTAAGTTGTGGGTCTGCGGCCATTCGCTTGCTGGAACTGTAGTTGGGAATCCCGCCGGCGGCTTGGATGTCTTGTCTCTAGTGAATGATGTGTGTTGTCAGGTAGAGGTCCCTGCGTCGGGCCAGCCACTCATGTGAAGGAGTCGTACCGAGCGTGGTGTGTCTGAGTGTGATCTCTATACCTCAACAATGAGAAGGTCTCTAGGCCCACTAGGCCTGTCGAGCCATGAAAAAAGTTTTTAATTTGTAGCTGGTTAATCGCCTTACACAATATATTTTAATCACGCTCGTACCTATTTGTGCTTCGACGCGTTGCTGAGCCTTGCCGCGCAGAGTCAGCTGTCCCGTAGTTCTGTTCAGGCTGAACCAACGTTCGCCAGCGCCCGTTTGCAGTGTGTAGTTCAGGGGTCTCTCTTTTGCAGGCAGTGTCCGCGCTGCCACAAGAGGTTCAGAAGTCGGGATGCCCAGTGGTACTACTACTTCGATGTAGGGCATCGGCGAGTAGAGACCCCATACTGAAATATAGAAGGGAGCAGCAAATTAGTATGACAGTTGCAATGTACGTGTATTTTGAGGAGCAATGAGCGACTTGGATGTTAGAAGTGCGGATGGGATGGATATAGACCTCGCGAGCAAAACCAGCGAAATTGTTAATAGCCGCATTGATGTTTGTCAGTTTCAGTAGTGCAATGTTAGGGTATATGCTTATCAACGGCCATTCAAATACCAGCATGGGCAGAAAGCAAGGCCGTGCCATGGCTCAGGCGGTTAGCCGCCGGCCTCCCACGGCGGAGGCCCGGGTTCGGTCCCGGGTCAGTCCATGTGGGATTTGTGGTGGACAAAGTGGCACTGGGACAGGTTTTCCCCCGAGTTCTTCGGTTTTCCCCCGCCAGTTTCATTCCAGCGGTGCTCCATTACTAGGAAAATGACAAAAGATAATCATCATCTTCATCATAGGGTTGCACAATAAGCCTCATGGCTGCAGTGCGTCCGTAGCGGCTGCTGCGGGGCCCTTGACCACTAAAATATATATATATATATATATATATATATATATATATATATGGGCAGAAATTGCTCTCGTCGTCAGAATAACCATAATACAGCTTCGCCTCTAAATAAAAAAAAATTGGATTAGTGTTATCAACTGGAAGAAAGGAAATGAATTACATACGTCCCTCGGTAATGTGTGGAAGTTTGCTTGAATCAGACAGGTTCGTTTCCGGATCTGTAGATGTTCATGTATCCGTTGACATGTATATTTTGGTACGGTGTTTAGAGGAAAGGGATTGGCCAGTGAGTGAAATTGTTCGATTGCTTAAGGCCACAAAATAAGTGATTCAGTGGAAAACACGCAGTACCGGAACACAGAATATAAACAAGTGAGTGTCTGAATACATACGTCAATCAAACAGATGCTGGTTCCATTATAACGGAAGAAAATAGAATGTGTCTGTATACAGGCCCTTAGAAACTTAAATGCTTTATTTTTGCCCTTGTAATTTTTAAAGTGATATCGAATTTAAAGTCACTTTTTGAAAGTCGAGACCGCACTAAAACACAATATGCGTGAAACTTTGCGCCAACACACACACACACACACACACACACACGCTCGCGCGCATCAAGCAGACCAGTGTAGCTTATAGCACTAGACCTGTATTTACAAAGTATGTAGTTTGTATTTCGATCGCATTGCCGGCTGTCACGATTTATTGTCATCATGCTTCTGCGTCTGTGGGCGAATGCAGAAACAGCATTGACGAATAGTCGCTGAACGTAACGTGATGAGATAGAGTTCATTGAAGTTCTCGTGCTGCAAAGTGTTGTTTTAGGTATCCCTTTGAAATATTATAATCCTGGTTATTATACGTATATCATCATCGTAATCTTGTTTACCATTATAACCACCATCACTCTGACGCAATACGATCCCAGTATAATATATCAACAAACCAAACCGCTTGTTTATCCATTCAGTACAGCTGCAACCAAAATATGACGGTGGCATCAGCTTACCTATGTGTGATAATGAGTAGCAGTGGAAGTACAAATATAACACCTGTCATGAGGGAAGGTTTAGAATGAAAGAGTGCATTGCAACTGATAAGGAAATTAGTACACGATGTTCTGGCGTAATTATATGTGCATATATATATAAGACTTATTTAACGCTGTAGGTAATTAAGGTTTAGCTTTCAGGATTGAGGTAGGTAGTAAATAACAAAGTAAAAAACGTGAGCAAGGAAGTGACTATGATATAATTTGAATTAACCTTTTAAAGCCTAGCGGTAACTTTACGTACCACCAGGTTTAACATTAAAAAATTCTACGTGGTGCCCACATTGCGTTTATGTGTTTTGTACGGATCTCAGAACAAACAGCAACTTTTGCCTTATAAACCATTAAGAGACTGGTTTTTATAACCGAAGTGGAGAGTGTTTACAGCGCGGTACGGACTGAGTCCTTATATAAAACAGATAAGCTTCGTCTTTAAAGGGTTAATGTCGCGGTATTTGTCTGAAGGGACTAAACGGTAGCACGAAAGCTGTGTCCGTGTAATGTCTTGGCCGAAATACGAACCAGGTATCTCCTGAATACAAGTCAGAAGCGATACAACTTGAGCCAAATGTCTGTTACGTTGTGATAAACTATGATGTAATGGTGATAAATGCGAAGTACATTGACGTGCTTAGGAGTGGCAAATGTTATTGTGGCATTACTGTAGAAATTGAGGAAAATACTACACAAAACGTCAACGAAATATACCCAGGTGCTCTCCGAATACAAATTTAGTGGCTCATGAATCTGACATGATGTCAGAGGTTGATATTGTGGACCCGAAATGCCTGACACAAGACATTGATGCACTCGAAACAAGGCTGTTATGTCGTAAAATTTCCGTAATTATTATTTTAGAATTTAGATCTCTTAGAGAGTCAGTGTTGACGGCCAAGAAATTACCGCAATAATGTACAATGTCTGAAGCTGGTATTGTTTGGAAACTTAAAACAAAGTGTGAGCTACCACAGTTTCCCTCTAAGTTTGTTGTATACTGTTCTCCGGGTTACCTTTAATACTCTACTCTCTGCAGGAATGCTGTAGATATTGTTCCCACTTGAATGTCTCTTAAGTGTTTTATTTGCATTTTAGTCTTTTATTTTAACTTGAAACTGACTTTTGAAATATACCACTTGTCGCCCTTGTTTATATCAATAAATTAATCAACACTTTCTTGCCATTTCATCTTAATTTGATACAGAGAACATTAACTAATAGTGTACAAATTAGGCAAGTGTCCGCATCATTACACAAGGTAGAGGCCAAAAAGTGTTTACGTCTCTTTATCGTGCAGGGATTGCTACTTTGTGTTGATAAATATTTCACCACCTTAATTTCGCGCTGTGTAGGTTTTGTGTTTTACACAGCGCCATAAAATGAAACCATAAATGGATGAGCAAAGAACTGAGTAATCAAATAAATTAGTGAAAGGGAGAATAAGTGAACACATGTCTGTAAGTACATACGGCATCATATATATAGCCTATACCATTTTAAAATAATGGACGAATGAATGCAATATATGTGAATCATTCACATAAAATCATAAATGATAAATAAACGAATAAACTAACCAAATTACTGCAGCCCTCTGAGTCATTAAAATTAATGTAATAAGTTAATCAATATAGAAGTAACTGGATAATAAGATGATATGAACGAATAATCAAAATACGTAAATAGAAATAAATTAAAAATAAATGAAGAAACAAATAATTGCGGACATAATGTAAATAAATAATACGTTAAAGAAATAGCCGTATACATGGATAAAGAAGTTAATGAATAAATGAGCAGATCAATACATAAAAAATTTCACTGATTTCTATTTCGTCGCCAAGTGCACTAACCGCGAGTCAGTCCGTTTTGATATAGCTGCTACTTGCCTCTTGCACATCAAGCAAGTCCATCGTCGCCCCGTTCGTACGAAATGACGCAACCCTTCTGAACTCGTGTGGGCGTCAGGATCCCGACCCCAACTACTAGGGGAATTCTAATAGCTCGCATTTAAGCTACTACGTATGTAACAGAATTGCAGCCAAATCATTAGCAATGCAGCTACTAGAGTTTTTGTAACTTACTTCGAATGTAACTGCATTATGGCACGGCTTGGAACCTGCTGCTGTGCTGAGCAGGATATTTAACGCTTCATAGCAGGCTTTTGTCCTCACACCCGCGGCTTTGTAAGAGGGTTTACCGGAAATTAGTGGTGGATAAAAGCCTCGGAATTCCATTAACGGTCACCTATTGTGAGACTTTTTGTGTAAAGTCTTGTGTTCAACCCACGTGAATAAATCTAAGTAACTTTCCTCAGATCCCTGGTTTGGATCTATTCAAGACCAAATGGCAGATTTTGTTCAAATAAATAAAATATGTGGTAATATGCAAGGTGTCCATCTGAATAGAAAACGACCTTGTCACTATACGCTATTATCTGCTAGGCATAAAATCAATTCCCAGAACGCCGTTATTCATGGTTAGTTATTTTCAGAATCCTTTGGAAATAGAAAGTGTGCTTAATCTTAGAACATGATTTTTGTTGTAAGTAGTACATTTACTGATCTAATAAAATCAATTTAAATACAAGCCTCCGTTTGAGTTGCAGCACAGTAACTGCACAGAGATTATAAATAATTGCAAGGTAGCGGCACATAAATTGTAATCCGTGGCAAGGTACCGGCAAAGATATGAAAGTCTACATAGTGATAGGGAGCCGCAGAGTTATTGTAAGTGGTGGCAGAGTACCGGGAAGTAAACTTTAAATGCTGGCAGGTTGCCGGAAAAGGAGCCCTAAAATGACAGAACATCGACACAAAGTGATAGTGTAAACAGTGGTGTGTTACCGGTAAGAAATTGTAGATTGGAACCCAGAAGTTCATGGCCTGACAGTAGTTCATACATTGTAAATGTCGAGCTGGTAACAGTGCACCTTTATAAGTAGTAGCAGAGTACTGACACAGGAAGTTTAGAAAGTGACCAGACGGTACGAAATCGATTGTAAATTATAGCCCGATGCTAGAGCTCTTACATTACAAATAAGTCTTTCCTGGTTATATGACCTTTAAATTTTAAAGAAACAGGGCTTACATATTTGGGTGTAGAAAATCACCGAACACCGGGCCGTCCCTTACTTCGTGTTATATTGTCAATAAACAAGATTCTGTACTTAGCTGCTATTGGCGATGGTCACAGAGAAGCGTGTAAATTAATTCATGTATGACAACTTGAAATCTCAAGTACAGCATGGCAAGTAATCCTCAGAAGGTTCTTATGCGAGACTTGTTACAAGTTGAAACACAAGGATGATATTCCACAACCACTGGACAGGTTTGTGATTGTGAAATTCAGTCACGGTCCTAATAGCTTTCGTTCTTGCCTCCACAGCCACGCCCAAAAAGACTCTAAGATTGGCCAAACCTACTCTACAATGGGAAAGGAGGAACTTTTCCAGCAGTGTTTGTAATATACTGCCTATTTTGTACCCTATTTTGTCTTTCTGTTTACATGGCACTACATGGGTCACAAAATTATCTTCATCATTATAAGTTTTTTAGGCGAAATAGATACAGAAGTATTTAACAGTGTCCTATATTCATGTGCTTTGTACGCCCTTGTATTAGTACTGACGAGGCATGAGAATTCCGCGTCAGTTTTAGTAACATGTTAAATGTATCACTGTGTTTACCTACGCCAATGAAGTTGCCGTGTGTATGCGTAGAGTTGTGTGGTGGTACTAAACAGCCATAGGCTGGTATAAATGCGTAATAGGTAGCGAAAATTAGTTGCTCGTTGCTGTTGTTCTGTATCAAATATTAACGTTACTTGATTAAAATTTTGAGCTTCGTATCGATACATATAAGTATGCCGTCTTTTTGTCTTAAGTCTGCATGCTTTTTATATGCGGTTACCTTTTACGAATATTCTGTATTTACGCACTGCGTACGTGTGTGTGAAGTTAATTCTTACAAGAAAGTAAAGAAACTTACTAGATTACGGAAAGGGAGTTACATTGCTTCAGCCGCAGCAACGATAAGCATTGATCAGACAGCAGACGAAGCCTTTGATTAAAATTCTACCCCTTCTGCCGCCTCTATTGGGCGTTCCTAAGTCTTCAGGCTCCTAAATTTGGAGAAAATTAAACTGTTGCAAGGTCTGCGGTTCTCACAGCGTTGCTGCTGAAGATCTAGTTATTCTGGGTTTTATGGTATGGCAACTGGTAAACAGTTACAGACGTTTCGAAGGATCGAAAGTCGAACAGTCCACTTAACGCTGCTTGATGCTGAAGACGAAAGCTCTACGATCCTTCGAAACGTCGGTTACTCTTTACCCAACGGAACACCGTAACATCTAAAGTGGCTTGAAACTTCAATTTTAGACTGATTGCCTTGAAGTGTTTGGTCATTAGCCACGCTAACTTACAATAAATAATATTTGTATTGGAAGTGCTAATATGTGCCCTATTTGTAGGGAATTTCTTCCCTGTTTTCATGGCATTGTTTTACTTTCAAGGAATAAAAATCCTACACACTGGACTTAGCACTGAAGGGTGTCCTATCTAGAAAAGAAGCCTTTATCTTTACACGGTATCAGTAGAGACAATTTTTTAATTTTACGCTTTATGCAGAAATTTGGAGAAATTAACATATGTAACATTACTAGTTTTCTAACCTTTTTCACAAATTCTTTAATCGTCACGAGCTGCTACTGCGTTTAAACTGTTATTGAATTTAAATGTGTTGAGTGAGAGGAACGATAATTTTTTAGAGTGCTCTTTAAATTGTGATTATGGCATTATTTGTTTCCCAGTTTATGCAAATTAAATAAGAACACCTGAATCCTCTTATTAAGGTGTATATGCCGACCACCTTATCTTTTATTGAGCTTCTGTAGTGCATGCACATGCATAACAAGAACACAGGTCTCGGAATACACGCATTAACTCAACCACAGTCACCTTAATTCTCTAATCCTGTCGCACAAGCATTTAAACCTTTAGGACTAAATATGGCTTTAACCACGATAACATGTTTAAAAGATTTACGGTATGTGGTGGCTTCTAAATTTTCCGAGATATTTGCACTCTCCTTACTGTAAAATCCCTAGCAGATACTCCAATATAAATGGTGTTTTCGTGGCAACTCTAGATTGTTTATCATCCAGTTACACAAACTGCAGGTACTGCTGTTATCTGCAGACATTGGAATTCTCTTACCATTAAATACACCGCGAAACTGGTTCCACGATATACGTAAATTTATCTTGCGTGGATTATGTAGATATCACAGCGTGTTAGGTCTCTAATTTCTCTAATACCCTCTCACAGTTAAGGCAAAGATGCCGACTGTGTTCACGGTATTGGCTGCAGTTGAACTGTTTCCAGACTCTGACCAAAAAAGTATCAATTAAATTTAGACTTATTTTATATTTTGTTACGACGCTTATACGTTTTAGTTTCTTACTGTAATATTCAAAGAATTAAAGAATTTTATTAAACAGAGGCCTTAATTAAAGTAATTTTGGAGCGTTTCCAGTCGCTTTTCAGTTTCATTTTCTGCTTTAGTTTGAAGTTTATTATTTCTGTGCGATGAATCATGGTTGTTATGTAGCCTATTCCTTGATACGTTTCATTAGATCAGTATTTTTGAACCAAAATATTTTAAGCTGTGACTGAAAATCCATTTTATGGTAGTAGTTTGTACCCCTGTTCGGATTAGTTCTCTGTCACTATTATTTTTACCGCACTGGAATAATTCTAGCGTCTAATCCGTGAAGCTGAATTGCTTCTGTCGGAAGTAGCAGCAGCTGAAGGGTTTAACCACTGCCGAATGTTTTGCTCATCAGACTTTGTTGCAGCAGAAATTGTGATTGTGTATTTCTGTTATACACATCCTGATACACTGATACCAAACAAGTCTTTCACTTATGACAGATATGAAGCATGTTTAATGCGCGGTACGAATTGAACTTTTAAATGTGCAGGTTAATTTTCGTCTTTAAAGGCCTGTGTTCGAGAGGCTTTTCATTCATCTTAGCCGGGACACGGATTATTGTGCTTTAGGCTGTTGTCTGTAGTGTTCGTAAAGCGAAAATTGTTACAATTGATGTTGTTTACTTGTTTATTTACAAGGGGTCCAAAATGTTGTTCCTAATCATAGATGGAATCCACTTTCCAGTGATATAAGCTGTTATTATCTGGTAAAATACAATTAGTTCTAACATTTTCACTTTTAACTACTACTTTTAACTAAAGGTAACTACTGAATTGAAATCTTAAATATTTTTACGGTGGTGACTCATTAAAAAAAACGAAGTTCTTGTAAAGATACTTTTTCGTGAAGTACGAAATATAAAACAGGCCGTTGCAGGTAACAGGCCTGTAGATTTTTTCCATTGAATGAGAACTTCTAAGGAGCAGTGATAACCTGAAATTTTCCTAAAGGAATTTTTTATGGTTATACAGGACATTTTGTAACTTCTAAAAGAACTGTGGAGACTATTCTTGAAATGTGTAAGTAGTATGAATTGTGTGATTAAAGCCTTCATACCATCGGTTTATTGGTAAGAGACATTTTATTTTTATTTTTACTTGGACGTTCTATTTCCAGCTCCTGGATATAGTGCTGCCATTTTAGCGGTGAGTTAGTGAAATAATAGCTTAGTATGCTTACTATATTGTATATTACATGTACGGACAGTTAAACAATATTGGGCACAGACAGGGAAGGTAGAATAGTCCCCTTTTCAGCTATTCGAGTAAGACACGTGGTCACGTCTGAATCGAGTTGGCCTTTCCTAGTTCTCATGTAAAAAATATTTAACGGACCGAATGTAATTACTTCAGTTTCTTCACGTGTAACCTTTAGCACGGGGTTAGATTAGAGATCAAGATGGTTCTAATTCGAGATATTTCTCATGCGACGTTTATAACCAGTAGGAAGGAAGAAAAGTGTAGGGGGTTCAGGTTCTATTTGCTCGCGTGCCAAACTACTGTTCACGCAACAGATCGATTTAATAAAAGAGACAGAAAATGGGGTTAAATATTCCACGAAAATGTAAGTGGATAAGTGTGACAGATCTTGGCATTATCTCACATTTCATTTCCATTAAATTTGTTACTGCATACGGCAGCTGTTTTCAAATTGTTTTAACCAAAGCCCCACCCTATTCGATGAGTGACTGTTCCTTATGCACCGCACTAGATATGCTGACGTCTCGCTTTTTTACGTGCGGGACAGTGTCCTAGAACAGAATCCCTTACCTTTGGACAAACTCGCCAATTAAACTAATTTTGTTCTGGCTTTAACTTAGGCAGTGGCGTCTGTAGCCGAATCCGTTACGTCATGTATCGACCGTAAATAGCTTTTCATTAATGTCACAATTGAAACTGGCATTTATGGTAGACTTTACGAGACGAAGAAACGTTAATTGTACACAAAGTGTTCTTCATACTTTCTGTACGCCATAGGCTGTGTCGAGTTAGGTTATTTAAATTAAGACTACAAACAGTATTTTAAAGCATTCACATCGGCTTTTATCCTCCTATGCGATAATATACAATAGAAAATTCTACCCAGCCAGTTTACTTTTCTTTACACGATTTCGCCTGCACGCAGAAGCAATCAGGAAGTATAAATCGGTAGGCCGAACTGGTAATTTAATTCTGTGCATAACGTTGACAAGTGTCGATTTCTTCAGCGTTAAAACTGTTAGACATCGACTGAAATTTGAATACCTAGCTCCATCGTATCACCATTTTAAACGGTAATTTTTACCTCACAGAAGAGTTTTTCGTGCAAAATTTGTGATATATTTTCATACATACGTACATACATATATTAGCAATAGGTGGTTAGTCATTGTCATCAGATGGTAAGCTGAACATAAAATTCCAGTAGCAATCATTATCTTGTTTTACGTCATGTCTATGCCTTAAAAATATCTCATATAGTCTGGGGATATGTGCCTTTGAAATTTGAGAAGAAATCACTATGTGGCTTTAGTGTCCTTCCTATGAGGCTGATAGCTTCATCTTGCTTGTATTAATAAGCGGTCGGAGGGGGGGGGGGAGGGGGTGGCTGTAAATTTTATTAGTGTCATAGAGATTAATCCGGCTGTGGATGGGGAGCAGTATAACGGATTTTGTGTGTATGGCAATGAACTGTCGGGTTTCATAAACTGCGAGGATTTTCTCGGCTGTTACCTTCTCAGGAATGATTCTGCTCCAGGGATTTATTTATCATTGGTCTAACCCCCACCACTTCAGTGAATGTTTTATGAATTTTGCCTCTGGCGAAAATGTTGTTCGAATTTGACAGACTTGAGGAGCTTTGACAAAGGTACATATGCTGTTTGTCAGTACGTGAGGCACACAGTACCTGCCAGTTAATAGCCTATAATTCGATTTGCGAAACGAATATCACCCTTATTGAAAACAAGGAAATACATTATGCAGTAGACTAAACTTTGGTAGCTGAACTACCCAATAAATGGACCACTGTTCATGGAATATGAGATTTCGTTACCGTGCTCACGAGGGCCCTCCAGTGGAGAGTATCCTAAGTCGGTTCAAGCCAGTTCATTTTCCCGAAACCTGGTTACTTAAATCCATTTAATTTTTATACCCCATTTATGTAGAGATGGCGAAAATAATTTTTCCTTAAAATTTCCATACTGAGATTCTGACTGAATATCTCAGTTCTCCCATGCGTGCTGCATTTCCTTTTCATCCACCCAGGTTTGATTTGCTGACCCTAGTAATATTTTGGTAAATGGGTAGCACTTGCTAATATTTTGTTGTAGAAGAATGCCAGAGATCGCAAAGACAATGCAGTTGTAGTTTAGCCTTTCTGCATTTCTTTTGTTTCCCTCATGCCAACTCGCCGTGGCAGTGCGTGTAGGTAACATAGCAAGTGTAGCGTGTACACTACAGTGACGACAACAAGCGAGGTGAAGGAGTTCTAAAGGGCTTACGTTACATGTTTTAACTGGAATTTCGCGTTAATTTTGGATAAATCCCAGTGTTGTTGTCGCGTGCAACGTGTTTTTTAACGGCCGGATGATAAGCTGTTTTCCTAAGCTACACAGACAAAAACAGGGAAAGGTCATTCGCAACTGCTTTGCCGTCTGTTTTTGGTGAAGTTCATTTCTCATTAATTAAAGCAGAACTGCAGGTTTTATAAATCCAAGAGTGGTTTCTGAGAAAGGTCCGAATACGTACAGTTCGTGTTTCGCCTTACCCATTGATCGAAGCTATGTTTGAGGACGTCCCAGGCATTGTGAATGCATTTATGTCTATGATTTGAAGCAAAATTCAACAGATCAGTTTGGTATAATTTGTTGCCTTGTATTTACATTCATGTACATTTATGATTTATTAAGCGAGGCTTTGGTCGGTAAAAGATGGAGCTCAAATGTTAGGATGATTAGTGGATAATAAATTGGGAAGAATGTGGAGAAAGAACCTAATGTCAGGTAAAATTATTGCATTTATTTGGAGGAACTGAAAAAAACCACAAAAACACAAGGACAGGAGAGATGACTTCGGAGCCGAAATTTAAACCCAGAAACTCCCAAATGTAACGCAAAAGTGATGGCCATTTGAAGGCGACCTATGGTGTTATAATTCACTTATTTGCATTAGTAGAAACAAAGGCCAGTCAATAGTGAGATTTGAGGTCATCACAGCGGTGATGATAAAGATTATAAGTCTTCCTGGGCTGTTACGTAATGTCTGTTGTTAAATAACTACCGACGTTTTGGAGAAGTTTGCTACCTCAAGTTTCAGTGCCTGTGTAGCCCTAGCAAGTAAGACTACTCAGACTCTGAAACTGGAAGAAGCAAACCCCATGACTGGACAATAATTTGCATTCAGATGCTGAGAGTAGTTGTACACTTTAATGGATTGCTTAACGAACCAATTGAAAGTGGGTTTCTGTTTGGGTCCGCTTCCTTCATTCTTCCAGGCTGTTGCAAAATTAAAGAATCCTAAGCACAACGAATTATATTTAAAATTTATTTTAAAATGCATCTTGGTAATGGTTTTTTGCTACATAACCTATATTGCTTTTGATTCAGTGGCGTGTTCATAAAACGAGTTGGATAACTTGACAGTGCTGGATACTGTCCTGTCTCTTACAGCATAACTGAAACTAATCTCATAATTCACTGGCAAAGAAGTGGGAGGAAAAAGCCTCAGACAGTCCTTAGAGACAACTGCCTCAGACAGTCCTTAGAGACAACTGCCTCAGACGGTCCTTGCAGACAACTGCGTCAGACAGTCCTTAGAGACAACTGCCTCAGACGGTCCTTAGAGACAACTGCCTCAGACGGTCCTTAGAGACAGCTGCCTCAGACGGTCCTTACAGACAACTGCCTCAGACAGTCCTTAGAGACAACTGCCTCAGACGGTCCTTACAGACAACTGCCTCAGACAGTCCATAGAGACAACTGCCTCAGACGGTCCTTACAGACAACTGCCTCAGACAGTCCATAGAGACAACTGCCTCAGACAATCCTTAGAGACAACTGCCTCAGACAGTCCTTAGAGACAACTGCCTCAGACGGTCCTTACAGACAACTGCCTCAGACAGTCCTTAGAGACAACTGCCTCAGACAGTCCATAGAGACAACTGCCTCAGACAGTCCATAGAGATAACTGCCTCAGACGGTCCGTAGAGACAACTGCCTCAGACAGTCCATAGAGATAACTGCCTCAGACAGTCCATAGAGATAACTGCCTCAGACGGTCCGTAGAGACAACTGCCTCAGACAGTCCATAGAGATAACTGCCTCAGACAGTCCATAGAGATAACTGCCTCAGACGGTCCGTAGAGACAACTGCCTCAGACTCGCAGCGCAGACTTTACTCTCACGTTTGTTCGGTAAAGTGCTAATGCGCCTGTAATGCGATAGTGCATATTCCATCAAAATTTGGCGGTGCTTGCTGATATGGTAGGGTCCGTCAGTCCGGACTTCTGAAGCAGAATCCTTACGATAGAGAATTTAAGAGTCATTCAGTGATAAGTGCTAACATTCTTATCCTGATCAAAATTTGACACGGTTTGTAAAAGAACGTAATTTTGCATTAAGGTAATATTATGAGATTGGAAACTGTTAATATTTAATGTGATATATACTTCCAAGAACATGTTAAGGTGATCAAATAACGGAGTAAAGTCCCTCGTTGTGGAGTTTGTCAATGCAGACATAATATTGGGTGGAAAACCTGAAGTATAGGTCTGGTTCAGAAACTGTCTTTAAAGAAATGGCATGGAAAAAGAAAAACTGGACTGGATTAATTCTGGATCAGGATGTCGGTCATTGGAGGGCTTCTGTTAACACGCCAATGAAGTTTTGATTCCATATAAGGCGTAAATTTATTAACTAGCCGAATGAAGAAATCTGGATTTTGGATTTACTGAAATCAGTAAGTGTTATTAAAGTATATACTGACATATGTAAACCTTAAAGCCGACGGCCCTACTTGCTGATAATTTTTCCATTCAACGCCACCAACTGAATTTAATACCAGCATTAAACCTTTAGTCACATCAAGTAATCAAATAATCAAACAAAGGAAACGTATGGTACACTTGTGTGGGGTAGCTGCTTTCCGAGAAGATTTGCAGACGGGGAGGATATAATATTACATTCTGTTAATGAGTGTGTAACCGAAGACTTTTTTTAATTGCGCCGACCGAGTAGAACTTCTAATTTTTAGCTCTTCATTTGTAGATGGAGACAAAGCCGGTCACCGAAAAGTTGTGGATATAATCTCAAATCCAACTGAAGGGAAAAACCTCACCTCCCGTCTCCAGTTACGGTTTTCCTATAATCTATTACGCAAAGGACTGTACTATATAATGTGATAAAAGTGGTGTAGGAAGTACCCAGTAGTAGTGATTCTTTTACTTTGAGGGAAAGGTTCCTTAAACTTCTCCCTGCACTCAGTTTAATGCAGCCGTTTTTCGTCGTCACAAATATACTGCCAATTTTCTACTAAAAGAGAACTTCTACTCAGCAAGCGTTCTTGCTCCGTACAGAATTTCCTCGCACACTAAATCAAACACATTTTTAGTCATCCTTCATGTGCGAATTGGAAGCTGGGAAATGAATGTTTCTTTGTTTACAATCAGCACAGAACAGAGTAATTTTCGAAACAGACTTCCACTTATATTATACTCGTACCATCTTGTCTTCATAAAAGGTGTTCTTAAACAAGTATCACGGTACTGTATCTGAAGAAATATCTTCTTTACCAACATAAAACAAAGTCTAATAACTCTAAATGCCTGTGCATTAACGTTAAAAAAGTCCGTATGTTTCTCACAAACTCTTCTGATGTGATTCTTATGATTCTCGGAATAAAAGCAGAAAATCCTTTAAATGACATTAAGAAGTCCGTTTTTGTTATACAAACAGTGCCATTTCTGTGGGTAGGACGTGCGCTTTTACGTATTATTAAGTGATTTTTAAGCTTCAAACTCTCACTGTAAGTTAGAAGCTGAATAAATTGTTTGTCTCATCAGATCCTTATAATGCGACTAAGTCAAGCAACTTGCACTCTTCTGCAACGCACATTTTGAAAGTACTGTGTTATATTCATAGTTAACGTCAATGCTTCTGGAGGGAACAGCAAGCACTGTTGATTCAGTACAGTCTGTATGATCCCAAGAATGATTCTGAGCACTATAATTTATTGTGTGAAGTGGAAACAAATAGCAGACCTCAAATGTAAACTATATAATTAAAGTACTGTACTAAGTGCAATGTAAAGAAGAAATTCGGAGTTGAAAATTTGTAATTGAAAGTTGCTCTCCTGCTGCCTTCTGTCATAGTGCTTTCAGTGTCTGATATCTCTCTGTGTTTGTTATCGAATGCCGTCCAGAGAACGGAGGTTTGCGTGTGTTTTGAATCATCATGCCTACTGATAGTAACCAAAAGTGCATAATAACAATAAAAAGCGCAATCACAGAATTAAACGAAGGTTTTTAACGAAGTAATATTTTCTGAATTTGAAGAAAACCGATTTTGAGCAAGGTAACTGGCAGAAACGAAATGTAATATATTATCAGGCATACACCTGGGGAGGAAAGTTGAAGGTAAGAGACGTGCTTCGAAATTCGTGTAAATGCAGTTTCATGTGCTCATGAGGGGAACTGAAGTGTCTTGAGGATTGAAACTCGCAGAGTGCGCACAGTGGTGGAAATATTACAGCTATATAGACGTGATACGATTTTGGCTTTCGGAAGTTGTTTCTGAAGAATGACTGAAATACGTAAGCAAACACATACCAAAATACCAGAGGTACTTTTATGCTGCCTGATTTAGAATAAATCAAAATATTGGCGTAATTAATTAGAAAACGTTGAGGTAATAACAATAGAAGCAGACAGCTATTGTTAGAAAGAATTTATCGTAAAATTTATTTGACTTCTGTTGCGATTTTTTACTTAAATTGTGTTAATTTGTGTTGCACAATAAAATGTAATTGTAGATGTGTAACCTTTATGCTGAAAATTGAGTTTCGAAGGCCAGTTTCATAGCATGAACACAATTACAGTGTAAGGAAACTTTACGTTACCATAAAGTTAAGGGGTTTTTTTTTTCATGAATGCGATACGATTGAATATTCAGGAGAAAATCTGTTTTCCGAACAGTGTTCACTAACTCAACTTCTTTTCGACAGAAACACTTTCAGTAGGACAAATAGCTTGGTTGTGTAGGCAGCATATTAACTCAGCAGCGATAAAACTGTGATAGGATTTTCTGTTGAGCCTTAATTACAGTCTGTCTTCTCGTTGGCAACAAATACTGCATATTACGTTAGATGAATTTGGAAAGTAATTACAAGCTACATGGTCTACTAACTTACAACAACCTCTCTTTAGAAATTGTCGTTTAATCATCGTGTAAAAAATGAAGAATTATTACATGGGGTCAAGGAGGAAAGGAACATGCTACATAAAATAAAAGGAAGGAAGGAAGGAAGGAAGGAAGGAAGGAAGGAAGGAAGGAAGGGTGACTGGATTGGTTATATTTGAGCACGAACTGCTTTCTAAAACTCGTTATTCAAGGAAAGATAGTAGGGATGGAAAGACGATGAAGAAGATGTAAGCAGCTACTGAATGCCCTTAAGGAAAAGAGAAGATACTGGAAATTGAAAAAGAAGGTACTTGATCGCACTGTGTGGAGAACTGGCTTTGGAAAAGTCTAGGGACCTCTCACAAGATAGGCTACGTAATGAGTGAATAAATTATTGAATATTGCCAATAAAATATGGACTTATAACAGGGCGGATGTTGAGCAAAACAATGAAGAAATTTGACATGTTTTTAAACATCAATATACGTGCTCAGAAATACAGGCTGCTTGTTTTATGGAGAGCTGCTGAAGATTTTTGCTGCTCTTTATGTGGCTGGCAGAGATGGATTGTGTGCGCACTTTTTCTGTTGTCCTGAAGAAGAAAAGAACTGCAGCAGTAGCTCAGTTATCCAAGGAGTCTTCGTGGTTACTGCGGTAATGATTTAGCCACGTTTACATTATAAAAATGCTGGTCGGCTTCTGGCTGTATCTTCAGTGGAGATGAAATGTTTTTATAAATTTTACCCCTCCTGTTTCATGTTTAGAAGTTTCGACTTAGACTAATAGCGTCAGCTCTTATGGCTACATTTTTGTGACTTTCGCAAAACGAACCTCGACCTAGGACCGAAAATGATTCTGTACAACTGCAGTAGTCTTAACCGCTAAGCCGTCTGTAAGATGACAAACTTAACAGGAGCGTAAGTTTTGGGACTTCTGCCAACTCTGTGATTTAAGGTCCATGTAGTTTCTGTATTTTGATAACTACGGTACACTGCAGGGGGTATTTTACATCTAATTTATGCGATAAAGGCTTACTATTTCACCGCACGTGATCCAGTAAAATCCAGTTTACACATCTAAAGTATATTTAGCAAAGATAAATTACGTGTGTTAATATGTACTGTTGTTATCAGATTACTTTATCCTTGTATTGACAGTGGTTAACCGTGTGCTCTCAGCTGCTGTATACGCATACAAACTACAGCAGTATCGAAAACAATAATTGCACGATTGTTTAAAAAATTTTGACTCTACTAGTATGTAGTTTCAAATGATTTCTTAATTTTATATGGATTAGTTTTCGCTTCCTGGTTGTGACTCCCATTTAGCTTAAATAAGGTGAGGAACATGTTGAGTGCTCTGTGCTCCATGTATGCACTCACTGCTTTACAGTGATACTGGTCTAATGTATAGAATACTTCCGAACAAACACAGCGATGTGATACAAAATTAAAAATTGGACACTTGATATGATCTAACGACGGAAGTTTATAAACACAGTAATTTTGTCTGTTGGATTAACAAATTTCTTTTCATTTCTAGAATTTCGAGATACGTTCCTTTGAGAGGAGATGGGCTGTCCTGATTGAGCACTTTTGACTTTTCCCGAAAATTTCGGCTACACCTTTCAAATGTTAACATATTTATTCTATGTCATCCCCTCATCATGTCACAATTTTAAGTCCAGGTTGCTTTCCTATTCCTTGATTTTATCAAGAAACTATCGTCGAATAAACAAAGAGGCACATTTTAGAGGAAAATGGGGGGAAATGTAACTGCAGAGTTAGAAACCTTTGCTATCGCACGCAGGAAGCCTAAATGTTTACTTAGACGCTACACACTACAGTACGTGACCTTGAAAGGTAATTTGTGCCCAGTGTAAACTTTACTAGGGTCGAGGTTTTGGCGGTACAGTGAGCTGCTTTATCTAACTACGTGATTTTCACATTGCGTTCAGTACCTTACGTTGTACGGCACGACAAGGCCTGCACTATACCTCGCTTTGTTAATATTTCTGACGTAGATACATCCCTAGCTGCAACCCTTTACATATTCATTCGATGCGTGACTTCTTGCAATTATCCCACCGTACATTGGCACTGAGGAAGTCACAGCCCTTCGCCTCTCTCCTTGCGACTGTGGCAGTAAAAACGGACTCTGTGTTGGCTGAGTGGATAAGATGAAAAGGGCAAATCTGTGACCCTTTATGGAGTGCTGGACATTGTAGGATCTCTGGGGCTTGTTATGTGTCGACAGGGCGTAGAATTATACGAGATGGATGGTTATATACCTGAAAACAGCGTGTAGAAATCCGATCTTAGTAAGGCAACTGAATGCGTTTATATACGTGTAATCTTTAACCCTTTGAAGACGAAGCATATCTGTTTTATATAAGGGCTCAGTGCGTACCGCGCTCTAAACATTCTCGACCTTGGTTATAAAAATCAGTCTCTTAATGTTTTATAAGGCAAAAGTTGCTCTTTGTTCTGAGATCCGTACAAAACACATAAACGGAATGTGGGCACAAAGTAGAACTTTTGAATGTTAAAACTCGTGGTATGTAAAGTTACCGCTAGGCTTTAAAAGGTTAAAGGGGATGTACTTAGGAACTCTGCGGCATTAATAATTGCGCTGAGTGTAGCTTCGGGGAGTACAGCACTTGCTGCAATCTACTTCTGAGTTCTTTACATTCCCGTCTGCTATCTAAAACTTTATTATTAGTAGGTTGTGTGTACAGTATTCTGCTTTGTACAGTGTAAAATCTGGGGCTGTCCGTTTAGTGCACAAAACACATACTATTATTTGCAGGAGATTCGGAGGTAGCAGAAGATTTTGTACAAGAAATTTGGTGTACGCACTTAAAAGATTTCTGTTATAGAGTGACACGCTGAAAAATTTCGTATGCGTATTAATTACTGTCGCCTCAGTTCAGTGTAACACGTCTTCGTTTTGTATGACATTTTACCTTTCTGAATTTTATGGGATATTTATAATTAAGAAGTAGCCTTTTGCTTTTGTTCTTCTTCCAGCTTCAGACGGAATCGTCCGTTTAGTGTAAATCCAGAAGCAAGCAATTGAGCCATAAGAAATTAAACCAGTTACCAAATTTGACGCTTTATGCAAATGCAAGTACGTACTAACAAAGTGCCTTAAGGGTGCAACAGGAAACGAGTCTGGACTGTAGCCGCAATAAACTTCATTAGCTTGGCGTGCAATCAAATTAAGTGCACATGGTGCTTTAAATCCACACGCAGGCAATATATAATACTTTCGAACTGTTTAGTCTCGTTAACGATCAAGGCACTTGTGTCGCCACAGTCACTTGATTGAATTACACAGTGGTGAGTGTGTTACTTGAGTCTGATGTTTGTCTTCGCCGTGAATCGACACGCGTCGCTAGGCACACAATCGACACATCGCGGTTATTATGAATGGCATAGGGCAAGTCTGCGCGATAAAGATGTTTTGTGATGAGGTTCATGGAGATCGTGTGAAGGGAAGAGATACCATGGTGCCTAATAGCGTCCATCAGCGCGGATTAATGATTAGATGTTCAGTTCCATAAATGACTGTGCAGAGACAACATACGTATCAAACTAACCGGAAGAGGACTCGGAGGACTGAATGAATTATGCTTGGGAGGATAATGTAATAATAAATCTTACAGAAATAGGGTGGGGCTGTGAAGTGGATTTATCTGGCTTAGGATATGGACTAGTGGCGGGCTCTTGTGAACACCTTAATGGCTATTTACGCGTATTTTCTTTGGAAATTAGGAGACTTATCATCGGACTAAGATTCTCAAAAAGGACGCTGTTCTGTGGACGTAGATAAAATGTCTAAAATATCACAGGCATAATAATGCGAAGCACTCAGAGAATATGAAGCTCATGCATTCAATTTTAAACTGAAATGCTCTTGATAAAGATAAAATCCGTCCAAACACAACTACGTTCCATTTAGTCATCTTCAGGTTCACAAATCTGGAACCTGAAGATGACCTAAACGGTCGAAACATGTTGTTCTCTGCGTTTACAGGGATTTTATCTTGATTCTGTTATAAATAACACATCGGAATAACATCCTTTGAAATTCTCTTCGATATTCCACTGTCTTGGGAGTACGGTATATGCTATAGTATTATGTCATACAATTTTTTGATATTTTATGAATGTAATACCTGCTGTTGTACACTTACGCGTGTTAAAAATTAGCAGGTATAAAAATGTCTGCATAGTTCCAACAGACGGCTCAGTGGTGACTATTTAAAGACGTTGTGAAGGAGCTTCCGAACCACACCTGCAGGTTCCTATCAGTGCCAGCGTAGTGACTTTACATCATGGACGCACCGAAAGAGGGGGCTGCCGGGCTGCAGCTCCCCCCCAAGCCCCACGGAACCGAAATTTACAAAACAAACATTTTGTAGATATTATGATATCAAAAGTTTTACGTTAGTTACCCTTCAGCTGAAATCATCCACTGAAATCGGCAGATGACTAGTACGTTAGAATTTTGAAAAATAAGTTAATAAAATTAAAAAAAAAACAAGGAGGCAGGACGCTGTGACTGAGTCATGGAACATGTAACTATATTCGTATGTATATAAATGCAGTTGCAAAGAGTGTTGATTCTTATAACGTAATTTTTAAAATTAAACATAAATTAGTCGTATATATAGCGTCAGGGTCAGCAACCCCCCCCCCCCCCCCAAAGGAAAGGTTCTGGGTGCGCGCCTGCTTTAGAAGGAACTTGAGGCCTACAAATTAACGGTCTCAGCAGTCCAAGAAGAACAAATATTTTTGAAAGCGTAGACTCTGAATATGGAAGCAGCAAGTTATTTCGAAACATATGTACATGTTCCGAACGAAATGGCGTGATATCCAAGAAAACCTGATGCTTCTTGAACAAAGCCGTAAGAACCTCATATCCTCTTATCTGGTGTAGCTTCTTAGTTTCACACTGTCTCTACACCTGTAATTTTAACCTTGTAAAGCCTAGCGGTAACTTTACGTACCACGAGTTTTAACATTAAAAAATTCTACGTGGTGCCCACATTGCGTTTATGTGTTTTGTACGGATCTCAGAACAAACAGCAACTTTTGCCTTATAAAACATTAAGAGACTGGTTTTTATAACCGAAGTGGACAGTGTTTACGGCGCGGTACGCACTGAGTCCTTATATAAAACAGATACGCTTCGTCTTTAAAGGGTTAATATAATAAGTATTAATTGTGTATAATTTGTGTGTGTTCGTGATTTACCAACACGTCACATTTAATATGCCTGAGTAACAAAAACAGTAACAACAATATTAATTACTGCAAAGGATAACAAGAAGATAAATCATGTAAATTTGGAACGTCCGAAATTACAGTGAAAATGAAGACACGTAAACCTACAGCTCTATAAAGGGATTTAACGTTTTGTAATATTTCAGTGCTCGGTGGTATCCTGGCAACGTTTCATCTCCGGATAGCTTTAATGGTGTGTCTTGCAATAACTGGTAGCTCCTGGCAATGTTTAGTCTCTTGTTTAATTCCAGTTTCACGTTCCACGCAATTACTATAAGACTTAAACGAGTGGCTGTTACTCGTAGCTCGCTTCAAACTGTGTCTACATTATACTTGCGTGGCCAGGGACGGAAATATGCGGACCCCCTAAAGAATACACGATATGGAGCCTCGAGCCAAGTAGAATAATCTAGAAAGAAAAGTAGGTAGATCCATTTCGCATATTTGTTAACATTTATTTAGTAGGGATGCCCCGGGTGAGTAGGTAGAACTGCCTTATATCGGGGTTGCGCGGCGTTAAATACTAGCTACAGTGACTGAAGTTTTTCATGGTTTTTCTTAGTCCCTCCAGACATGTCGCAATAGTGCCTCAATGTATTCAGTGGCTGATTAATTCTGCGTATATTTCTATTATATTTTCAATAATAATTCTATCATACTGCCCTGTACAAACACTGGCCTAGAGGCAGCATCGTTTAAATCGTAAATAAGTGGGATACTTCCGAAACGTGCTAAAGTAAGAGAAGCTCGTAAAGTCACTTATGTCTTCGACGTAAGACATAGTTTCTCTCTCTCTCTGTCTCCATACAAACAAAAAACACCCACTCACCCCCCCCTGGGGGCCACACACAGACAGACACACACACACACACACACACACACACACACACACGTACACGTACACTTTGTGTGTGTGTGTGTGTGTGTATGTATGTATGTATGTATGTATGTATGTATGTATGTATGTATGTGTGTGTGTGTGCGCGTGCGTGCGCGTGCGTGCGTGTGCGTGCGTGTGTGTGTGTAATGTACGTACGTACGTACGTACGTACATACATACATACATACATATACATACACAGACACGCACATACGTACACAAGCATCTATATTCCTGCAATTTTTTATGCTCTCAGTGGCGTTAGAATATGCTGCCTGCATTCGGACAAGTTCTACAGCCCTTTTTCTCTGTGCGTGAAAGAAAGCTGCAGGGGGGTAATGTGGCTGTAGAAATTTATGTTTGCTGGTGTTTTCTGTAGCTAATTCCATCTGATTGTCTTTTCTGTATTCAATATGTGACTCAAGCAATTGCAAGGCTTTTATTTATCTGTCGAAATTTCATGGAGCTGTATACAATTGACGCGTCTTGTAATTTTACTGTCGACTTCTGTTTATTTTGTAAGTTGCTCGCGTCTGCAGTTCTTCGTCTTTCGTTGGGTCGCTTTGAATGATGGACGGCGTCTGTGGCTAGAATGTTGATTCATCTCCTTGCGATCTGTCGGGACGTGCTGGAGCATTCGATCCCTAGGTAATTCGTTTCTTTCAGACAGCAGCACAACAAATGTGGGGAAGCTGAATGGGAACACCAGCAGGTGGCAACAGCCTCTCTTCATTTGCTTCTGTTTTATTTATATTTTATTAGTTATGACATGGAATTCACAGAAGATACAACTACCAATAATGATATGGGGCTAAGAATTGTTACCAAGTTTATGATCTGCAGAAGTGTAAACGTCTTCACAAATACGTTCTGCTTTTATTTGCTTCGATTTCCGCATTATTGGCCCGATTCATAGAAGGGAATGAAGGTTAATTTGATTCTAACTCACTGTCTGTCTGTCTGTCTGTGGCGAAATGTAGATGAAAGAATTTCGATAAAATTACGTGTTGTATGTTTCTACTAAAATATATCTGAATTGAAGTTTGACTAATTTTACAACACACATCATATTAAATAGGGGTTTAATCAATTTTCACTACGAAATATAATGCTTGTTGAACTTTTTGCTCCAACGGGTAAATATTCCGAAGCGTCGATACGTATTTTTCAATAGTGACGCCGTCATATTCCAGACACTTGAACTTTAAACTTCAATCCAATCCGTAGTTCTAAACGCCATTTATATCACGTGTATTTTAATCATATTCTCTCATCTGCGCCTTAGGTTACCAAGTTCTGCGAGACTCCCAAAAAAAAGCCTTTTTGAATTCCCCAAAACTTTGACGATTATGTGTAACTTAATAGTACCATTTCGTGACAAACATTACTGACAATATCGTCGTCGGTTATGACAATCGTATGATACAGAGCACACGTAGATTTATACAGGTGATCTGCTTACCGGTATACCTGGGCCCAATTCATGTATGTATTGTGGCGTTTTGGCACATTTGCAGTACTGCGAAAACAAGTATTAACTTCGTCATATATGTGTGTCCGTCTGTCTGCATGGAACTACTCAGCTCGCTCTGGATGGATTCTAATTAAATGTTGTAGTCTTTATTGTTAATAAAGCATGTCAATTGAATTTAAGTTTGGTCAAAACCCGACAAAAATAATTGAATTTGTTATGTCACTGAATTTTTCCTGTGTAGAAACAATTTTCAGGTTAATATCAAATATCTTGACTAAGGCATTGTTAGGAATTTTTGCAGTGTTGAAAGGAATTTTGTGAAATAAAAATAGAAGACAATAATATATTGAGCGAGAAAATCTTATTTTATTATATATTAACCCTTTAAAGACGAAACGTAATCTGCTTTATATAAAGACTCAGTGCGTACCGCGCAGTAAACACTTTCAACCTCGGTTATAAAAAGCGAATGAGTTGCTGATATTTACGGCAAAAGTTGCTGTTTGTTCCGAGAAATGTACAGAATACACAAACGCGATTTGAGCACTATGGAGAATTATTGAATGTTGAACCTGGTGGTACGTAAAGTTACCGCTAGGCTTTAAAAGGTTAAACATCACGTCAAAAACGTCTCTGGATCCATTGCTAAAATATTTGTTTCTTCTTTAAATTTTGAACGTAATGAACTCTTTTGAATTTTTGAAATCGCACCCGTAAAGCACGTTAGAAGTAAAGAGCCATAATGGTGATAGTTGTGCCACTGTAACAGTTAGAATGTTATAACTTGAAATGTCAAAGTTTATAATTGTAGGTCTTAAAGTTCGTCTAGCTAAAGTGCATGAATAGTCGCACAATTGCATTTACTCCTTCAGCAGTTGGTGCTGTGTTTATCCGTTTCGCAGAAAGTAATTTGGCTTTATCTCACAATGTCAACTTATACATGTTTTACTGAAGTACTCGCGTGTAGTCTAGATTTAGAGCAAAGCTGTAAGAGGAAAATGGGTTCAAATTGCACAGTTACAAATTCTGTCACTTTCTAAATCTCATGTGAACCCACTTTCATATGTTGATTTTAATAGGCAGATAGGTATCAGACTGCGTCACTGGATTGTAGATACAGAAGATCAAAATACGAGTTTTCACCGCAAAGAAATCCTCGACTGGGGAGACGCAAACGAAGATGGAAAAACCAAGAGCATCTTCAAGGTGAAGAGGAACGGGTCTCATGGGGCCTAAACCTCAACCTTTGATGATGATGATGATGATGATGATGATGATGGTGGTGGTGATGAAGAAATCCTCAAATCTTACATTATTATGCATTAATACGAACTTAAATTATAGGCTGTATCTTTATCAGAAACGTTTTTTTGGTTAGTGCACACTTCCACACTCATTCGTTAGGTTTGCACGGACGACACTTTGATGTGTTTCGTGTTTATCAGAATTATAAGTGTATTGCAGACGCTTGTGTAAGTAACTACGCAACACATTATTTCGCTCATTGTCAAATACTCAGCAGACTTGTATGTTAGTGACACTGCAAATACTCAGCAGACTTGTATGTTAGTGACACTGCAAATACTCAGCAGACTTGTATGTTAGTGACACTGTAAACTTGCAGGAAATGTTGGAGATAAAAGATAAAATTGTCAGTACGCTTTCTATGAAGGCGTACTGGGGAATGCGTTATGTTGTCACGCATTCTTACCTACGTTACAACATGCAAGGCGAGTTGTCAGAATTGGGCTCCCGCCGCTTTATCTCCGGAGAAGGAGCCCTCCAAAGTATTGAATAGAAGGGGGAATTTTTCTCACCGCCTGCCTGGACAGCTTGGAGACGGGAAAAACCTCGTGATCTTGACGGTAATCGAAACAATGGCCTTCATTATTTCAGTCCGTATTCTAGTCGACCTTTGCAATTTCGGTCGTGATGAAGTCCAACCTGATTCATCCTTTTCGCTCCCCTTTTCCATATTTCTGATTATTACATTATTCCATATTACCTTCAAATAGGTAAAAACCAAATCCTTTCAAATTCTTTACTCACTAGTAATGATATTAATGATATTTTATTCAAATATATGCAGTGCTGCCTGTACCTAACACATGCAGTTAATAAACACTATTATATAATTCAAAATCAATTAGCCAGTGTTTTAACTGCGATAACACATTTATGTAAAATATTTATGAAGGTGACAAATTATAAGATACGTAAGTCCTGGAGGTATCAGACATTTTCTGTGGTACTTCAACAAATGCCAGTATAGTGCTTTGAAGAATCGTTAAGTGTTCTCTTCGAATTCTCTGTGTTTTATAGGAGAGCGCAAATAAATACGATCCTAGGTGCCAACATCTTGAAATGAAGATAAACGAAGAAAGCTGTTACTTTAGTGCATTTAAAAAAAGCAGACTGACATTTGTTCGGTTCTCTTGGTAGCCATGCTTTTATACTTGAATTGAAAGCGTGCTGTAGGATTTCTCACAGGAACACACAGATATTTATCCAACAGAAATGTTCTCTTCTTTAATTTGCCACTTTTTATATATTTATTTATATTCCTAAAATATCCCCTTTTGAGTAGGGCTACCTAAATGCTGATACTAAAACCCTCTGACATAGGCCAACACTTCTATTTAGCAGCGCGGCTCTTTTAATGCAAGTCTGTGTAAATTATGTGAGATGGATTTGGGATTGCTGAAGAAGGTGAAGTTCAATACAGAATACCCCGTCCGTATCGCCGCTGTCTAAAGGCGTGCAGGGGATAGGGAAGCAGTGCGGTTTAACTTCGCTAACTTCAGCACTCGATGTGGGTAAGGAGGTAACGGCTATATTATGCGGTCGCGATCCAATATTCTTCAGACAGGAAATAAATCAACCAGGTGCGTGAAACAGAGTCCTTCTTGAGAAGCCCCGTAACTAGTCAAGAAACTTCCCGAAATTGCATCCCAAGGCTCATTATCACGCTTACAGGACACCGAGAATTGTTCTTATCCTCAGCCAGATGAATCCCGTCGACACCCTTCCATTCTGTTGATTTAATATACATTTTAATATTATTCTACCAGCTAGGCCTAGGTCTTCCAACTGGTCTCTTTCCTTCAGAATTCCCAACCAAAACCCTATATGGATTTCTCTTCTCCCATACACGTGCCACATGCCCCGTCGTTCGCGTCCTCCTTGATATGATCATGCGCATAATATTTTATGAGGAATACAAATTATGGCGCTCTTCATTATGGACTTTTCTCGTTTTTCTTAGGCTCAAGTATCTTCCTGAATTCTGTCTTATGGAACAGCATCAGTATAGGAAAGAGAGACAGTAACGAAAATTGAACCTAATCCTTTCTGACCTTCATCTGGTATTGCTTCGGCAGTTCAGCCGCGAAGGCTGGTACAGCTTCGTAGGACGCTTTAGTGAACAGGAAATATATATATATGGATTTGTTTTTCCGAAAATGATGTAGTAAAAATTCACTGGGGGAAACAAGAAGTGAAGGGTATGGCAGTACGACTTACATCCATTTCTGTAATGAAGACAAAAAATATCTCGCAGAGGATAAGCAAAATGACTAACCTGAACATGATTGTGAACTGCGTACTTTCGATTTCTGCCCCTATGTTTAATATTTTGCTTTTCCTTTAGACATATCAGCGAAGATCGTGTACCCGTTTCTCGTGTATGAAAACTGAAAGTTGCAGGGTCTAACAAAACGTTCAGTAATAGAAAAGAGAAAAATACGAACTGTTGATCCCATCTTGTTTAAATTTTTATCCGAACACTGTTCCTCTTAGGAAGTACACTTTTTATCAAATGTCTTCTGCATTATTTTTTCTCTTTTGAAGTAAATAATATTCAGAAAATTGTCCCAAGCGCTGTATATTTATAATTCCTTATGCTCTGGGACGTGAAGAACCGACGCTACCATCTGTTAATAATAAAGATTCGTTAGATGATACACTTAAGAAATAAAGGAATTTAAAATTTTTGTTTGTATTTTGTACACAGTTCTCTACTGTATACTGTTTGCTGTCGTCTAAATTTACGAAAGTCTTTCCATTTTGTAAAATTAATACATCTAAATTGTAAATTTGCTTTTTGAAGACAGTTCCTCTCGACATTCTTCAGAGCAGCATTATTGCCCCTTTTCACCGTTGTTCTCAATAATGAAGTTCCACTTTGGTCTTCCTGACACAGATTTCTAGATAATTGGACTGCTTTGTTTACCGTGTACTCTTGTTGTAGGAGTTCCCTTATTCTGTTTTCTCTACCCTTCTTGTACAGTTTTCTCCTTGGCCTTCATTAGTGTCATTCTTATGATCTTGGGAAGTAACTATCTAATCGGTTTATTGGTTTCCTTTTCATATTAAATACATGGGCCAGTGCCATGAAATGCCCGTACTTACGATGAAGTGAAACTTTATAGAAGGAATAATTTGTCACACCGCCCACATGATGCTCGCTATTGGTCTGGTCTCTGAATCTTTTCGTCTTACATAAGAGAAGAATTTTTACAGCCCATCTGTTTTTGGAAAACTTTTTTAAGTCCAGACCGAAGAAAAGTATGTGACATCGACCACCGCTCTGATCAACTGCCCACCAGGACCTCCTTTGGGAAAGTAAATTCTGATAAAGCGTGAAAAAAGAACATTCACTTGCACTTCCTGGCGAGGTCACAACGTGTGGTACTTTACCTGAAGCGTTTCTATACACCTGGATGTTTAGTCACAAGCGTAACGTAAGCAGCTGTGTATAATATTTCATGGAAAGTGTCGATACTTCACTTAAATTTAATTTTACCTTCTTTTATAAGTGGTTACTTGAAAAGTGATATTGAAATAAATAAATGTAGAACAATAAAATAATTTCGAAAGAAGTTACTGAAATTTCGTGGTGAGCTGCTGAGAAAAGAAATGCCGGAAGGCATTTTCATTCTAAGTACAAGTGTAAATGATGACTTGAAACGAACAATTTTATATCCCGTAATCGTAACAAGACCGTAATCCATGTTGATGTTGGAAAGTGTACCAACAATGTGTGTGCGTGCGTGCGTGCATGCGTGCTTGTGTAAGCTGATACGAAATTCACGAACAAGTACACCATCGTGTGATTCCTTTCCCAAAGTGCGTCAAAATATCACACAACATATGGCCTAATAGTTTTCCGAGGTATACGCCAGCGGAAAATGTGATAATACCCTCATCGGCAGTGTTATATGTCGTGACCAGCAGGCGCGGCCTTTGTCCAAGGCACAGTGCACAGGAAGGCAAGTTTTTTTGCGGAGTCATTAGGGAACACGCGCGCGCGCACTCACGGTGTGCATTCGACATGCTCTTATTCCTCAGTCGCGGTGTGGCAGCTGGCCGAAGCAGTGCGCGACAAGCCGAAAAGTCACGGTATTTTTCATTGGCTTAATCCTTCCGGCCGCCGTATGGCCCTCGAGTGGACTCAGCCGCTAACAGAAATGAGTACCAGGAAGATCTTCTAGGGTGCGTTAAGGTGGCAGGGATATCTTTTCTTTGGTGCTGGGAGGGGGGGGGGGGCCCCAAAAGCGGCCAATGCTGACCTTACCACCTTCATATGCCGACTGTCTTGAAATCCTGGGAACCTCAATTTTCTGGATCCCTGAGGGCGTATCCAGGCCTGTCAAGGAATAGCTTTACCTTACCCTATTCCTTGGTGCCTGCAGTAGTAGAGCGGGTAATACTGCGCTAGGCTACGCACTGCGTCTTACCGACTGAGGGCACACAAAGCACGTTGAAAGAATTATGTCGTGAAGCCCTCGTTTCCGAACGACCTTCTTCTGCAGAAGACATTTTGCAAGTGGCTGCGAAATTAACACGCTGTATCTGAAATGTCTTCACACAATAGTCAGTGGACAGACAAGGAGGACATTATGCGTGACGACGCGGCGCGTCCGGTTTCCAGGCACTCGCTTCTGGTCGTGCGGTAATTATCTCTATCTGCGACTGTGCGTGTAGGTTTCATCTAAGCATTACGACCGTTATCTCTGGGCGACATTGCCGTGGGTCTCCGTCTGCTGCCTGACAGGCTGACTGCTTTTGTGGAAGCTGTTCTACCGGGGTTACTTTGAGGCAAAGCTTGTATTTGCAGCACGACAGTGCTTCAGCACAGCATGGGGAAGATGTCCGGCAGTAGTTAAAAGCGACATATCGGGGAAGGTGGGTAGGAGGTGGAAGGCCAAGTACATGGACTCCTTGTTTGCTGGATCTAATTCCGGTGGATTTTTTTCCTGTGGGCGCAACTGAAGAAGCACTTTACGCATTCCCTCGCAGGACTGTAAAAGAGTTCAGGCAGCTGTGATAACAGTCCATGCCAAAGTATAAGACGTGCTCGGGAGAATGCCATGTGGCGCACTGCCGTATGCTTTGAAGTGGACGGAAACCACTTCGAAATACTATTGTAAATACGAGGCGCCCATTTATCGATCATTTGACACATTCAGCGATGTACTTTTCGAAAAATGAATGTGTCAGAACCAACATTCTGTAGTATTTGCCTTTTTATAAAAAAATAAATCACATTTTTTAAAACTGTTGTCGAATTTCTTTTCACTCTGCCTACTATTTGGGACTTCACTATCCTTGCAGATATAAACAGCACATGGAAATGAAAGATAATGCACACTGGATATTATGCTCCAAGAACATAAAATAATACATCTGCGTTGTTGTTTTATTATGTGTAAATGGCACTGAACAATGTTTCAGATAAACGTTGCTGATCACAACGAACTCTGTATTTTGCAATGCACGAGCTGCTTATAAAACAAGACCTTTTTGATAAAAGAAGTTGCGGGTAGAAATAAGCTTCAGCAGCGTGTAAATTATGTATGACTGTACTTATCCAGAAACTGTCACAGCAAATTCCGTTTGATGATGCGTTAGCGAACATAAGAAACGTGCTCGTAACCCGAACACAGTTCCTTTAAGTTGAAGAATGTAGCTGAAACTAGGCACCTAATTCAAACCCCTTGATCTGAAATATCCAAATGATACGTATTTCAAATCCACCTTCAGTAAGCCCTGATTGGAGAAGCATTAAAATCGTAGAAGGTAAGCACGTATCGGTATTGTGTAAGTCAGTTCAATGCTTCGAACGGACGAAAAGGGGCAATTACTGACACTAAAAGGCATTATTCTACCTTTATATTTTACATAGTAGTCAGGTTCTATCGAATTCTATACTGCTGTTTTAATATTTGGAATATTTTGGGATATGATTCTCACATCTGCGCTACGTTCTCCAAAATAAATAAAAAACTTCAGTTTCAAAGTAGGCTGTAGGTTAAAAGTGACTTCTTTTTTACACAAATTAGATATTCATTGGGTTATGAAATACAGTCTTTGATAGAAGTAATCTTTCATAGTGAAGTACCATCTATGCTTGTGTTCATAAAATCTAGAGTACAGCTATAAGACGTCAGAAGTTCATGAAGTGAAACTGCAAGTCAGGTTTGTCTTGCTATAAAGATTATATATAGTAATGTTGACGCCATAAATACCTTTATGGGTCTATATTTGAAAAAGTCAATTATCGTGTTTGATGTCTGTGACGTTCTGTCGTAACCATGACAACGGTTTTAATCATGGACTTAATAAAGAAATCCTTTCATCACTCTACGTAGCAAGGAAGAAGCATAATTAAAACATGCAGTAATGTGTTAGTCTAGTGCTGTCCTTAGCGTTCCATACACACGTAGTGGAACATCAGTTGAAGCAGTATAGCCAATATTAATAGTGTTAGACCAATAATTTCGTCAGAAGGTTTAACCGCTATAATTCCAAATTTAACACAGCTTCTCTAGCAGAACGTGTCTCACTGTAAGCTTAATTTCGGAACGTATATAATCTTTTTTATATGATTGTTTATTTAAGCTTTTAAAGCAGAGTGATGTTTCGAAGCCTTGATATGGTTTTTGCATGAAATAGTAATTACGTCCATAAACAGCTGAGACCTGGTCGGCTTGGTAGTAGAGACGGAGTTTGTTTCCTGTGACGGAAGAGGTGAAGAATTATGTATCATTTATGTGAGATTGTTGCTGCAGGGTTTTAATGTTAGTTACTAAGTTCCGTACGTTATATACGATCGAATGAGAAAAACACACAAAACTGTGAATTTAAAATTAATAGGAAGAAAGCAGTTGTGGCCTGCTTTTAATACACAATGACAGTATTTGGGCCTCTTTTATTAATTTGTGCTTTATTTGGCAACGCTCTTAGTAGCCCAGACGCTATAGTGTTAGATGGACTCTAGGAAATTTGTAAATAATGAATCCGAAAATAGTAGCGCAAGAAAGCGTCGCGGCAAGGCTGAATTTAATATTGCGGCATTTTTACGAAAGGATTGATAAAACAAACAGAACTGTCAAAAGACCCAGTCTTCGGATCTAAATTTGAACCGCGGGTCTCCAGATTAAAGGCAGGACTGCTACTTATTTGGCCACGGTAATCATACTATACGGACGGAAAGTGTGGGAAGGCCTTCTGTGGTATACAGAATTATGCTGTAGCAAATATTAATAGAAAATTGTTTGTCATTTCTTTATTGTAGGCATAAATCACTCATATTATTTTCTGAAGTGTAATGTAAGAGCACATTGACCGTGTCAAAAATGTATCCAACTTTCGATATGATGGAGAATACTAGGGAAAATATTGCAGACAAATCCAAAATGTGGTTAAAAAAGACGCAATCTTACTCGTATCTACACGTTGTGTGTGAAATATTTTTATGTAAACAAATCGAAATATGGCGACGATATGGAACTTCGAGTTTACACCCAACAAATTAAAGGCAGGCGTAATCTCTGCTTCAGTAATAAGAGTTTGGCAATGATAAATGCAGATCTTTAAGATTGGAAGTGTATGGAGGGGAAAACAAATTTCCTTGAGTTCTGTTGGAACGTCTTGTTATTCAAGGAATTGCAGCTTGTTTGGAGCTTTAGGATTCTTCCCCTAGAGGTTTCCGAATTTTCACTTTGCCAAGTGAGAGAATAATCCAGATGGGTTGCCAGAAGAATCACCACAATAGCCGAAGCGACTCAGAAGACGACGGGAGACAAGTGACTCCAGTGTTACAAATGATCAGACTACTGAGATTATTTCGACTTCGAGGATACTTATACTGTAGTGTGTAGATACTGCGAAGGAAGAGGCAAGGAGTAACAGGTTGTACCTAACATTAACTAAAGATACGTGAAGCACAACTGAGTGTGGACTCTATACACACGATAACCGTTAGGAAATTAAGCGTTACAAACGGATAATTACGGTAGTTTTTATTCAGTAAAAGTAGGAGTAATATATTTTGTGGTTTATTTTACGACGCTTTACCTATCTGCAGTTCTGCGGCTTCGAGTTTGCGATGATGGGATGAATAAACAGAATTTGGAAGTAAACAGTTGTGAACTGATTGAGATAATACTCCGGCGTCTTTCTAAAGGAACTGAGGGAAAAACACGCAAACCTTCATTAGGACAGCTGGTAATTAGACGGATGTTGGAATCCCGCATCACCCGCAAAATGGTCTACAGCATTACCGCTACAGAGATGTCTGTGGTCACAGTAATATTGTTTTGCTGAAAGTTGCGGTAAACACTTCATATTCGGAACCAGCGAGTTCAAATATACAATAAATGCTGCAGTGGTACTTTAAATAGTCCACGACTGTGTCTCACACAAGTGATCAGTCATAATGATTTATAATTTGGAGATGACTGATATACGAGTGTCGTATTGATAGTTAAATAACAATAGAGCCACGTGTTTTGTTTTTAGTAGCGAGATTTAAACTGCATTTACTCTCTCTGAAGATCCACTGATTCTTTATTCTCGCATCCCGGAATTTATTGCAGGGTTAACTGGAAAGGCTGAAGTTCGGTGTGAGTTATGAATGGGCAAGGACGGCTGGAAATTACAGTTCGCCAAGCTTGCTTGTGCTGAAGTAGCTGCCTCTGTCTTTCTGTTTATTGCTAGAAGTGGATGGCAACTGCTTTAGTCACAAAGGTTTCATTGGCTACAAAATACTAAAGCGTTTGTGTATTCGTTCTTACCAGTTCGCCAATTAGTGATTTTTTTTTTTCATGACACGACAGCCTCTAGGGGGCCAGGTCCTCATTATCGAAGATCCACTATCACAGTCGGACACATCACTCTCAGCAGGACTCTTCTGCTCTAGCAACGATATCCGCTCGTTCTTGTGGCATCGATAAAACATGTTCATTTCGCGAATCTTTCAACACATTTCTTGTACATTTCCCCAGACTCTGGGGTCTCAAGACTGATTTCCGAACTGTATATAAGTTCAGGCGAGTTCTGATGTTTTGCACAAGTTTGGAGTTTTTTCGTGTGTAGTGGCATATATTCGATTAACCTTTTAGAACCTAGCTGTAACTTTACGTACTATCCGGTTTAACATTAAAAAATTCTACATGGTGCTCACATTGCATTTATGTGTTTTGTATGGGTCTCACAACAATCAGCAACTTTTGCCTTATACGACATTAACAGACTGTTTTATATAACCGAAGTGGAGAGTGTTTACAGGTACGGTACGCGCCGAGTCCTTAACTAAAACAGATACGTTCCGTCTTTAAAGGGTTAATCAAAAGCAGAGTATTGTGGTTTCAGTGTAATAACTCTAAAATTATTACTCATGTCTGGCCCCTGCACACAAGACTTCATGTGATCACTGTAAACCGCGAACAGTATAAAATATTTTCAGCATGTTTGTAATGTAGTGTTTATAACAGTAGTTCAAATTTGTCTATTCATGTTGCAGTTTTCTTCATCGTCATATCACCTAATCTTAAGCCTAAATAAGGGTTAGATCCGTAGTTTTTGCTTTTGCATTATGGGTTTATTTAAGGTGACAGTATTTTGGCAGGTAAAAATTAAATTGTGTATTACATTGAAACATACACGCCAAACATGACCTTCGGTTCTGTGCAGTGTTGTCTGCAACTTCATGCGAATGGTCTCCTCCTTCACATGTTCGTGTGATTGTGGGAGTGCTGACTATAATTTTGCCTCTCGTTTTGTAAGGATGTAAATCTTCGTGCTTCACAGTAAGGGAAGAACACAAGCTGTGTTCGAGAATAAAGTGACAAAAAATATTTGGACCAAAGAGGGAGGACGTAACAGGAGACTGAAGAAAATTGTACAGTGAGGAACGTGTATGATTTTCAGTCCTCACCAGATATTATTTGGAAGATCATACCAAGGAAGATGAGAAGGGCTGGGCATGTTGCACGCAGTGGGGGAAATACGTACAGGACTTTGATGGGAAATCCTGAAGGAAGGAGTTAAGTTGGAAGATCTAGGCGTAAATGGCAAGGTAATATTAAAGTGAACGTTGAAGAAACGGAATGGAAGAATGTGGATTGTATTTGTTGGTCGTAGGAGATGGGAAAGTTGCAGGCTATTATGAAAAAAGTGTTGAATCGTCGGGTTTCGTAATATGCTTAAGTCTTCATTGCTTTAGGAACAAAGTCTCCCAAAAATGACTTTGCTTCACGGAGTTACTTAAATGGTAGTTAAGTTACTGAAGTTAGTAACATATTCAGTGGGAAGTGTGTGGTTTTATACGTAATACTAGAGGCTATTGCGGGGTGAGTCCCTTCTTTCATTATGACGCAGTAATTAAACAGCAAAAGTTCAGCGTGACACAAAGTCGGAACTCAATTTACAGATGTCAAGAATGTTTTATGTGAAATTTGTACTAACATGGCAAAAACAGGCAGCGGTTATGTTTGTGACAGATGTAAACCACGTGTACCTTTAAGCCACTTTTGTTATTTAGCCTATTGTAATTTTAATTCAGGAAGGACATGATAGGGAAGAAAGATGGAGAGAGAAAAATGGCAAGAGAATATAAACAAAAATAAAACAGACACAGTCTTTTGTATTTGGAACATTTCGTGTTCCAGAAAGAACTAAAGAAAAGGAAAGAGGAAGGAAGTGAAGAACAGAAGAACACACAAGCATAGTTTAATAAACTAAGAAAGCAGCACACTGAAAAATTAGCACAATGTAGTTTTTCCCACATGTCCTGATTCGTAGAAACCTGCTCTCAGTATTGTGTGAGAAGTCATTGTGGAATGAGACACTGTAGTCGTTTGCCTCATTTCAGAACGACGCAGTTCTCAGCAGAAAATAATGGCAGCGTCTGACTAGGCACGTAAAGAAACGTCGGATGCTCGTGGTCTTTGTACAATAGCTTCAAAGCAGTTTATTGAATGTGGTATCGTTTGGAGTAAATCGATTCCAAGAAAATTGCCTAGTGTTACGTTTCGTGAAAAGTGTCGAACCTACAGTTTGAAAGATACGAGAATTTTGTACGTGTTTATGGGCCATTAAATAGTCCATGCTATAAAATAGACGCAGGAGGAGCTTGTTTGAACAACGTTTATGGTAAAACAGACAGAATAAACTTTTGCGTATATGTAAAAAGGGGAAAGCAATCCCATTACAGGCCTGGAAAGGCCTTGAGGGTTCCAGGAGGTTGAGGCTACCAGATTTAAAGACAGTCGGCGCGTGAAGATGGTAAAGTTGTCAGCTCTACGCACCGGCCACCTTTACCACCAGGACATATTCCTGGTAGAGGCTGAGTCGGCCCCAGGGCTATAATGTTGCATGTATGTACGTATAGTTTTTATTGTGGGAGCGGGTGGTAAAACAGTCGTTGGCTAATCACTAGCGTAGGAGGGAGGGAGGGAGGGAGGGAGCGATAGAGCGAGAGAGTTATCACCAAAATACATCTACAACAAAGCGCAAAGAAGAAGCAGAAGGTTAATTTTTAATTTGTTACTTGTGGAGTACGGAAGGGAAGAGCGTGTTTTGAAATGTAGATTACGGGGCATTACTAAAAACAAAAACAAAAACGAAATGCGCAAATGTTTAATGGGTGCGCGATACCCATATGCCTCCCAGAGCCTTAAATATTTTTCGGGTTTGGACAAAATTTTTTACAAAGTGATCGGCATTTGGGTTATTTAACACTCTTTCATCAATCTCAGGTGTTATATAAGTAGCATGAGGCGAGAAAGATACTAGGTATGCAAGAACCTGGAAGAAGACCTTAATAAAACATAATTTAAAGGTGCCATAGAAACGAATTTCCGCTCAATGGCGGCGGAAAGTAACAAAAATTCCCGCTAAGACACTTAGACAACATGACCAGAATTTGAATTCTAATATAATTAAGTGCACTGCTTTGGTGGCGTTTTTATAGGGGTATCATGCTAAAACACATACAGTGAAAACGCGAATTTGAATTTTTCTACAACTTATGACTAACATCTTAATTAAATTCCGGACACCTTCTTACATTTATATTTTTTAAATACGCACAAAATCTGTAATAATTAAGGCAAGTTATGGATACTTGACTATGTAACAGCGCTGTATCAACTACAGATATTATTTAGCTTATAATATTACGCTGTATATCCTTGAAAGGTCGATCGCAAATGATTAAAAACAGTTTTACTTCCTTCTTCTTCTGAATGTGAATCTCGAACACCACTAAAATAGACCCCTGCAACTGGTTGTCCCCGTCGGTTAATTAAAACCAATCAGTCGCTTAAAATGTCTCCGTTTTCTAGTTGGCTGTCCCCATATTTATTTATTCGGCTTCGGTAAAGTAGGGTAAAGTAGGGTGATGACAGCACAGTTACTTCGTTTCTACGAAAAATTTTTCTGGGAATGGGTGTTCAGTCACTTTTTGCGTTGTCTGTATTGAACGGTGAAAGTGGAGACCTTGGGATAGGATAATTCCCTGTACGGAAATCTCTCCCTGCAGGTCCAGCTTATTAACAGGTTTTAATACGCGGGACAACCACGGTCGCGCAAATTTTCATATCGGCTGACAGCCACTACGATGCAGAACCGCATGACCTGTCACCTACAAGGAAATCGTCACATCTATCTGCACTTCGGTGGTGTGACTCTGTTGGGCCCGAGTGTAGGAGGCCGTGAAGCCTTGTGTAAGCCTAACTACACCAAGGGACTGGTTCTTACACCATTCCTCCTTGTAAGTGTGTTACTGATCCATGTAGCGATTAATGTATGCCTTATCCCCGGTTGGGTGTTCTTTGTTGTGAGGTTCGCCTAAAGAGGGGAATTGCACGTGCAAGGTGGATGACCTGCCTTCTGTTGGGGTAAAGACATTTTGTGCATGCAGCGAAAAGTCTGTCAGCATCGATCCATCTTTTGTGCTGACGGCCATGGAATTCACCCTTACAGCGACTTAACGTGTTTACCGCAAGTTACTGTACGTAGTAACCACCTTTTAGAAGAGTTTTCATCTTATCAGAGAGACAGAATCGGGCAACATAAACGTAAATCATAAACGTCCAGGTGATTTGCAGGTGGACACTACAGGTTCCATCAATATTCACTTCCGTTCTATTGGAGATAAAGGATGTCCCTTAATTGATGATAGGCAATTGATTTGTACAGGTCTACACAGTTGGAACTAAGTGTTTAAAAAAATGTGAATTTAAGTAACATCTTTGGTAAGTAATTTTTGAAATGTGATAAGCAAAATGCTCAGAATTTGTAATCCCCTGGCATCTCGTTCACTACTGCAGCAAACGACGACATTTCATTGGACGTCATCAGAGGTCTGTGTGTGAAAACACGCTTTTGATATCAATACACGGATATGCCAACCACTGGTCGCTAGGATTCGATAGCAGAAGAAAGGACTCCGCACGTCACATCTCGTTTTTTCTTGTTACGCACGCTGTCGCCCTCTAGAAAAAGTACAGATGCTAGAGCGACAAAGATGGATCGCATAATTCATCATCGTGCGGAAACATGAAGAACAGTGTCTTGTTTTTCTTAGTGTTGTGAACACGCCTGATATCCATGGCTGTCATCTCTCAGCCTGAAATTGAATTTTACTGAGACGAGAATTTTGTCAATAAAATAAACCTTGTCAATAGTGTACAATTCTATTTTGTTGAGAAGAACATTAATATAGAGCCTCCTAATGTTTTTGAGAATCTGCTAATGCACTTTGATTTATTGGTTCATTCATTAAGTGCGCGAGAGATGAGATATCTGTGTAAGTACTGATTTTCTAGTTGTCTGGGTAGATAGAAGATTTACTCGCAAACACGTATTCAGGTTCTGAAGTGGAAAAGTCTGGTTATAATAGTGAATAACTCTAGGTAGGCTGTGTTTTCTAGAGAGAAGGAGGAACTTCTGCTCCTAAAAGAAACAAAGTTTTGCGACAATTTAGGCATCCGCAGCTGTGCAGTTTTCTCCGTTCCTTTGTGATATTGCACCATGTCTCTGCGTGACTGATGACCGAAACTTCAAGACAGCGTGCTGTTCTCATCCTTAGGAACCAGTGTCTTCAATGAATAATTCGTCACTGAAATTTTCTACACTTGATTGTGATGCCAACATGCTGTCTCGAAACTGCGGGTACATATCTCACAGAAACGCGGTCCCTTGTCTCAGAAGGACAGGGACTTCAAGATTATTTTTTAACGTAAATGTTATGTAATAACAGCAGCAGCTTAATGCTCATTTTCTGAATAAGTGGATAAGTACTCCTTTCATAATATTCCAACGTCATATCTTCTACCTCAACACACAAGGCTTGAAGTGTACAGTATTAGTTTTTTCTGTTGCCTTCGGAAAATATGGAACTTGTTCTCTCACATTCAAGGAAGTGGCTTGTTTCAGGGTGTTTGGGAAGTGGATGGTGAGAGTATCTTTTCTTAAAAAAGAGAGGATGAAGCAGGGTGGTAGGGCAATTACAAGACTTAATTGGAGGCTTTATAATTCGTACAAAATTTCAAATAAAGAAAAAAAGGTTGTGCCTAGAGCATGTGGCATAAATTGGAGAAAAGAGGAATGCTTATACTATTTACGCAGTTGCTAAATATGAAGAAAGCTTACTGCTTGGGAGATCCAAGCATTTTTCTGAGAATATTATTAAAAGGGAGTTAAAAATGGAGTGTGGGTATGTTAACTGGATACAATTTGTGCAGGACAGGGTCCAGTAATTTTATTCTATGAAAATGTTTAAGAACATTCAGATTTTGTGGAAGGCGTTTAAAATTTTCGCTACGTGATCTGCTGTTGGCAAGTAAATTTCCTGGTCTATGAAAATACGTAACAACAGCATCTGTGTTGAAGATTTACGAAACGTGAGATAAAAGAAGAATTTGAACCTCAAAACTGGCAGCTGATCTTCGCACGGCTGTTTGTTGTTTTAATGTTTGTTTTTAAATTTTTAAAACAACTTAAGCGTTAGAGCGACAAATTTTTGTCAGACCTTTGTCTACCATCTCGCTGTATCAGCCAGACTGGTTATTAAGTGTTGTTGATGTGACGATTGTATCGGTTGCCGTGGAAGGGGTTATAAAGGAGAACCTTATAAACTAAGAGGATTTGAGGAACAGCTGTGGAAGGACACGAATCCTATTTATTGACTGAGATTCGAGAGAGGCAGATCCGAAATTCTGAGTAGGAATATCAGTCCTAGTACAGATACATTACTTGAGGTGGTGTTTCGCCATCTGTGCTGGGAATTGTTACGGTACATTTATATGATGAGCAAATAAACAGTCTTACTTAGAGATACTCAATGCTTGTGTCGAAGTTTAGGGTCCTTCTCCCCTCCGTCGTTTGCACCAAACTTCTACACATGACTTTGTTAGGGAGGTAGTTCATTTTAACAAACCTCTTATATTATTGTTCATACATTAGTGCATATGCTCGCGCACATGTGTGTGTAGGCAAGACGGCAGGACACGTGGCCTCAGGCTTCACACATCCAGTAAAAAAATAAACTTGGCGGTGAGAAAGAAACATTGAAGGCTACTAACGTCAGACATTACACAGTTAGCACTTGGCGTCGTGGATGTGAATCCCTTCGTCTATTCACGTAGGCCTTTATGGAATCAGGGACCTTGAAGCATGCTTGTTAGTGAAGTGAAAGGGACTGATTGAGTCTTTTGTTATGTTGTTATTTTATTCCTTTATTTAAGTGCCATGCTGTGGTGATATTAGATAATGTCTTTATTACGTTAAGCTACAAGTTTTACACACAAACATTAACAGGTCACATATATTGTTATTGTTGTTATTATTATTATTGTTGTTGCTGTTGTTACCTATTTTAGCTTACTACTTTTGGCAAAAATATTCGTGTGGTTTAAGGATGAATAGAAAAGTAGCCAGATGGTGTACCCGCACCTGTTTGTTTATTTGTGCCGATCCAGAGGGAGAACTTGGAAAAGATGGAATGAATATGTGAGGTCGGAACAGGCTTGCGCTGCGAAAGGGCGGCGGCAGCGGCGGCGGCGAAGAAGAAGAAGAAGAAGAAGAAGAAGAGCCAGCGAAAATGAATTTTTAAAGAAATATTGGCTCACATTCAATAAAGAAATAAATAAACGAATAAATAAATAAATAAATAAATAAATAGGTCAACCAGCTCGTCTAACAGGCAGCCCATGAAAGTCTCATGTACCCTATATTAAACATAAAATATAATCATATAAATATGTCGTGATTGACAGTTTATAATCTGTGTTTGATTGTACTTACTTGTACTACACATTTATTTAAGTAAATATTATTACCTAGGCACGTTCGCTGCATACTGTGTATTTCAGCGCCAGTGTTGGCCATCCTCTGGCGAAACAACTCAAAAATACACGTAAAGGAAGGTAACAGTGAAACCGGAAGAGGCTTCCTCAAAGATTGCTGTCACATATATCACTGTACTATCCGTACCAGACGCGGGATATACAGCAAAATATTATTTCTCGGCTTGTCTGCTTTGTGGAGCTTCGTCAGAACATTTTAGAAGTGAAGTCACTCGTTGAGCAAGACTCTAAGGCACGCGCTTAACTGAGCCTTAGACCCAGACATCTTTCTGAATACTTTACGTTCAACAGCATGTAATTTGTGCTCTTTCCGTTAAAGGGGAGGCCACGTTTCAAGCCAATGCAATAAAAGTGAACGGCTTAAGATCAGCAGTCCCGGCCGAAGTTTTCTTGTCTTTCTTAGCGCCTCCAGCAAAATTCTTAGCTGTTAACTTAAAATAGGTACAGCCCGCTTTCTTCGTAAGCTTTACAGTCCATAACTTGTAGTCGCTTGTAATATTCGATTATATTTCAAATGTTAAGTCATTCAGAAATCACTAAAATCGTTGAAGTAGTTGAAAAGAAATGTTAAAGTATATTATTACGGACGACATATGGTGCAATTATTATCATTATTATTATCATCTTTATACGTGGTATTTACAAGTGTATGTCCTACCTGAAACAAGCCATGTCTGTATGTTATATAAAAATTACAGACATTGTGTGGTTACAACAAATGGTACATGTAATCTTTACTATTACCACCACCACCACCACCACCACCACCACCACCACCAGTACTGCTGCTACTGCTACTACTACTACTACTACTACTACCACCACAAGTACTACTACTACTACTACTACTACTACTACTACTACTACTACCACCGCCGCCGCCGCCACCGCCGCCACCACCACCACCACCATTACTGCTGCTGCTACTACTACTACTACTACTACTACTACTACTACTACTACTACTACTACCACCACCACCACAACACCACCACCACCACCATTACTGCTGCTGCTACTACTACTACCACCACCACCACCATTACTGCTGCTGTACTACTACTACCACCACCACCACCATTACTGCTGCTACTACTACTACTACTACCACCAGTACTGCTACTACTACTACTACTACTACTACTACTACTACTACCACCACCAGTGCTGCTGCTGCTGCTGCTACTGTTGCTACCACCACCACCACCACCACCACCACCACCGCTGCTGCTGCTGCGCAGTTAGGTTACTTTGAAATTTGAGCGACGGAGAACTCGTGTAGTTGACGTGGACGGCAGATACCGTGCATTTTAATGAGAGTACTTGTATGTAGGCCACTTTGTTAAACATCCAACGCGCGTTTCTGCCTTTTCATTTATGTCTTATTTTGAAGTAAAATTCCATTACACTAATGACTTGGTAAAATTAAGATAGAATATCTCAAGTGATCTCATTATTCCGTGTATTAAACAGTATCATATATACATAAACATTTATTGCTACTCTCAAGGTTACACAAAATATTGATATCTTAACTGCAGTGCCTTATACGTGCGTCGTTTACCCTTACCGAGGATGTGTATTTGTGTTTCTGTGCATGTTTCTTCCCTTGTATCTTGTTTTTCCTGGTGATGGCTCTGCCAAGCCGGGACAAGTAGGAGAATATATAGGCCTAATATGAAATAATATATGTTTTGACTATGAGTGTATATATTTGGACTGATTTAAATAATAATAATAATAATAATAATCTCAATCCATCTTTAAGGAAACGTCAGTGACTTCGGTTATATAGGATCCCGGCGATTATGTTGACGACCTTATTGCATTCCACACTAATACCTGAGCTTCTTGTTACTTTCCTGTTTCTTATGTGTACGGTTTTATATAACTCCACCTTGTGGTACTCACCGGTGTGGGAGTACATTTTCACGCGTTCATCTGGCTTTCAGGCTGTTTCATTTACTCACCTGCAAGTAGAAAAGAGACAGGCGAAGATTAATTACGTTGCTAGTGATTGTCGAACAAGTGTTTCCATTACAGAAAAACCAGATAAGGGCTATCAGCCTTACAGGATAAAGTGATAAACATTACAGTAAAAAGACAGAAGTGGATGTACATCTCACGTTTCAGCGCTCCTACACACGCATGCACGCGCGCGCGCGCGCGCGCGCACACACACACACACACAAAACCCACGCATACAGGCACAAAACCCACGCACAAACTCCAGAACGCAATCTAATTAGACCAGAAAGTCAAAGGTTGTCTTCTGTCTGTGGAATTTAACACGAAGAAGACAGACACTTATAATGTTACATTAGTCTAAGCTAGATTTGAGGTTCTTGTAGCGGCGTTGCTGAAGATTCAAGCGTTGTGAAATATTACGACGGGTCGACTGTCAAATAGTTATCGAGGATGTGAAGGTTTGTCTCTTTGGCCCTGAAGATGGAAGTATTATTATCCCCCGAAACATGGTTTAGTATTTACCAGTCAACAGGACTTAGATACTCAGAAGACTTGAGTCTTCATCCAGATCTTCCAAATCTGATTTGTAAGGCTATAGGATCAGAGTTAAATGCAAGCAGATAACTCGTAATCCTAGTAGTGTTAAGACGTTAAGTAATTTGTACCGTGATTTCTGAAAGTCATTTTCGAAGTATATCAACAAACTGACTGAGAAATCGTAAGAGAATGGTAACCATGTGGGAAACTTTAACGTTTGGCCTGGATTGAGCATGTCTAGAGGGAAGCTTTCGTGAAAATGCTAACGACATGCCGAGTTCCATAAGCGCGTCTCTTATCAACATTTCAAGGAAAAGCTTGCACTGTGGAATTATTGTGTGTTATTGCTGCTGTCATTCATATTCTGATTTTCATTTCACTTTATAATACTCTATGTAGATTTAACTTGTCAACTTTCCATTCAACGTATGTCATATCTGTTTGTAAATACTGTTAATATAAAGCCGTGTGTTTTAACAAATATTTCTCCGTGATAATCTTTTATTGGTTGAAAATATGAATACTATAAACACGCCTAAAACCTATTAAACTCTTAATGAGACTGGCGTAGTAATAAACCAGGGGACGCTACGGATATGTACAGTACAAGTTACGAGAATGTATGAAATAAAATGTGATATACATAATAAATGATTCCAGTAAATTGTCAATTTTAGGTATCAATAAAGACAGTAACGAATCAAAGTTACGTGCACGAAGAAGTTAAAAGAAGATTAAATCCGGAAAATACTTGCTGGTATTTATTTCAGAATATTTGGTCTTCTCGGATTTTACTCCAAAATGTGAAGATTGTAACACACGAATAGAACAACCTTAAATGTTTTTTGCTAAGAAGGTGGAAATTGATTTGTCACGTTGATTAGAGAAAGTAGATTGTTTCTTATGAGACGGCCTGAGATATAATTGCGTTCAAAAGGTATAATAATTAGAGAAGGACGGAAAAGTTGCACTCTTACAGACTTAGTAAGTACTATGCCTTACGTAATGCATTTAGTGTGATAAAATCTGGGAAGGTGAAACAGATACTAATAGGCCTTAATAAGGTAGGAAATTTATACAAAGTTTCGGCCGTAAAATAACTTCAAGCTGCACGATTTCTTTTCTCAGTATAGTGGCATTGAGTAAACTACAGTCAATGACAGTCATCAACATACTGTTGATTTCCATGTTCGTTTCTGTCATCTAATGTGCTGTCAATGATGTTATGCGTACAATAAATAAGCGTAAGTTGTGTTTACAAGAGCAGATACCAATAATGCGATGTAATAATAATGACGATCCTTATATTTCAAAATAAATTTCTGTGTTTATGTTCTACACCGTACAGCCAAACGCTACCTTCAAGGCCATACTTCAACACAATTCCTATGTAGAAGGCCCTCACACGTAAACCCGTTCAGTACCGCTTTACTCTGTGTAGGCTGCGGACGCATCCCTGTTAGCTACGTAAACACAGTCCTCCACGACACGTAAATCTCCTCAAATAGTTGACCCGATCAATATTTCATTATTTTCTCTAAAATCTGTTATTTTCCGCCTGGTTTTTTAATTTTCCCTCGTTATCGCTTTTAATTCCAGAATTTCACGTAAGCGCGGAAATATGTTCAAAACTTCTGTAACATGAAGGAATTTATTTTGGGACCCAAGGAACGCCCCTATATTGCGTAACTTTTTAATATTAATTTTAACATATTTGCGTTTTATTGCATTTAGCTATTTATATCCAGGTTTAACTCTTTTCAGAGAATTCTTTCCTTTCTTAGTTTGAAGTCACTTCAGATATTATTTAACATTATCAATAAAACGTGATAAAGAATGTTCTCATCTGCCTTAAATGGAGGATGAAAGCCAGTAATGCACGTAATTTACAAAGATCACCATTTTTAAACAACTTCTTTTGTGTAAGATTTAAATATCACGGTTGTCGCATATTTCGGCTAGTTGGAGTCAACAGTATTTTAATCCTTACACATGCATTTTGTAGAAGAATGGAATCTCACTCATATTAACATTTTATCGTTGTATACATGATTTTATTTAGTATTTTTATTAGGAGCGAATACCTGGTGATGGCTGCGTAGGCTGAAAAATAGAGTAATTTTGAAATTAAATAAAATTGTCAGAGTTGAGCTGTGATGAACGGCATTCTTTCCTTCTTGTATAGAAGGTTATGTAATTGTTATTTGGGATCTGTGGCTGTTAATAAGCAATCTAGAAGTGTCTGTCACCGTAGAGATTTCCAAAACTGTGCTTGCTTCGTCAGAGATTTCAGTTGTAAATTAGGGAAGAAAAATTCTTAGTTGTCTGCTGTAGTTTTCAGTGCTTGTAGTTTTTACAGTGAGACCCACATTTGCATTACACTTATCAAAGCGTGTGCTACTGTCTCTTAGCCAGCGGCTGCGCGACCTCTTTCTGTACGGTCCTTTGTTCTCTTTTCTAATTGTCAATGTAGAATGCGTTTACTTCCTCTTATTTCCATGTAATTTTATTGAGTCAAGAGCATCGGAATCGTGTCTCAGACTACACCAAATATACGAATTCCTTGCTAGCTAAGACCATTGAATTCTCTTACCATATTATTTGATCCAGCTATTGGATATCGTGCGTCAGGTCTATGTTAACAAATCAAGGAAGTGTAGCTTAACAAATTCTACTCTTCATTGTTCAGGTGTATTTAGTACGTGTAGAGAAATAATGAACAGACTCGAAAGTTTGGTCCTGAAACTTTATAGTGGTTTCAACTGAGGAGCATAAAAGAATATAACTTTGGGAAATACAGTGTGAAATTATAACTCAGATTAGGGTCGAATATTGTGCTTTTATAGTCGTGTTGATGTACTTTTAACCAGACAGACAAATGTGCATGTAAATGAATTTTATAAATAAATAGATAGATAAACGAATAAATTAATGGATAAAGTGAGTGAATTATTAGACAGACAGAAAGGAAAATAGGCAGAGGCTGTTTATTTATCGAGGGTATACTTATAGTTTATAAATAATGGAATGTTTTGTTCGGTCAACGTTACTTTGACATCCCTGAACATTCAGAAAACTAATACTTTCTTTCCTTTGTCAGGTATGTAGCTGCATATGTTACCTGCCTCTGCTGCACGGCTGTATCTATGTTAGTTATTCTCAAACGTTGGTAAGTTTACTTTAGTACAACGACAGTTTCCTTATTTTACGATTAGATTGTCATGTTCTCGTGTGTGTATTGCCCATCGTCTATATACAACCAAGAGATTTAGTCGAGTAACTATCAAATATTTACATGCATATATATTTGTTGATTTCAGAAATCTCGCAGAAACCTTGTAGAAAAACACGGGTGTAATTAAAGCATGGATTTATATTACTAGGAACTAAAATACTGGTGTGCAGGTTTTCTTGCCTTACGGGCGATAGAGTATATAAAGTAATGCACATTGCGTATTTGTTGCTGTACTGTAAATTTACGCCACTTGAATCTCATGATGCATTTGGAAATTTATTCTCATATCTCGAATACCCGCTTTCTAGTATTTTGTGTTTATTTGATTAACGGGTGTGTGTTTATGTTACATTCAGTCGGTTTTAACATTTTATGAAAGTCAAAACTTTAAACCTTTCGCACACGCACACATGAACATGTGTTTGTTTTTGCTTATTTAATAAGAGAAGGAAAACAACTGATTGATCAAATCAAGTAACATAAATTGTTAATTGCCACTTGTATATAATTTTACATAAAACATAATGTCCTGGGCTCATGTCTAATAAATATAGGCTCTGCATATTTAATTTCATCTGCCAATCGAAATCTTACACGAACAGTGGATATATTGTGTAAAGTTAATTTTTTGTTTGATATTGATTTTTAAATGTTATGGTCTGTCTCCTGGAAGTAATAAATGCTTTCTCCGAAAATTAGGTTTCTCGCTTGGGCCCAACACTGTGTTTTAGAAGCACAGGACGTGCGAAATCAGATAAATGCCATGCAGACATTAACATCCAGCTGAGAGTACGAATTGTCGACATTTACTTCCTTAATTAGCAAAGTTACGATTCAGTTTTCGTGATACCGTTGATAACAGAATATGATTACGCAGAATTTCCATTATGTAAAGTCAGTTGTACACGTATGTCTTTTTCTGTTCCTGAGATATGTCATTCAGCGAGACTGTGGCAAGTGTATCGCGCGGTGACTGATGCAGAGCGGGTATGATGGACAGATGGAAGGCTGAAACTTCCAGAACTGTACTGCTATTACCCGACAAGGTGGAACGATCAGGAAAAACTTTGACGGCAGATACTTTCGAGAATTTATCCTGCATGTCGATGACGGTCGAATAATTTCTCTGTCCCCATTTATCTAAGATGTCGTCTCCTCCCCTTGAGCCTCTGGAATTATACTCCAAGGACAGGAGACATATTTTCGTAATTTGTACTGTGGTCATGAAGCGTTGTTATAAATTGTAGGGGTCAGAATCTGAGATGTAGCTGGGCAACAGTAACCGTACGTAGTGACAAAATACGTTGTTCACGTACAAGTGGTTAATTACGACCCTTGTCACAGTATTAATTACGGGGCGGGGGCAGGTGTTTTCTCTTTTCTGTGTCGTCGATATTGGCATGGGCCCTCCAGCCTGCAGTTTGGTGGGTCGCAGAGATAGTTTGCATTGCGTGGAAAGCAGATACGTCTAAACACGACGTATAAAATGTATGGAGCTACGAATTCGTGTTTCATAAGCCACTTTATTGAATGATAGCTACTTTTTGTCTGCTGAAGGAGGTTGCTAGTTTTCCCACTTTTTCTACCAGCGAATCCGTCCTGTATGAGGTCCCACCCCCCACTATTCGCCACGATCTGCCTTCAGCGCTCAGGCAGACGACCTACGCAGATGTAACTTATCTGTCTTCAGACTTACTGTTTTTCCTGGTCTTTGCCTTGGTTAGGTCAGTGACCTAATTTCATGATTGCAGAGGCCGAAATTCTCTGAGAAACTCCTTTCTCCCCTGCTTGTGCCTTTCCACTGCTACTGCATATATCAACTATTAACCAGGGGAAAGGATCAGTTAGAGTTCACAGTTACGGCAGTAGAAAATAGGTTTTGGGAATGTGGACTGGATTAGTGTGGCTCAGGATACGCAACACAGGCAAGGAAGGTGTTCTGTTGCTGTTCAAGAGAAGAATATTTTGAGAAAAGTCAAAAGTTAATTTTTGCACATGGAATTACTCAATGAGGCATATGAATTTTTACGAGTACAATGCGACTTGTCACGCACTGTTTTGCAGGTTATTAATGAAGAATTTATTTACAATTTTTATTAGATATTGTAAAACAAGAGTTTTATTTGTGGGTTTCCTGTTTAGTTGAGTGTCTGAGTGGAGTTTTGAGTCCACGCTGTTACAGGTAAACTAAGCACAGTAAAACTGTAAGGACAGATTTAAAGTCGTATACGCTGGATCAATATTGCCAGTGCAGCTAGCTAATAAATACAGCCTTGTTAGTGTTTGATACAATCTGCGTGAATAGAAACCTAGCCGTAATGGTCTGATGTTTACCTTGAATTTTTACATATGACGCAGGAACCATTCCAGTCCCTGATTACGGCGTTTTAATAAGAGGTTACTGTTTTTGTGTAACAATTTCCATGATTTTCCAAAAGCACTAGAGAAAAACCATTATGTCACATGTCAAGCTGTCAGAGTTTATGATATTGCGTCCCTTACAGTAAAAAATAAACGGAACTTGGCTAAGAAGGAAGGGATTGAGCAGTTGCTAAACCCTGTTCCTTTGTTTTATATCTCCGCAGAAATAAATTAAAATACTGACTATTTGTCAATGTATGTGAACATATGTGGCGTTAATGTTGACGTTTAAGCAAATGGTTTCAGGGGTTAAGCTCCCGGTTTCTTACCTTAACTGCATTTTTTATTGCAGTTACCTCAGGAAAAGGACATTTTCGGTGTTTTCCAATTTTTTTCACATTTACCTCAAAATAGGGAGGAGAGGAATAAGAGTTCCATTGAGGGTGCTGGTTACTAGAAGTGCTAATATGATAGCTCGCACATTAACAGTTTAGTACGCGAAATTCAAAGCTCTGAAACTTCGATATTCACTTGCCAATGGAAGTGATAGAAAGCTGCACAAGAATTTACGTTTTACAGCCTGAGGATGGCTTAACCCGAACCGGAACGTACAGCTACAAACACGGTCTGAATAAACGACTGTTGATTCTGAAGGATATTTACTCTGTTCTTTCCATACATAACGCAGTGGGGTGATTAACATCAGGTAGCAGGAAGCTAAAGCATTCGACGTTCAGATCTTCGCCTTTTTGGGATGTTACGCAGCGTATATTGGTAGTTTGCTGCCGACGTTTCGGGACAACCTAACGGTCCAGTCTTCAAGGGTCAAGCAGTCTTGGATGCTGCGTAATATCACAAAAGAGCAAACACCTCATATACACCGCGGCGGAAGCCTGAAATCACGCGTTTTCTACGTTGCGTAATTTGAGTTGTCTTCGGAAATTGAAGCACGCAGCCTGGCATTTGTAAAACAGCACTCTATATACGGTAGGCACGAGGTTCTGGTGGCGGTGGTGAGTAATTCAGGCCTTTAGATGCTGGACCCATGTGTGTTGAATCCGAGCCCATGATTGAAGTGCTAAGTTCCATATGTTTCGGTTCATTCCATCCAAATGCGAGGAACATTTGGAATGATAATTATTGAGCCACAAACTGACTTGTCTTGTGGGAACTATTTGTGGGTATGAAGTACGAAGCAAGTAAATAGTAAAAGCACAGAAAATGAGTGAGCAAATGTGCTGCCCCAGTAACGTTTCAGGCGATGTACTCTTCCAGCCTCGCAGTTAAGTTGGTTGGAAATGATGAAGTTGTTCATTATCGTGGCTTTGGGAGGGGGTGGGGGGGTGCAGGGACTTGAAAACAGCAAGAAGCTGCCACTTCTGATGCTGAGAAACCGTAAAACAGGATGTCGTGTATTACATTAGACGGTAATTATTTTCCAATAATGCCCATAGAACCACTGAGTAGAAATACGGACAGTTATTCACAAAGCGTTTAGCGTGCTACAATATTCTTGCACATTTAACCTTTTAAAGCCTAGTGGTAACTTTACATACGACCAGTTTTAACATTCAAAAATTCTACGCGGTGCCCACATTGCGTTTATGTGCTTTGTACGGATCTCAGAACAAACAGCAACTTTTGCCTTATAAAACATTAAGAGACCGGTTTTTATAACGGAAGTGGAGAGTGTTTACAGCGCGGTACGCACTAAGTCCTTATATAAAACAGATACGCTTCGTCTTTAAAGGGTTAAGAAAACATCATATAAAGCGAGGGTTCAAAGTCATACACCGGACATAAAATATGCAGCTCATAATGACGTACTTAAGACACCACATTATACGAAAAGCAGTACGTGCTGGAAATTACATTTGTTTATTATAGTAATGAAACCTGTTGCTAGGAAACATTGCAACAATGTGGAAGATGGTCACCGACAAGCGAAATTTTTCTTAGCTTTCTGTAATAAAATTATACTCAGCTGCTTAAGAGGACCGTCTTTTTAATTAAAATAATAGGCTATAAAATGTAGGAATTTTATGAGACATAAATGTGGATGTGGATTACAAATTGTGTAACTGAGATTCTGCTGAAGCTTGTGGCTTTGAAAGTTGTGTGAAGTTAACGTGGAGATAACTAAGTGCGTGGAGTACGATTCTACCTAAGAAAGAAAGAAAATTGCCCCCGTTTATGGAACCGACATTTTTATTACTGTGTTCACAAGAATGTATCTTCAGCCCGTTCAATACAGACCACAACCTCACCCACTCTTTTATTAAGATGCATTTCAGTTTGTTGTATTGATTCTTCCTTATTGTCTTTCGATGGTCGTGTAAACTTCGACACTATGTTCCATATTATTGGTTTTCCACTGCGTAATTTGGCTAAGTTAAAAGCACAAGGCTTAGATACTAATGTAGTGTGATTTGTAGTTTTATTCACTTCGATAGTCGATATCAATATAATTCCCCTTCTCAGGCTTTATTAGTTTAAATGACATGTGTCAGTAGGACACGCCTTACTGCCGACCCTGTCTAACTCTGATAGTGTGGAACAGACAGGTGTCAATACATGGTTATCGTATCCAAGCAATTAGCTTGTATAAACAACTGGAAAGGGCCTGTTTGTGTAGGCAGCGTCGCAGTAACCGTGACTGAAAGTGGTGACAGTTTTCTTAGTGGATGGTAATTTGTGTGTTAATAAAGCTATATTCACTTGACAGGTATGTAGCAAAGCCGGGTGTTCGTTGTTACGTACAGTGAAGTGCCCCATGGAACTTAAATTTTTCCGTCTCAGGCAGAGTTTTTTAAATAGGTAGGCTTATATATTTGTAGATGAATATACGATAACCTACAGATCCTATGTATAAAGTACATACTTATTTTAACCTTTTAAAGCCTAGCGGTAACTTTACATACCACCAGGTTTAACATTAAGAAATTCTACGTGGTGCCCACATTGCGTGTATGTGTTTTGTACGGATCTCAGAACAAACAGCAACTTTTGCCTTATAAAACATTAAGAGACTGGTTTTTATAACCGAAGTGGAGAGTGTTTACAGCGCGGTACGCACTGAGCCCTTATATAAAGCAGATACGCTTCGTCTTTAAAGGGTTAAACATTACTTTGGAGTTTGTATATACCTGTACTTTTTACTGAATGACGCAAAAGTTTGTAACTTCGGCTGTCAAATATTTAGGGAAGAACGTAGAAGAAGGATGCTGGAGCACAGTGTGCTGAAGAGAACATTTGGACTTCAGAAAGATGAAGAAAGAGGAGGCTGGAGAAAATTGTATAATGGGGAGCTTCGTAATTGGACGGGGTATGTGGAACGTTTGGTGGGAGGTGGAAAAGTGCGTACTGAGATTTGGTGGGAAAAATTGAAGGAAAGAGACTGCCTGGAAAAGGTAGAAATAGATGGGAGTTCAGTGTTGTTAGAGATCTTAAAGAAATACGGTAAGAGTTTAGGGACTGAATTCATCACGCGTAGGATAGGACAAGTGGCTGATTCGTAAGTAGACGTGACTGAAACACTGGTTTCTGTAAGACGGGGAGTTCCTGCAGTAGCTGAGAGCCTATCAGGCTGTGAAGGAAGATTGTACCCCATAAAGCATTAATCACCAACAAATGCACAAAGACAGTTTTATCATCAATCGTAACACACTCCTACATGTTTCGACCCTGCTGGGTCATCTTCAGGGAGAAACTTTCCGTTGTCGTTACACTAGGTTGCACTATACAGTTGAGCGAGAATGTGCTGTTGACTGTGCACTGCGGTGCAGTCAACAGCACATTCGCGCTTAACTGTATAGTGCAACCTAGTGTAACGACAACGGAGAGTTTCTCCCTGAAGGTGATCCATGTAGGAGTGTGTATTTACAATTGATGAAAAAACTTTTTGTGCATTTGTTGGTGATTAATGTTTTTGTATAACATAGTGCACGGACATGGAACACATTAAATTTGTACCCCATAAGTTAGTTGATACGTATCTTTGTATTTACAGTAATAAATTACAGAATTATGCACATGGTTTGTCGACAGTCGTAGTTAGTCTTCTTATATTTCCGACAGAAATTTTCCTCTTTATTTGCACTGGAGAAAGCACAGTACAGAGTAGATATTCAAGTACAACCTTTTTCGCTATATTTTCTATATTTATATTGTTTACAACTAAGAAGTTTTCAGTTTTTTAAGTGTAATTTACGTTTGTTCTCACTTTATGTTCTCGGGATAGGATGCATTTTCAGACAACAGTAGCTCTCAGTTTAATTCTACAGGATTGACACTTGAAGACTGTATCCCGGCATGCATGCGGAAGCCAAAGCTGTAATTATAGATTACTTTCCAACTGAAGAGTTTAAGTACGAGGTTAGCAATGTCAGTATTAAGTAGCTGGATTCACAGAACGGAGTGCCGAGTTACAAGTCGAGAATATTTTATATAGACTTGTGTTGGAAAGTTTTGCAGGGGCAGGTACAAATTTCCGAGAAACTGGATTTTCTTTTTTCGGATATAGTAATATTCCACCGTCATTGGTTGGTACTGTAAACCCATTTGAGGCAATAGTACTAAGACAAACAGCGTCATCCATCTTCTAAACGCAACGAACATATTACGTGTATAGGATAGGGGAAAGATCTGTCGTCCCAGTGGCTGGGCTATGGGCGACGTGCTTTGAAGCAGGCCTCGTTATGGAATTACGAATTTAGGTTTATTGCACTTTTTTGCAGCGTCCTTTAACCCTTACAAAATATATTTATCGTCCCGTCGTATAGAAATGCAAATAACCGAATACTACAGCATGTTAATTTATCTGTGGAGTAAACAGGCTACTTGTTCCCTCGTAGTCACATGGTGTGTATATTTAATGAACCAAATAGTCTGCGGTGTGGAAACCCATGTGATATGCAACCGGCCACACCCGACGTTCTCCCTTCATTTTGTAATTCTGATGATAACGTCATTCCACCTCCCCTAAGTGATGATTACACAAACAAATGCATTGTATGCGTGCGTCTCTTCACTGTGTCGTGCTACTGACTCTGTGCTTCTCTGTTTTTTTTAACCGGATGTGTAAATCTGTTCAATTGTTGTACAAAGAAATTCACATCTGTCGCCCAAATGGCGACTAGTTGCAATATGTAAGGCACGTGAAATGTATTTTGGGCCTCATGTTCTGATAAAGGACACTCGTATAAAGAATGCATTTTGAAACATGTTCAAAATTAATTATAAATGTGCTGAACATTCCTACGTTATTTACAGTAAAATAACGGAAACCCGATGGGTGATTTTTCCGATTTTAGATAAAAGCGAATTTTCTCAAGAGATTTTTAATGAAAATCCCGAATATGAAATATTACGAAAATCTGTGCAGTGAGAGTCGAGGAATTCCATATGGAGGGGCAGACGGGAAAGACTGAAGGACAGACTGCCCGACAGACAGACACACACAGACAGGCTGACAGACAACCAGGCAGACAGATGCGTCTAAGAGTCCCTTTTTTCAACTTTTCGAAGACTTCTAATGACAGAATTCTGGTTGAAAATATTTGGTTAATAGTACAAAGACATTAAATTTTAAGTAAAAATTTTGCACTTTTTAAAATGCTTTGATATTTTCAAGACAAAAGTCCTCTTCACAGAGTTGGTAGGTAAGTTTATGGAACTCTTCCTGTGTACGAATTAAATTAACAAGATTTATTTAGCTTCATCTGTGTTGGTACTGACGATTGCAGTCGGCCCTAATTGTAACGCGATCCCGAATAATTAATTTCAGAGTGTAAAGCACGGGCCTTCATAATTTCAATAAAGCGTGGTTATACACGCATTTACGGACGCTCTGAGCATTTACACACCCATTTAATTTGATATAGAGTTAAAGTAAGCAATTAACGTATAATTTTCTTTCATCTCTAAATCATGTGTTGATACTGGAATAAATAAATTCACAATTTAAATCGTATAGTCCGAGCGTGCTTGCAGTCAATTGAACCTTTATGTCTCATCAAGCAGTCTGGCGCATTGGTACGGCTGCAGCGGAAGATTAGTGGCGTATCTGAAGGGCACTGGTGATCGGTAGTAGTTCTTCTGAATGTTATTTGTTGTCGTTTTCTTCACTCCCTTAAGGCGAGTTCAGGATTTGTACGAAATAAGTCCTGCATAATCTCCTTCCGTAACACATAACTACTCAGCATGCACGACAACATTTTCATCTAAGTGCATATAACCAAATTATGCAGTTAAAAACCGCCACATTCATGAAACTGAATGATGAACCAGTCGGTCGAATCAAGTGTGTCCTAGTGTATGTGCACTGACAATTGAATGACAGTGATTTTTTAATATTTTATTGAGCTACCATCCACCTCCGAACACCACGAACGATACTGGATTAAGTACCCACAATAGACCAGTATGTACACCTCGTATATACATTTGTGTGTGTGTGTGTGCGTGCGTGTGTGTGAGAGCCCGATTAGCATTGTCAGTGTATTGGATAGGCGACAGACTTGAAAACAGCGTCCTGGTCCCGTTTTCGGCAGGAGAAAAGGTTTTTCTGTCCTCCAGAGCTTCAATACCTGCTATTGCACCCTACCCGGTGTCCTATTCATTGGGTACCGGGGCCTATTCTCAGGAGGCAAATCGGCCGGAGCGAGAAACTAATCACTTACCTTTAGTGTAGAGGTTAAGAAGGAGCTGAGCGCTATTTCCACGTTCTATAAGCATTCGTGGTGTGCACAGGAAAGATTCGCTTTTGACTTTGCCTTTATGTATATAAAATATATATAAAATATAGGCATGTAAACTGGCATTCGTACATACATAGGCCTGCCTACCTACCTACCTACCTACATACATACATACATACATACATACATACATACATACATACCTACCTACCTACCTACCTACCTACCTACCTACCTACCTACCTACCTACCTACCTACCTACCTACACACACACACACACACACACACACACACACACACACACACACACACACACGAATCGACTAGTTCTTTCAGTCATGTACTCTTGATATTAATGAGATTATTGCGTGTGGTTTAGTAATTTCTGTCTGCAAGATGCCAATGATGTCTTTTAATTAGGCTGTCTGTGACATTACATCAGATGTTGAGGTTACACTGGTAGCGTCGAATGGTGTACTTTGATTATGAATAAAAATTCGGAAGTGACAAGTATGACAAGTACGTATGGCTCCGTGAGGCCTTAATGTGGGCCCTAGATATAGGTCGTTAAGTTCACGCTCCTCTCCTTATCCCCAGAAACAGAAACGAATTTTCTAATTGGATCGGAGGCTGAATAGGTGACAGAAAATTGTTGTCCCTCGTGGCAGCAAAGCCTGGTCAGTGACTTGAGTGACTGAGCTGTCGACGTGACCCATATTGACATCTGCGTTCTTCTGGGACATTACGCAGCGTCGAATGGTAATCCTTTACCGTTTTACGCGGTGTAGTATCCCAGAAGAACGCAGATGTCATCAGCATCACGGCGGAAGCTTCAAATCACGTGAGTCATATTATTTTCAAGACATAATCTTCCCATCTCCTACCGATAAGAAATAAATTTATCGAGCTGGCCAAGTAATTTCTTTTCTTCACAAAATCTGAATATGTACTGTGGTAAGAATGAAAGATCCCCCCCCCCCCCAAGTCTCTGACAATATTGTCCTCTAACATGCTTATGGAATTCTCAAGAGAAGAGCTTGGCTCTCCGCGGAATCCAACTCCGATTTCCCAGTCGCCCAGCTTGTGGTCTAGTTGAGCATAATGAGTGAGTTAATATCGTGGCTTTTTAGGTGCGTTCGAAAAATTTTGAAGGCGATTATTAGTTTCGTCATATGTTTGTCCGTACTTCGGTCTGTCTGTCCGCATGGAGCACGCGGCTCCCAATAGACGCATGTTCATAAAATTTAATATTTGATGATCTTTCTAAAATGTTTCGAAAAAAATCAAGTTTGTTTAGAATGTGACAAGAACAGCGGGTACTTTACGTGAAGACATGTGCACATTTATGATATTTCGCTGAATTCTTTTTAGAATGAGAAATGTTTCAGAAGAGAGTTGTAGATAAAATGAAAACACATTTTACGTTCAATAATTGTTTTCCGAAAATCGTGGCGGTTATGAGATAATGTGTAAAAGTATGGTTGAGCAGACACGTCAAAATGACAATATAGTTCGGAGTATGGGCTTTGCATGCTGGGTAACTAAGGCAAGAATACAGACACACAGGCGGGGTATGTAATATTTATGGCTTTTCCACGGCAACAGTGGTTACGAGAACGCTCCTTGATGTTACATTATACGTAAGTTGCCTGTCTTTTTTCATTATGATTTTACAGATGTAACACAGCGGTTTCTCTGTAAGTCCAAGCCTTGTAGCATTGGTCTTTGTCACCAGTCAGTAATCGGTATTTATTATAAACATCTTACGGAATATGTAAATATTCTCGTAGTTTGCTAAATGCAGAGTTTATTAACATTGCAGCAATTGGGACATAAAATAACCACACGGCTCTTAACCGTTACATCGCAGTTGTATTTTTAGGTTACTTTATCGTCACGTATTCAAGCACAAAGGACTGTACTTGCAGTGCATGCTCTACATGCCCCGAAGTTACACTCCCTGTACTTCATACATTCACACAATGTGTTTGTGTTTCTTATGATTCTCGGAACAAGCAGCCATTATTTCCCTAAATATGTTAATCAATGGGCCATTGTAATGGAATTTTTAAATGTTATTTAAATGTATTTTAGGCTTCCAATTTATAAGAGCTTCTGACTTCACGGAGTGATTTCAGGGCCCAGGAAAAATCTTGTTTTTAGTACAAAATCTTTATTATGTGAAACTTGTAGGTGGTGTGATACATTAATAAAACTTAACCCTTTAAAGACGAAGCGTATCTGTTTTATATAAGATCTCAGTTCGTACCGCGCAGTAAACACTACCCTTCTCAGTTATGGAAAATAATCTGCTAATGCCGTATAAGGAAAAAATCGCTGTTTTCTCTCAGACCCATACACAACACATAAATGTAATGTGGGCACCACGTAGGATTTTTGAATGTTAAACCTGGTGGTACGTAAGCTTACCGCTAGGCTTCAAAAGGTTGAGGTAATTTGAAGTACGAAACAATTTTGAAGTTTTGGGTTACAAAATATTGTATCATGTTTCTAATTGAGACGCCAAGTTTCGTAATGAGCTGAATGCTTCCGTTATTTTCAGGAGTATTCGAATTTTATGGTATTTCAATTACAGTATTTCGGAGAATATTGCCATTTTCTTTCTGTTCGTTTGTGAGGAAAATTCATGGAATTTGTATATACATACGCACACAAGCGTCAGAAACTGTCAGGACTGTGACGCGATATGCTAACATTTTGCTAGCTGAAGCAGAATATGAAGGATAGGGAGAAGTGATGTTTCAGAAAAAGATCGATGCAAAATGCTGTGTATGTCGCTTAAATCGGGTGATGGATTTTGTATTACTTTCATTAGTTGACGTTAGCTTTAGCTATCGTTGCACGCACGCACGCGCGCGCGCGCGCACACACAAAAACGTGTTTATATAACCCAGCGAATTGAGTGTGTATTATAGTTGTACAAGATATCCTGAAAGATTGTTACATTTGAGGCACATGACGAAGAAAGTTGTTTTGATGTACAAAGCTACATTTTCGTTATTATGGACAAAGTATGGAAATAAATTCCCGTGTTATTATCTTACGAAACCTACTGGACTAAGAATTACACAGTTTTTAAGGCAGTTACTTGAGCGCGTCAAGTTGTGGACCCGCTTAATTTCCGCTAAGAATATAAGGCACGACTCATTTATCATTAAAAAATTATATTGTTGAGAGACTAGTGAAAGTGTCTGAGGTAGGTGGTATATATAACATTTATTTCCTCCGGTTATTGCGATCAGTTATTCTTAAAGTCTTATTTTAAAACGTTACTTACAAACTTTTCGAAGGCGTACCTCTGCATCGGAGCGCTTGCTGGGGTCGTGGGTTCGAATCCCACCGGGGTTATGGATGTTTGTCTCTGGTGAGTGTTTGCGTTGTCAGGTAGAGGTCTCTACGATGGGCCGATCCCTCGTTCAGAGGATTCCTACCCACTGTGGTGCGTGTCTAAGTGTGATACAGTGAAAATAACCTCGACACCTACTCTGAGTCGGTAGAGGAGGTAAGGACTGCGAAACTTACAACCTTTCCATGTCAGGCGATCCACGAGACTAATATCATTCATTTAATATTTTGTGTCCTACTTTTGAGGTCAGTCAAGTTCATGTATTCATTTCGTAGCGTGTCCTTGCGAAACGTCTGTAACTTCTTCCAAAGCGACTTCTCCAGCGAATGAGATCTAGTGTTTCTTCTTTCAAATTTCAGTAGCTTCCCTTTTCCCTAAGGTCATCCACCAGCTGCTTCCACGAGCTGCTTACGTCTTCTTCCTCTTCTTCTCGTCCCTTTTATATTTCCTACAGTAAAATGTTTTACAACGTAGTTCCTACACAAGATGTGACCAATCCATTTAGCCTTCCTTCGTTCCATTGTATGTAGAATGTTCCCTTCTTCATCGACCCTGTGTAATTTCAACTCTGTCGGTCCGAATGATTTTCTCCATCCTTCTTAAGCACATGTCAAAGCTTTCAAGGTATTTCTTGTCTCTTTTCCGAAATAACGAAATTTAAACACCGTACAAAGCTGCCGTCCATGTGTAGAATTCTGTTAGTTCCTTCCCTACATTTAGAGATGAGAGAAGTGACGGTATTTATTTCGTTTTAACTTTATTCGTCGGGATAAGTATGTGTATGTCACAAGTAATTGGCTTATTATGACGGTCAAAATGCATAAAATGTATTAGTTTAGTCTTAGCGATTAGCCGTAGGGCTGTATGTACTACTGCGACTCAGCATTAAATCAAAGCTAATAAGCTTAAAGATTTGTTAGGACGAGGGACGGTCCCTTCACAGGGCCTAACTGCACAGGATAATTTAACGTACAGAAACGCTGACATGGAATCCATGAACGAAATACGAACAAGTCACCTCGCTATTTGAGTGTTCCAAGATCGTAGAAGACTTAGCTGCCCGTGTACTTCGATCAGCCAAAAGAATGGACACGAGCTTAATTTGCGCCTGCGGCAAACTACACGCTTCACACCAAAGACGGAGAAGATGCCGCTCTAGCACGGCGACAACACAGTTCCTTCAGTGCCCAGTACTTCGTACTCCTAGGACGTATAGTTAATTGTTATTTCTCTCTATATTTTGCATTTGTCACACTTATAGGTAGGGATCTGGGTTCGTACGGCCAAGTACTTGGATGTCAACCACCGTTATTGTTTCAAGATTATACCACCCAGCATTCGGTTATGCCAATATAATATAAGCAACTCAGCAGTAAATTTGGAATTTTGATCTATGTATTTGTAACGACTTTGCTTCATGACACATTGATTTTAAAATCACATGCACGTGTTGCAGAACGCTGTACACTACATCAGATGAGACGTTCTGGTCTGCAGTTTGTGCTTTCTGCCGTAGTGCCGGTGCCCTGTTCTTTCATTAAACTAGCAAACAATTGGTACAGCGAAGCGACGCGGCAAATTACTCGTCTACCCGGGGTTTTATACACACAAAGCCTGAGTTTATATCCTCTCGGCGAAGCGAAATGCCGCTTAAAGGCCCTACAGAACATAAAGCCTCTTCATAGTGTTCACGAAAGAATTTCTTTATACGTTTCATTTTAACCTGGATGCTTGGCGAATACTGCTTTGCTGATGTGTCGCTTTGTGTACCTTCACTTTCAGCCCACATATGCGCTAGTTTCAGGGACATCCGCCTGCCTCTTAAGTGCTCTAGCGTGGGTCTAGCGTGCAACAAACAAAGAAGTCATTGTTCTAGTCGAGCTATGAATGTCACGTTTGTTTTTTGTGCAAAGGTGCTGAGGTTAACGCATAGCGAGAAGTTCATTGCACTCCTTATGTGTCCAATTTCTTCATCTGTAAAAGAATTCGCATTGAATTGAGATGGATAGTATGCATAGAAACTTGCAAAGCGGGATGATTATGATACATATAATTTAAATATAAAATCTGTATAATATGAATTTGAAACCAAAGTTAAAACTTTCTCATAAACTGTCATCATATGTCTTACATAAAAAGAAACACACGTATATTTTAATTTGATGTGCGATATTTGAGTGACCTTTGAATATGACATATGTAAAGTAAAGCCAGGAGCAGTTGCAATTTATGGTTCTGCATAGGCTGTTGTGAATTCCGTCTTTTCGCATTCATTTTTTGGAAAAAGTACGTAGATTTTTACGTATTTTGCCGTGATTAGTTTTTATACTCAAAGCATTTTTTAAAATCCTCACGCAAGCTGAGACAATTGTCTTCAGGGATGTAACGCTGCACAGATTAGTGGATATGTACATACATTTCACACAAACTTGTTGTCAAACTATCAGTGCACTTGCCACCCCGGAAGTCGTTTTTTCGTAGTTACCACCGTGAAAACGTCAGATCTCACTTACGGATGTCAGTACAGTTCAGCAGCTTTAGATAAGGCCTACTCATTAAGCGTTTCAGTATTATGTTTTGTAAAGAGTGATGAGGCTTAGCACCCAAAAGGTACTAAAAGAATAACGGTAAAGTGAAAAAATTAAACCAATTTCAGATGGATACCGCAACAAAAATTAGATTTAAATTGGTGACGTGTATGTTCAATAATATAAAGAGGAAATAAAATTAATTTCCTCGGTATTCGCCTTGCATCAGCAAAACAAGAAATATGGAATCAATAACATATGTATAGCTGCAGAGGTTGCCAGTTTTATATTCCCCAAAAAATGCGTTAAGTGAAGAAGTTTTCCGTGAGAGAAAATTAACATGACAACTTAATGATTCTGTATACACTAATGAAAAATGTAAACATTAAATTTTGCGATTGTCTTCTTTCAAGGTTGTGAGTACATAAGTATTTCACATTAGATAAATCGTTGTGTGAAGAAATTCAACAGATTGCAATTACTACTGTTAATTTATTATTATTATTATTATTATTATTATTTATGGTATGCCTTGCATTTGGATATGTACTTATTGAGTAGCTAAAAGACAACTCTCACTGTCTCAGAAAGTCTACAGTAACTGCTACACATGTAGGTGTAACTGTTCTGGTTTTTGTATTTCCTGTTTTCCATGGGGCCCAGTAGAAGATTAAGAACATTTATTGTGCGATAGGGCCAGTGCGTGAGTGAATTTTCGTCGACTGTTGTAAGGACATTAAAATATTCGGGCGTAATTTTGAGATGCGCCTTCACTTTCCAGTTCCAATATATTTATATTTTATGATTAATTTTATTTTTGAATCAATTTGTTACAGTTTCTTGAAGTTTTAGCTGCTACACCATGTGATATTGATTAGGAAAAAACATGAAATAATACGATCGATAGAGATGAAATAATGGAGGACATTTAAAGTTATGCTACACTATGTCGTATTAAGAATGAAAATGTCGGGAAAGAAATTAAAGTAAGAAGAGAAAGATATGAGACCAGAAAAATCTGCATAAACATTTTGATTATTGATTAGCGAAAGGGGTATTACGAGGTAAGTACAAAAATAAGCCGAGACTGAGGAAGGCACTGGAAAGAGTGAAATAAGTACGTGAAATCCTAACAGGCCAAGAAGTAAAAAAAGGAAGATGAAGGGAGAAAGGAAGAAAGAAAGAAAGAAAGAAAGAAAGAAAGAAAGAAAGAAAGAAAGAAAGAAAGAAAGAAAGAAAAAGGAAATAAACTCTATTCCGAGCGAAGTGTAGCTGCTTTTTCTTATTACACGTAAACCAGATTTTCTGATGCTATTAAAAATTGCTTATTGAAAGAAACACCGACCTTTATCTGTGCAATCCTTTTATAATATGTACAACGTCAAAGCAAGAAAGCTAAGGTGCATGACTGTTAGGGAAGGCAAAATAACACGCCGTCAGCCACGCAATCAGTATTCAAGCAAGACTCCCGTTCCTTGAATGTGTTTTCAATTTTGAACCTTAAGCCTACTATCGTTGTGTCTTGGGAGATATTTTTAATGAAAAACTCGCATCGTGGTTACTTAAATTCATGTTTGTAGGCGGATAAGATAAGGGTCAACAGCGTCTAAATATTCCTGTTATCGGTGTAAAAGGTGCATGTAATTTCATAACGAGTAAGTTAGAAGGAGATAAAATTACTAGCACACGGCGTATTGCAGACCGTGTGACTCAGTCCGGTGTTACTTAGCTCGCGTGTAGAAGATACGATTGCAAATTTGTCTGTGGTCACCAGCAACTATTAGGGCGGTTCAAGATTGGGTAGTTTATGGTATGGCCTGCAAACATCTGATTATAGTTTAATTTAAAAATAGTTGCATAACTTAAGCAATAGCCATTTAAAGTCCATTAGTTAATATAGGTACCGTCTGCTGAGACTACAAGAAACTCTGCCTGGCGCAGTGGACACGGAGTATGTTCTCTGTGAGGTAGGATCTGGGTGTTCATGTGTAAGCATAATCGAGATAAAAGTCAATCCTCGCTTAGTCCATTCTTCTTTATGATATCTCTCCTTTGTTAGTTTTCAAAGGGTTAATTAATATTTTACGTTCAGCTTGTTTATCTCAGTGCACACCGTGCTGTTCTGCGTCTGGCAAATTACTTTACGCAGACGCCAGACACTGTGCATCGAATTTGTACTGGCACTGTTAAAAGTTGGGTACAGTGAGCCTGGTAGGAGGCATTGTGGAGCTGTGCCTAATTTGGCATTTGAGATGTATTGTCACGCTATTAACAAATTTTGCCTTTCCTTGTTACTTACCCAGTTAATTATAAACAACGTGCGGCTTTTGTGTGGTGTAACGCAATTTCAAAGTTAATCGTAATGAAAGATGTGACATGTAAAATTATCGTTTTTCCCTCGAATTACTTACTTACAAAAGCATCAAACATTGTTTGTTACTTTCAAGTAGTTTCTGTTTTGAAGCCGAAGAATTGTAACAATTTGGACAATTATTACGAACAAAATTTACAGGCTAATGGGGGAATGTTAAGCATATTTTTGGAGTGCACATTGACAGAACTTCCTTTAAAAATCATTCTACTTAAAAATTTGAAGTAGGTAGACCCCAGGAACTTAGAGTTGTACAAACGGGTCAGCATAGATTTCACACTTGATAAAACTTATTATGAAAAATTGAAATTTATTCTCTTCTAAAAACATTTAACTTTTGTATCCATAATTCCACTGCACACATTAATATTAGCCATTTTGCTTTTAAACTCTGTAACGTACGTCAGTGTCCTTTGTTTGTAGCAGGGGAAATAGCTAATATTTAATCCTGGATCATAACGTAATGCTGGGAATAGATATGACGTAAGCAACTATGTCACTGAAGCTTTCACCTTAGTTTAGCTATGCTCATACATAGTTTAATTTTAGTTAAATGGAGCTCAACTTGCAAATGAAACATGTATATCACGGAAAAGAGAGTTTGAGCCGTAATAATTATATAATATCCGTATTTCTGTGTTTCCATCACTCCTTTAGGGCAGTGGAAGCAGTGTTAGAGCGCCGGATCATTTTATTAAATTAATTTTCGTAAGCCCTCAGTTAGTAATGTAAATGGGTGACACTGAAATCCCACATGAAATGTAAGTTGAGGTTTCATGGATGAAGTGTATACGCTGGGCAAAAAGAGGATGAACGTAATAATTGGAGAGGTTTTAGAGGTACATCTTAGGTGATGTTTTGAATATCTGTAGGATGATTAGTTTTGTTATTATATTTCACATCCTGAAAAGTGTTTTTTTTGTGCCCACAGATAACACCTTGCCTTAGAACACTGGTATTCAGACAGTGTTGCTTGGAATCCTGGGTATCTGTGTGCCAAAGAATATCAAAAGTTTCAGATTTGTTTATTACACATTTTTCTTAGGAACCTGATACTTCTTTAGTAAACACGTGAAGACTGGAATGGATCTACGTCTTACATCAAACTATGTTCTTACTGCATAGAGAACAAATTCTGTCTGTACCATCAAGACCATGCAATTGATACTGTTTTTTCTGAGACTCATACGAAAAAATAAGTACAGTCTCTGGACAGAAAGAAGAGTTTTAAATCTCGCGGTGAATAGTAAATATAGTTACCACTGTGCACGTGACTTGTAACCAGGCAGCAGCTGTTTCAATGTCCGTTACAGAATTGCTTACTGTAACGTCAGTTGTCATACTTGTAGTCAAGTAAGAAGAATTCTAGAATATTGACTTGAAATATGGCTCAACTTATTACATCTATGTCCCAGACGATTCACCAATGTTATGGTACTCTATTTGTGTAGGGGCGGGACAGCACAGATTAAGTCAGCAGTTTAGTGCAGCGTTAAAGCTCTAAACCTGTATTCTGGAAGTGCCTGGTTCGAATATCGACAGGGACGTCGGATATCCTGTCTGAGGATTTGTGGCTTTCCTGAGCCAATTCTGGACAATTCCGGGAACGTGTTTCGTTTAGGATAGAACCGCGCATTTCAAAATTCTTTTCAGATAATCAGCGACGAATACCTGCAAAGCATATTAGAAACCACAAGATACAGGCATCACTCTTAAATAGCGTGCATGTAAAGACAGATAATTTCGTACAAATTAAAACCTGGGCTATTGCAGAAAACTCACACCAAAGAAGGAAGAGAAAGAGTAAAATGATGGCAAAGATAAGCAGTACACAGACAGATCCAACGGCAAATATGAGCAGTGCACACACAGATCCAACGGCAAAGATAAGCAGTGCACAAGCAGATCCAACGGCAAAAATGAGCAGTGCACAAACAGATCCAGCGGCAAAGATAAGCAGTGAACAAACAGATCCGACGGCAAAGATGAGCAGTGCACACACAGATCCAACGGCAAAGATAAGCAGTGCACAGGCAGATCCAACAGCTTTTAGCGTTGATTGCTACTATGGTTACTTCACGATCGAGACTAAACAGCAGAAATCATACGCCTGTGAATGAAAGTTCAAGGTAGTAATTAACTGACGAAGAAGGAAGGATTTGGAAGAAAGTAGTTGTGGTTTATTTCAACCTACTGTGCAGTCGCTCTCCTGGAGTGACCGGAGAAAACGACAAAAACCTCAGTCAGCTAGGCCACCTACACGGACGGGTTTATGCCAGGGTATATCGCTAACGAATCTGAACTGCTGACACCAGAGGGAACTGCTTGGTCACTCTACTAGAATTAAACGTGCAACACAACAAGCCGGACTCGGCGCGAGTCGAGCCTAAGTAGTCGTGTCTGTCGCGGCCAGAAATGACAACTTACGTCACAAATCGATTTGTGGTCGAAAGTGTCTGCAACATCTCGCTGACTGCAGTGCGAAGCTGCCACAGGCGGTCCGAGCAAACTAACGATTTCAGTACTGTTACTCAAGGTCGAGGTTACTTCTCGCTGTCCACTGTGACGTTAGGGAGCAACATGCTTAGGGCTAGGGCAGCTAAGGTAAGGAATGCGTGGTGTGATCCGAAATTTGACACACTCTTGCTTCATGTTTGGGAAGGCCTTATATTCTTACGTCGGTATTGGCTGTCGTGTTTTGGAAATGTTATTGAATTCATTGCACCATGCTCAGGATATTGAAGTTACACGTAGTGAGGTATTCTAATGCTGTTTCCTTCTAAAGATATAATCCAAGAGAAGACCTCCTTCAGAAACATCTCTAAAAGTGCTTATACATAAAATAAACAGGACTTTAAAAGTGCATAAAAGGAAGGAAAATACACGTACGACAACACTGCAAATAGAGTACAAGAAAGGAGTTCTCCGCGTAAGTCATAAGACCAGGTGTCTACTGAAAAGTGCAAGTTTCTTCCATTTAAATTTAGTGTGCTGGTGTAAAATTAAATCCTCTAAGCTTTCGTTGAAAATGCCCACGAATATAGGCTCCTTCTTTTACATTGGAAATGGCAACAAAAATATTATTTTAGTAGTACTAGTGTGTCCTTGCGGAAAAAAGTGACCCGTAATATTTTTGTCGCTGTGTCATAGCAGCGGGGCTAAAATGGAGCGTTCGGTTGTCCATTTGCTGGATGAGAATTGTTTATATACACGTAGGTTTCCTCCGCATCCTAGCAGACGCTTTGGTGGGTTTTCTATATGAGATCAGTTTTCCCAAAGCAGAAAGTTTAAATCCGAATTTCCATGTGAAAAATTGTTCTTACGCCATTTTTATTGTCGATTGCATTAAATTAAAAAGGACGCTTTCGCAGTGGTATAATAGTCACGAGGTTTCTTGAGGATTAGCCAACTGGTTCAAAATTTGGGGCGTGAGACGAATAGACACGCGCACAGCAAGGTAATCCGTGAAGCGTTCTGTGTTTCTTTCTAACGAAGGAAGACAGAGGAATGAATGAAGGAAGGAAGAGAGTTTAAAAGGAAATTGTGTACGGGAGTGAACAATGTACAACTGTGGTAAAAGGAAGAGAGAACTGGGCAAGAAGAGGACAATTCGTAAAGCAGAAAAGATATACATATAAAACAAGTGGTGAAGAACAAGGCAAGGTAGAGAAAGGACAGAAAGGAAGAGGAAATTAGTCACAGAGAATTATAGGGGAGGAAACGGAAACGAACAAAAAAAGATATATTTGCTGTATTCGTGAATATCATCAGACAGTTTGTCTCTGTCCATAATGTTGTGTAATCCAGCGACAGTTGTGTTTGTCTCGTAGTCAGCTTTCATAGTCTCCAGTGATAAAAGGCACGAGGTTATTAACCTTTATCCTGCTAATGTGGAATATATGGTGAGCTGGTAATAATGCCGGCACCACTAATGTGTAATATTTGGTGACCTACATTTGGCTACGCTGAAAGGAGCCTCTTTGTCTGTCTGTCTGTCTCTCTCTCTCTCTCTGCACAATGTCTCAACACTGAATCAATCGTGAAAGACGTCCTATATCATATCTGTGTGCACACACTTACTCGGCTACCAACTAGGCCCTTAAGGGCAGCTCACCATATATTCCAAATCAGCAGGATAAATGTTAATGGCTAAATGAGAATGATACTCGTAGAAAATGTCGTGAAACATATTCCGAAATGGTTTATTCGTTTTGCCTGTAAAACTGAGACGGTCCACAAAAAGCTTCCCACGCTTTCAGGTCTTCCTTTGGCGATTTTATTCGAGGACGTGACAAGCACTCGTACAGAGTGGATGTACCAGAAAAGCGACTCTCGCTATATTCAGAAGGCACCTGATTCGAATTTCGTCCGAATATTGGCCATCTTCAAATGTTTCCTTGTATTCATTGCCTTAGAAGAATGCTGTGTTAGTAGCACAACGTGTTAAAGGAATGCAGTTTCTATAATTTACACCTGCCTTAACATTTAGTAATTCTGTATTTTGCCCACATATTGCTTTTGTATTTTTCATATAATTTTCAGTATACACAGCAATATCAACCTATGCTTGAAAGAGTCGTTGATGTTTGTAATGGAGACGTGAAATGTCGAACCTGAGGTAAGAAATGAATTTTTATACACATGGATTTCGTACTTCGGATGGTTGTAGTGTGTCTCACCACACCCCACATTTCTTTTTTCCTTCTCATTCTCCTTCGGAATTTAGGGAGCTTAGTTCCGATATTCACAAGAATTGAGGTTCGACATATTCAGTAATCTTGTTATATTTATAAAATAATATAAAATAAAATAATTGCATATCGATAATCATTTACATGCGAATTCGAAATAGAGTTGCAAGTGGGCAAGTACATGAAAGGAGTGATTTCTGCCTTGGCGCCAGTAAAGTTATGAAGGGTTAAGCTATTGCGTTGACTACAGACTGCAGAAGTCTGTGGAAGAGACATGAAATTCGTACGGTATTTAAATGTGGTAATGTTTTGGAAGGCATCCAACTGATAGAGCGTGAAGAAATTACTAAGGTCATATTAGGACCACAGTTAAAGGACCTGGTTAGTAATGTAATTTGAACGATCACTGAATACAGTCTTTTGTTGACTATGCTCAAGTGTCGGGGTGTATCAGAATACTTCACACAAACCTATTCTTCTCTGTATGTTTTGTGTTACTTGAGCCTGCAACTTGACGTTTAGATAACACGCAATGCACACGTGATGGAGAAGTTGCCGTTACCGCACGGCGAGAGTAAACACTGCAATTTGTGTGTACCATATGCGACGTTCTTTCAGCGACGTCGATGAAGATTCAAGCGATTAAGGGATACGACCGCCATGTAGATAGTAAGTAGTTACTGTCGGTTCGGAGATTATTGCCTCCGCCTTGAGGATAGTGTTCGGTGAGTAGGTAAGATTATACCGACATATATGGGGTCATGGCCCAGACGAATTTGAACCTCATTTTCCACGTAGATTGAAGGAATACTGCCTCTTATCTGTGAGACAGTGACTGAACGGACGACAGTATCTCCCGCTTGATCATTTTCTGCGCCCGGCGTTTTGTTTTTACTGGTTATGGGGAATTAGATTTGCTCTCGAATGACATACCGCTCTTTTAAGTTGCGAAAAATTCGGCCATCTGTCTAATAGTTAAATTAGGACTCTACACACACAGACATAATTGTAATATCATGAATTTAATTTTCTCCTCTTATAAAGTGCGGGCACGTGGTGGCGTAGTTGGTTGAGAAATTGCGCTACAAGCCGCAAGGTTTTATTCCCGATGGAATCATTGGGATGTTTCATTGACTTAATCCTTCCTGCTGCTCTATGACTCGGGGGTTGACCCAGCCTCTAACGGAAATGAGTACCAGGGATATCTCGTCAGGGGTGAAGGCGGTCGGTGTCTAATGTTGACAGTCTTACACCGTCATATGCCGATTGTCTAGAAATTCTGGGAGCCTCAACTTCCTGGAGCCCTAGGGGCCTGTCGAGGCCAGCACAGGAATAGATTTGCCTTTACCTTTTATAAAGAAAATTGTGCTACAGGTCACAAAGTTGGATTTGAGCGCCATGCAGTCTTCCTGCATATCAAGGAGGCCTATACTGGACAGTGTCCGACATTGTGTTAGTAGACAAACATTAAATTGGAATTGTCTCCTACTTGGATCTCTAAAATTATATAACCACGCTAATATCTGATACTTGACCAGAATTACACATGTGAAATTGTCATGCCAGCATGCGTAATGTGTTAGGTACCCCATATTTACGAATTATGTGTTTCATCCCGTCCTATGACTGACAGCCAGAATGTCTAAAGTCGTTTACTGTGAAAGCATAACAAACGAGAATCGAATAATCAATATAACTATTATCATGTTTCTCCAGCCTTCCTATTGTTGCACGTGTTAGACTTCCTGATACGGCGTATGCAAGTGAACTTTGACATTAAATGTCGTAAAATGTATATTACATGCAACGACATATGGCCCAGATTCAAGCACTGTGTAAAGACTTTCCGAGTATTACATTCGTATCCCGTGGAGAGGCACGTGCACTACCTGCCACTAAAAACTTGTTTTATAGAGCAGAGTACTTCTTTAGAAGCGAGTACTTATTGAGCTGGAAAAGAAATTTCATGTATTTTATGGAACCGATGTATTCATTACAGTGTTCAAAACAGCGTGTCATTTGCACCTACGCCATGCTCTTGAATTGAGTGCACACATTTCTATCGTATTTCTTTAAGCCCATGTAATATTTCACTCCCATCTACAATAAGTTTCCAAGCGTCATTTTTTCAGCATTTCAAACTGAATCTGTGTATGCATTTATCTTCTATGCAAAGCCTGCTACATGCCCAGCTCATCTAGTGCTCCTTTATATGATTTCCGGAATAATATTTGGTGAGGAGCACGTCATAAAGCTCGTCATCGTGTAATTTTCTACAGCCTCCGCTTTCTTCCTCCCAAATGTGTTTCCTATCACCCAGTTCTCACAAACCTTCAGCCTATGTTCCTCCCTTAATGTGACAAACCAACTGTCACACAGACAATAAGAACAAGCAAAATTGTAGTTTTTGTGTTTTAATATTTATATTTCTAAATAGCAGATGGAAGAAAAAAACATTCTAAATCCGTTCTTAGCAAGCATTCCCTGAACTTAACCTGCTCTTATTCCTTTTGTATTAAATTCTGGTTTATTAATATCGTTCCCATACATTTCAAATTCGCTCCATTTTTAACGTATATATTATATACCTTTACATTATGTTTCTGTCCTGCATTCTGTTGAGGAGACTAGTAAATATACATTACATTTCTCAGCATTTATTGCCAGATCACCACTCGTCCTAGAGAGTAGTGCAGTTTATGTACTTTTTTTCATAATATTTGTGTGTTATTCGCATAAGTTAACTTTGTCAGCGTCGATTAGGAGCTAGTGTGTGCAGTTATATTCCATCAAGGTTTACTTGAACATATATACCAATTTGCAATCAAACGTGAAGGAAATACCTTATTACATTGTAATAGATGCCTAATTGCCAGCCCATGGACAAATGAGAAAACAATGGAAATGATGAAACAGTCGTGCAGAATTGAAGGTACTCTAACAAATGCAGACACTCCTAACATCCTATGTTGTACACGAGAGTGAAGATGTACAATTAAATTAAATACTTTAGCTGAAGAATGAAAGAAGAGTGAATTCCTTTCCGAAGAACACAGAGAATTTTTAAACAGGCAAAAAAACACTTCCTTTGTTCTGAATAGGAAACCCTGTATTATCATCGATAACACACTAGGTAATTTGATACTGGGAAGGAATAAGCTGTGATATGTATTGGCCGTATGTGTTGGCGTCAGAAACTACAGCATCACTCAAGGCTTGCGAAAGAAAAGCTGTTCTGAGTAAACATAACACTCATTGAAACAGTATCTGTTGTTGTCATCTGTGACCCAGTTTGAAAAATAAAGAAAACGTGTATTCACATTAGCTGTCAGACTGAAGTACTCAGCAGATACGAAACAGAAGAGACGACAGTCTAAAAGGAATTTGAGATTGTTTTATGAATGTCGAAGATTTTGCGTAATACTGTGTTCTTTTCGTGAAACTTTGATACCTGTGGTGTGGTTGTGTCTTTGGTAAACGTCAGGCTCTGAAATGAGAATGAAATCTGGTGTGTTTGTAGAATAGATGCATCGTCATGTTCAGTGAGCTAAAGTGAAACGCGAGGCATACACGTAGACATTTGTCAGCGTATTATATGTGTAAATGATGAGAAAAATGTTGTCGCAAACAGGAAAGGGGCACGTTCTTTCGTATTATAACAATAAGTCATCAGGTAGGCACTGTTATTTCATGAGAAATTCTTTTGAGCTAGAAAAATTTTGTCTTTAAAAGTAGAATATGCTAACGCATTCGTTAATATCTGTGTTTTAGTGAAAAAAGTAGCTTACTATCCATTTTTAAAATATCTAAATCCTCTTGTAAAGCTCAGTGGTTTCTATTTAAACATAAAAGTTGCGGGCGCAATGCGTACAGGTTTTGCTTAAAACGTCTTACATTTCTCCTACAAAGCAAGGATTTTTCTGAACAACATTAACCGGTTATTCTTTACAATGGAGAGAGAATAAGATTTGTGAGCAAACAAATGAATCTGTGAATATCTTTAGATGAAGTTCTTTTTACAAAAGAATAAACCAAATGCTGTAATTTTTCCATATTTAACACCATAGAAAACACATCACTGATTGGAATTCTCAAAGTCTGGTTAAATTTTGTCCATACATTTCTTACTTACCAATTGGCGACACGTACGGTTCGTCAGATTTCGTCAGTTCTCAATGTACGTAATTACCGCATGTACCTTATAAGGCGCTTGGTGTGAGTGAGTGAGTGAGTGACACCCTGGTTGTCACTGTTACCTTTGACGCCACATTTGGATTTCCATGTTCGCAGTACTCTGCCCTGTGATCTACGTGCTGAGACCGACAAGACAGTTGTTATAATTGCGAGAGAGTGTGATATCTGTGAGGTACATGCTACGTTTGCAAAAAGCTTAGCATCGAGCATACATGCAACAAAGTACCACTCAGACAATAGTTATTAATTACCATCAACGCAACTAAGTTTTATTTTCTTATCATGTTTTATAGATGGACAGGTACGTGTTTCAGCCACAAATAAAGACGCATCAGTTGGCGGCAGCACTCTGATAGGTGAAATTAACGCTTGGTTTCTTTAAGAATAAAGAAATGACTGATGCAAGAGGTCATGGAGTAGCCCGTTCATACTACATCATCCGTAATATTAGGGACATATGAGGGACAATTGGCTAATTCCATCAGTAACTTTCTGAATATTTTTCCCATATGCCTATTTAATGTATTCAGTACAAAGCTAATTCTGTTTATGTCTATTGGCTCCATCCTTGGCATAGATTTTAGTATTACAATTTATTATTCATACTCCCGGAAATGCACACTTCTGTCTAATTCATACACAGTTTTCTTGGACGTGAAAAAGAAGGATGTTATATGATTTTATAAGGAGGAACACTGGAAGACAGTGTCATGAGTTGGCTTATAATGAGAATGGAAGAGGCCGTAAATAGGCTATGGATCTGAGAGCTAATAGGAAACAGACGAGGAGATAAGCCGTGATGTGAAGGGGACGTATATTAATTGCTTCGTTTCTCCCACACGAAAACAATAGGAGACAATCCCATTGTTTATGGAACAGACCCACTTCAACACATGACTAATGTTTGTATAAAGAAGTAAGTGTTAAGATGGTGGCTTTGTTACTAATAAACAAAGCAACAAAGAAAACGTCTAGTACGGTAATTGTTTATTTCTACATGAAATTATTTTAACTTATGTTACACTGACAGCAGCTGTATAATATGGAGTAGATAGATGTTATGTAGATATCTAATAAGATATATTGGAAAAGGTACCACATTATTTGGGGCCATATATGTGGAGATATTTTGTGACTTCGTCACAGGAGTAGAACATTAATTTTATGATTATTGCATGCGATTAAAATCGGTGGTTATCAGTATTTAGGTGTTTGTACATCTTGAGTTCCCTGCTTGAAACAGAACCAGTGACCTGTGTTGATAAATGCAAGGAGCACACCTTAAATCTCTTTTAGGCTATATTTCCTTATAGGAACGACTGGACCCTTGAGTCCATGGACTTTTATCTGTTAAATATATATTTAATGCTTATGGCATCGATACGACTAAAAGTTAAGAACATGTCAATAATTACCTACACTCAAACGAGGAGTGAGTTTTCTTATATAAGACTATATACATTATTGATTGATTGAGTCATGTTGAGGCTTTGTATTAACGGAAGCACGTGAAGAAAATTTACAATAGAGAATGTACTATTAAAAGAAAACCGTAGAAAATCTATGCTTTTAGAATGGAAAGTTTAACGTCAAAAGCTCGTTGAGGTGTTTCGGAGGCAGGTCGATATCACTGATTTCAGGAAGTTTTATCCATTGCAGAAGAGAATCAAGTGTACAACTTACAACATATTGCACTATATAAAATCCGGAAGAATCTCCGCCACTATCTTGATGCTCGCACACGCCATGTGTTGCTTTACTGCGGCAATTCCACAGCTGTGTTAAAATCTTTCTCGTATACAAGAGACCCACCAGAATAGCAACAATAGGGCGATCCGAATTTTAATACATTTATCTCTAACGACACTGCTAAACAACCGAATAAGCGTTCCAGAAATATTTAAGATTAAGAATAAAAAATCCAGAACTATTTTTAGGTTGTCCAATCCTTGCATTTTCAGATCAGTGTAGTTAATTTATCATATCAAATAAATGCACATTAGCAGTAATAATGTGATAATGCGCATTTAGTTGGTATGATGAAGTGGATACAAAGAATCCTGAAGCTTACTCACCCATCAGCCCAATACTGAAAGTAAAACTTGATTACCATTGGTCTTCGAGTTAAGTGTTGTGTCAAGATGCTGGTAAATGCCAAGTTTTTATTAGTTGATGTAAAAAACATTTTAACTCGTGATTTCACTAGTAATACCTATCCAAATACATATTTTAGAGTCAAACTGGTTTCCTCTATTTTAATCCAACTTACAGAAAGATAATCGCAGAGTTACCACTCGCCTTTCGCGGGGATTAATTTCTAAGACCCCCAAGAAAAGTGACAATCCGCGAATAATTGACCGCTCCCCTCCAAAAATGTTTTATTGTTTTTTTAGTATTTCTCTTTTCTTTGAAGAAAAATCGTGATACGGAGATGTTTTTCTTTCTACAACTCCCTGGACGTAATGCGGTATGGCGCAAAGATCTTTTCCGAGTTTTAGAACAACTTTAATGCTTCCATCCGTTGAACAGTCAGAGTAACGTATTTATATTCTTGGGGAGAACCTGCGAATTCGCGCATCTTCCAAGTATGAAGCCGCGTAAAGCGAGGGATGACTGTATGCTGATAAATACTCTTAGTACTTATGTCGAAATTACTGAAACCCTGAATGAAAAAAATTGAAACATGTCGGCTTAAAAAGTGACCAGCGGGAATTTGTTGTACTTGATGGAAAACTACGATTACCTGGTCAGCAGTGTAAAGGTATGACACTTAGGGTCAAAGAACAGACCAACGAATTATTTGAGTTTATAAACCGTTAGTAAAACATGTACACAATTTGAAGTCTTTTAGGGAAAAGTACGTGCGTTAAGACCACAATATTGCTCCCTTCACCCTCTTGGTGCTACCTTTCATATTACGAGATGTGGCAAGTCCTATTCATGCAGGTGATATTCTGTCGTAAGGCTTTTTACCTTGTGAGGCGACACAGGGAAAAGAGGGACAAACACTTAGCACCAAGCGAGAATCGGAACAGCCAACATAGTGTCTAAAACGCCGAAGTTCGTGTGCTCCTTAATTCGCCCTACCTCACATTCTGCTTCATTCCAACTTTCTTGCATAAACTAGCTCATAATGGCGGTTACAGCCACTAGCGGTAAGTAGCTGAGACAGCAAGGCCGGCGTTGGATATCTAGGAGACCTAATTTTCGCCTTCCACACTACCTCACACCCAATGCGAGCAAGGGTCCAATTCCCTGGCCGTAAAACGGAAGAAGTGACCTCAAATTTCTTCACTGGTCTTGCAGGTAAAACAGTTACTCGGCGCTCTTTGTGAGTCTTCGTGTTGACGTTAGGTGTAGATAAAACCTATTTTTGCTGTTAGATGTGAGTTTTAGTTATTTCGTTCTGTTAATACGGGTATAAAGTATGGATGGGCTGTTTCAAATTGCGTTTCACCTGTAGGCAGGCTACACCACACATTCTCTGGCCCCGTTAAATGCGACGTAGAATTTAGTGGCCAGCTTTTTGTGGTGCTCCTTCCCATCAGAGCCTGGAGTGCACTGTGACAGCTGTGTTGCTTCTGCCTGTGCTCTAACACTGCAACGTACTTGTTTCGACAGATATGTGCCATGAAGTAGTAAATAATGTCTTTTGACGCCAGCAGAACCCTAAAACTGGAAGCAAGAAACTGGGTGCTTTATATATGAAACAGGCAATACACGCTTACATGTCTGGCATTTCAGTCTACTTTGTCGTTTACAGTTTCGAGCACAGGGATATAAAGACGTTACAGTGACATGTGTGGTAACTTAGCTGACCAAGTACGATGCTGGAAGTGCTGTCTCTTTTAAGCTTAATATGTTGTTTTTCGTAGCGCAGCCGTGTTTTGCATGCATGTTATAGTCTAACGATAGTCGCCTCACACTAAGTACTGAGAATTTATAATTCTTATACAAATTTATTAAACAAATTTATTAATCAACTACTGCATAATTAATTTATAATCTTCAGCATATTTCGGCCGCAACTGTTCGGCCATCATCAGGGAGAATGCTTTTCTTGGACAACAAGCAGAGTATGATACATTAGTGAATAATTAATAATCCGCTTAAATATAATGTTCCGGTGTGATTAGTTCCTGATCAGTTTTGCTTGTTTTATCTCCATGTGTTAAAATACAGGTATGATCATAACTGTCCAGTAAGGGAATTGTTTAGAAAGAGATGTCAGGGGTTTATATGAAGGAAATTTCCCAGAATTCTCCTGCAGAGACTAGACGGACCCTCAGGATAGACAATTTCGTTGCTGAAATTCCACTGCCTACTTCCATAATGGAAGTCGTCCCCTTTTGTGGATCTAACAAATGCTTGCTTCGAGGAAATGAGTAAAACTGTGTAAAGATAAGTCCAGTATTTTCGGCTCCAGTATAAAATCCAGAATTCTATACTGACGAGAAAAAACACAGAGCATATTCGTATCAAGGAAGGTCGACTCCCGGATGCAAACTGACAAGCCTCTTGGTATGTAGACGATCCAATTTACAAAGAGATATGGTCGGGCGCTCCCTGAACATAGCAAGACTAATTGTACGAGGCATTCTGTAATGACACGAATCATTAATACGAGTCTTCCCTGGGGAATTGCGTTTTGTCTTCACAGGCATTGCAAACGAGAAGAGAGCTGTTTGATAAACGGGACATGAATGGCGATAAATTGCACAAACCGGGGGCTGCGCGGTCTAAGGTGTGGGTCTGCGGGCCCTAACTTCGTGGTCGCGGGTTCGAATTCTGCCGGGGATATGGATATCTGTATCTTTTGAGTGTTGTGTGTTGTTACTTTTGTGCAACGGGCCGATCCCTCGTTCAGAGCAGTCCTACCTGGTGTGGTGTGTCAGTGAGTGTGATCAAGTTCAGCAATAATCGACTGCACTTACACAGAGTAGGTGGAAAGAGGTCAGAATAAGAAAGAAGGAAAAGAGGAAGAAAGAATGACGATAAGTAGGGAAGGCAAAAGGGGACATTTTAATCATTATGTAAAGGAGAATTGCATTAGTGGGAAACTAGGATTAATATGCGTTTACATATTATTTCATAAAAACCAGTAAGCCTAAGTGCCTGTAAAATATATATTTGGTACAAAGAACCTAAAAGAGGTACTTGTTTAGGCGTTTAATGAAGCCATCGTCAGGCTGTAAAAATTCTTATAATAAGGCGTAATATGCAACAATACACCGCGTAAACGAAATTAATTCACGCATTTCCACGATTAGGCCTATTATTTATCAAATACACACTATAAACTTTTCTCCATAAAAACAATATACCCAGTGCGGTTTGATTCCTGGCTGGTGCTGAATTTTCTTATTCGCCATCATGTACAAAACTTATGCTTCTATTCACGCATTCTTCTGTGTGGCAGCTAACTGAATGTCTGTCATGATGGTGGTAGTGAAGATTAAAGGGTAGAAATGTGAATCATCTCTATCTAGGTTTACCTAATATCGAGGTATATAGAATGCATAGATCTTTCTTTCACTGGCTCTTCGATAGAAATTCCCTAACACCTGTGCATTTTCCTAAGGAGCAAACATATTTTAACCCTATAAAGACGAAGCGTATCTGTTTTATATAAGGACTCAGTGCGTACCGCGCTGTAAACACTCTCCACTTCGGTTATAAAAACCAGTCTCTTAATGGTTTATAAGGCAAAAGTTGCTGTTTGTTCTGACATCCGTACAAAACACGTAAACACAATGTGGGCACCACGTAGAATTTTTTAGTGTTAAACCTGGTAGTACGTAAAGTTACCGCTAGGCTTTAAAAGGTTAATCCAACTGGTATAAAGATGTTAATGGGCTGAAAGTAGAAAGAAAGGAGAAAGCAATATTGGCGCGCTCCTTATAAGCGTCTCCAAGTAGTCTGGGATGTAGCCCCAAGGCGAGAGAGTGGGAGGATACATAGACGCTGCTGAGTGCCAAGCATTTGGCTAGTTGCTGACTTTATGCGTATTTCCTGCTAGACTGAACGTTTATCCATATAAAAGCGCATTGAAGGTTTTCCTACAATTAGCGGAGTTTTGTTTTTTGATCATGATCATTCATAAAATAACTTGTTGGGGTGTACTACGGAACATGATGGATTTTATAATTTTTTTTCAGTACAATTGGAAATATGTTGCAGTTTTGCTATTGTTTTATTTTCATATCATCCATTTTTAGTCAGACAATATCTGAGGTGTTCCTAGAGACATCAGAATATTTCTGCGGTTTATATAACCCTATGGTAACGGGCAGACAATGTATCGCTGGGCTGCGTGTGGAGAAGTGCGGGTTTTAGCACGCTCTTCAGATCCAGTAACACATATTTGACTCCCTCATGTTCGTACAGTTTCGTGTGTGACGCAACATTTTCTAATGGAGCAGAAACATATATGGATCGAAGTGCGGTAATACGATCATGCACACACTGACCCTATGTCCGAAATTTCATGTTCCCTGTCATCGTCGGCGTTGACGATGGGACAATGACAACTGGCTTTTTGATCAAGGAAATGTGGTTCTAAATTTGGTTTTAGTGAAAGATTAATAATCTCTGTCCTCAGATTATTTTCTACGCATTCAGGTAGAAAAACTAAAGATTTTATTGGTTTGTACGTAATGTCAGTTGAAAGGAATTCTAATATCTTGGGGAATTTATGAGGTGCTACCACGAAATAAAGCACGTCACAAAATTGCTCTGTTTTTCCGTCAGTCTTTTAAGAGTTATGCTTCACTGTTGCCTGTGATTACGTGCCTAATGAATGTCTTTAATACTGCTGTCATACTGACAAAGTCCGAAAGTTGTTTTTACCTTGAAATCTGACTACCAAGTACACGCACCCGGAGGTAACTGGAGGTTTAATTTCTCTAAGACTGATTAATGGGTTTAGGTATTTTGTCGGAAATGTAACTGCGCTTAACAGAGTCCAGTCCGAACTATTCTTACGTTAAGTGGATAAGCGTGACATTGGAGTGCGATCTACTTGGTGTAATCTAGTGTGTGAGGGAGTCACACTTTGGTTGCCATGATTACCAGGGAGGTCACGCTCAGCCGTGGATAGATAAGTGTTGAGATAGACTGTTCTTTGTGAGGTGCGCTCTGAGACTGAGGCAGCAGACCTTATAATTGAGATAGAATGTTCTCTGTAAGGCAAGGATTGAGGCCGAAGTAAGTTGAGCATTGAGCGTATAATGCGTTAAAGAACAAGCAGTTGCTAGCCCTCCGGTAAATGAAATTGATACTTTGTTTCCTGTAACAATAAACAAACGACAGGCGAAAGAGGCCGTGGAGAAGCGAGTGAATAATATGGCAGCCCATCGTACGTCAGGCATGTGGATAAAAAAAATTAATACACTAATATTTCCTTACCCTTTACTTAAAATAATGGTTTCTGCTTACGACGTTTAGTATAACTGACATTTTACTATTAAGCCTTCTAGAGTCAGTAGTCTGTAACTAACTGGTAGGCTTTCAGCCTATCAAAAAATTCCCTATTTCGTGCGGAACTGGAGTGTTCGTTACTTTAGGTACAGCAGGCCGCCACTGCACCATATTCTGACCCCATTTGATCCAGACCACGTCTTGCATCCTACAGTTTAAAATTCAGTTTGATGGTATATTACCATATCCGCTTAAGTCATCATCTGTCTTCATGTTTACATTTATCCTCTTTCCATACGTACGACATTTCTCCCCCAGCCCATCTTCTGTGTTATGATCGCCCAGCAGTAGGACCATATAATATATGTTATATAGTGAAGTGTATGACTGTTAGCTGTAATTCTAACCAACTTCATGAACATCTCTGTCATTTCCATTTCCAGTTAGTTTTCCTCGTCATTAAGTATTTGTTATACTTTTATTCTGCATTTGGTTATTCGATGCTAATGGAGATATGCCTTATTTGCAAAGTTTAAATATACTCTGCAACAAAACATAAAGAAAATCTTGGGGAGAAGGTATTTAAAACTCTGAATGAGATTGAAAAGTTTATTGTATAATTACTTGTTACGGTTTAGATTGTTGTGTTGACAGAATTATTTTTGATATATGAACGAGAAAACTCATTTCAACAGCAAATTGGACTTAAATTTAAAAAAGAAACTAGTAAAGTGCTACATTGGAGCACAGCTTTGTGTGGTGCTGAAACTTGGACACTTCGGAAAGTCGATGAGGAGTACCTGGAAAGTTTGAAGTGTGGTACTGGCGAAGAATGGAGATCAGTTTGAGCGATCATGTGAGAAGTGAAGAAGTATTACATAGAGTCAAGGAGGAGAGGAATATCCTGCAAAAAATAAAAAGAAGGAAGGCTAACTGGATTGGTCACATCTTGTGTAGGAACTGCCTTCTAAAACACGTTACTGAGTGAAAGTTAGAGGGCCGTATAGGTGTGACCGGGTGGTGATGACGAAGGCGCAAGCAGCTCCTGGATGACCTTCAGGAAAAGAGAGGATACTGGAAATTGAGAGAGGGAGTACTAGCTCGCACTCTGTGGAGAACTCGCTTTGGAAGATGCTACAGACCTGTCGTAAGACAGGCTACAGAATGAATGAATATTAAGGATTTAACTTGCTTAGGACGCAGCTGATTCTCAAACTTCGTGACTGATTTGGGTCGTTAGTTCGGTGTATGTAATAAATGATTGAGTGAGGGAGAGAGAGAGAGACAGAGACAGAGAGAGGGAGGGAGAGTATGTGTGTGTGTGCGTGCGCGTGCTGAACGATATTTTGGGCATCTGAATGCGCAAAAAGAACAAATAACTTACGAACTCTTTAAATTTCGGAATAATTTATTTTACTTGTGTTATATTTGGTGATGCTGTTCAGTATGTTTCCGGTTGCAACTCAAGCATATATTGTCAAATGGTAATACGAACAAAGAACTATATCCATTAATACCTTAACTTTGTTATATAGTGTAATAAATTGGAAATGACGTGATATTACACCGTCGCAGTCTAATATGAAGTGTTTCCTTGTCATTTTCTCAAGAGGGACTGAAGAAGATTAAGAAAACACCTGAATCAGAATAGCCGAACATTAGACCTGAGATCTGAAAGTACGAAACAGGAAAGTTACCCACTCAACGGGGTCCATCGGTGATTTGTGAACCGTGTCTCATAACGTGTCTCCACTTTTTGAACAACTTGTATTCCCCTGCCGTCGCCACAGGCACATTTTCTTAAGCATTGTATTTCCTACGATACGAGGAGTATCGTTGCAGTCATCTGTGTCAGTCTGATGTCCTGCCAGTTACATCTAATGGAGTCTGGAGTGACGTCAGGAAGTTGCTCTTTGCAGGTTGTCTGACCTACATAGACCCTTGGACTACACTTCGCCCGCTAATCATATTGGTAACATCGGTCCTTTGCATCAGTAATTCTGAATACCACTTATCAAGTAAGACGAGATTCTTACTTTCTTATTTTGTTGCGATAAAAGAAGTTTTTTTTTTCAAATTCCTTTTCCAGTACTCTTTAGTAATTGAGATTGAAACAGCTTCCTTTTTAGGATTTATGTTCTTCCGATCTCTGTGACTTTCTATTTAGAGCATATTGTAAAATGTAGTACCGGATTCCCAGAGAACAAGTGTCTAAAATCTGTTAATGTAGCTCGTGGTATAATGTGTTAATGGAACCAAGAAATAGGAAGTTGGAAGGCAGTGTGGAGATAGTGAAGACTGTAATACTCTGTCCTGTTCTGTCATTGTTAGTCTGATTAAAACAAAAACTCTTAGATGACCGGATGGTGTTGAACCCACAGGAAGTGAAAAATTAGTAAGAATTTATGTTTAAAAACTCTCCGCAGAAGAGAGGTTTTGGGAGACTGGTGACGGTTGGAGAATGGAAAGTGTATGTAAAAAGAATATTGTGTACTAAGAAGCAAGTATTTCAGTGTCATGTGAAGTGAAGTAAGAGAATGAAAGCGATGGTTTTAGTGTTAATAACCATGCAGTGAGCCGATCCCAGTGGCCGCGAAGTCTAAGGCATGGGTCGTCGTCCGCTCGCTTGCTGGAACTGCGGTTTCGAATCTGGCCGGGGGCATGGATGTCTGTTGTGAGTGTTGTGTCTTGTCAGGTGGAGGTGTGTGGGATGGGCTGATCACTCGTTCTGAAGAGCCCTACCGAGCGAGGTGTGCCTGTGATACTGTAACATCAACAGTTAGAGGGCCTCGGCCCACTAAGGGTGTGGAGCCATTAAAAAAAAATTCCATGCAGTGAATGCTGAAAAGGATGAATCCTGTTGCCTCGTCTAACGCATTTGCAGAATTTGCTCGGCCCAGCTCGTGATCCGATGATAATCATGCCGGTCTGAGACATTTCCTCTTCCCCAGGATCTGTTACGTCAAATTTCTGAGCAGTGCCTTCAAAACGGGCACCACGGTTCGGCAGCTAGCACTTCTATTTCGTGTTGGAGTTTAAATCTCGACCCCGACTGTCCTCGAGGAAAATTTTCATGGTATTCCGCAGTCCCTCCCAGAAACCGAGACAGTAGCTCACCTTAGGACAAAACCGCTTCCTTTCAAATCCTTTCCAATTTGTTAATCAGTAGTCGCTTGTCATTTGACGCTGCATACTTTGATTTAATGATATAATTGTTAAATAAACCATAAATAAAAATGTCCATTAATGCAAGAATTCGTCCCTTATGTTTGGCTGCGTCTAGTTTCTTCAAATCCCGTCTAATTTACATTTTTATACGCTCATAGTGTAATCGGAATTTGTAGGATTTTATGTGTAAAACTATACTAAATATCATACTAATGACACAGTTGCATATTTCGGTACTTCGAAAAGGGGCAAACGTCAATACCGTGAATGATATTCGGGAGGTTGCATCTCTAGCTTTTCAGTCCAGGATCCGGAGAAGCTAACAATATTCGTAGTATTCCTCAGACCTTCGAAGCAAATAGAGGGATCAGGAATGATGTCGTTAGATGAAGTAAAAAAATAAAGCCCCAAGAAAGCACTAGGGCGACGGAACACGTTGCACTGGTCTTGGTGTGGCAATTCGCTGCTATCCGTCAAGGCTATAAACATTTCGCTGCAGTTTATTGCAGTAGTGAAATGGCAAAGGGTAAAGGCAAGTTCACCTTTTGCATCGGAGCCATAAAGACAAATAAAGTAAAACTGCGTGTACATAAACGTCAGCAAGAGATGGAACTAAGTAGTTAGCTGTACGTTCTGACCTTTTTAATTCCCAGAATACATAATTTTGTAATGGAAGGTGACATAAAATGCGCACCCGTCCATAAATTTTACCGTATTGTAAGAAACAAGAACGAAATCAGAGGCACCAGTTTGACGCTGTAAGTGACTGTGCAGCTGTGGATTTGGATACTTTCTGTGCCCAGAGAATGAGCGGGCTTTTGCAGAATATTTTGAATTATGTACACCAGTCTGTTACTATTCAGATATTAAAAGACCAATTTAGCTTTAAATCAATTAAGATTAATCTAGATACGAATTTACAGAAATCCAGCCAACACCTACACAGCAATGTGCCACACACACACTGTAATGTGACACAGGTTGGCTCGATGTATATTGAGGAAAAATGGGGTAGACAGCCGGGGAAAAGTGTCTGATTGTCAGCACAGAGAAGAGATCATTCTCTTCCCCAGACAGACCAGATGTTTTATGAGCTAGCAGCAGCCTCCTTTTCAGTGGATACCAAAAGCCCTTTCCTCGTCTGTAAAGCGGCTGCGACGGAAAACTGGCCAGACACTTTTAAACAGTGCCGAGTTTAATAATGATTGGTGCTACACCTCTCGTCCCCGACCTAGTCCTTGAATTAGTGCTTAATACAGCATACAGACAAATTCTTACACTTTATCATGCAGGCGGAATAGTGTCCGTTCTAGAAATTCGTGACGTTCTGTATGAATAAGAAATTTGTAGGTTAATTTTTTAAATTTGCTTAGCGGCGCATATGATTGCTACGATTTTCTGCAATGTGACCTGCTGTATGCTGGTAGACAGGTACGGTAGCAATCTCACGCTAAGCGGACGAAATAGTGTATGACACAGGGAACAGGGAAGAGCAAGGAGGTCAGCCAGAGCGCCAGTGGCCCTAAGAAGGTCATTTACAAAAGGAAAGGCACCAGCGAGACTCGAGGAAGAAGGAGTTGTCGCGTCTTTTAAGACTTTTGCAGTTTTGCGTCTGATGAAGTTACTCATCATCAGCTATCGATAATTGCGATGACGTACCCCACCGTGAAGAAGAGAATACCGCGATGTCTGTAAGATCCAGTTACCCACTGATGCAGCCTTGTAACTGAGGAGAACGGAATTCTCAAATTATCACCTCTTTTATATCTCGATAAAGCTTGTTGTAATTAAAGCAACGCCCATCAACCTGCTGTTACTTCCTGCTTGATTTTTCTAATGGCTCGACGGCCTTAATGGGCCTAGGCCTCCTATATGAGGTTCCTCGATCACACTCAGACACGTCACACTCCGTAAGACTACTCTCGACGAGAGATCGGCACGTCGCAAAGGCCTCTACCGGACAACACACGACATTAAAAGAGACAGACATCCTTGCCTCTGGCGGGATTCGAACCCGCAATCCCAGAAATCCAGCGGCCTCAGACAGCACGGTCACTGGGATTGGCTGTTCGTTATTAGGGTCTAATATTAAAGCAGTAAAATGAGAAATTAGTTACTGGAACGATTAAACTGCCCGTTTTACAATAATAATGATCAATAACAAACCCATAACGACAGTGCATATTTCTGAGAATTCAGATGGAATGATTAATAGCACGGTCATTAAACTGTAGTTCCGTAACTGTCAAATTGGCCCCTGTTCAGAAGAATCTGTCGACGCAATTAAGCCTGCATTTTACAATTCATATCCGTCATTAAATACGGGTTCGCACGAATGTCTTGATTTAGATTAAGCATTTAAATTTTAAATAAAAGAAGCTTAAATGTTTTCTGTAATTTCTGCGCCTGCATTTTTAATCGCTGTTTGTAACCCACAAGTTGAAAACCGAATTACAGAAAGTCACATTAATCCACTCGTGTAACATTATGGCCGTTTTTGTGTACGGCAAGAACTGCATTTGATGCACGAGTTCACTTTCCAAATAAACAACAGGCTACGATACTCATACTGCAGCATGTTCGGGGGCCAACCCTCGTGCCTTTAAACATAAGGAAATGTGAGTCCAAATGTAAATTTCCCTACGTAAATATGTGGAACAGCCCCTCGCCTTGACTTTAAAAAAATATGAGCGGTAAACAAAGCTTCTTAGCTCGGAATCCAGCTGCATGCAGATTGCGACCCACCGCCATGTTTGGGGGTGAGCAGTGGGAAAGTAAACGAAGACGATGCGAGTCCGCACGCTTGATTGGCTTGGATTTTATTACTGAAAATAACGCCATGTAGATTCCTCGTCTGTATATTCAGTCCCATGGCGCGTCACACAAACCCAATTGTTACGCCTCGAAGCCTCCACCCCTATTCTGGAGAAGAATATAGAACTCCAGGATCTGAATTTTTTCAGCGCGGGTCATTTTATCAGTTTACCTTGCAGGTATTTGTTTTGTACAGAATGTGCGAGGCTAGTTGCAAATAGTGAAAAATGCTTTGAAGAGAAATGTGTGTGTATGTGGGTATTTTTTGAAATAGTGTATTTATTTATTTGTTTATTTCTTGAGTGAATGTATATATGTATGTGTGTATCTATATCTTACTAGGTATGTACATACGTATGTGTGTGTATGCATGTATATGTATGTTTGAACGTATGTATGTATGTATGTATGTATGTATGGATGTATGTATGTATGTATGTATGTATGTATGTATGTATGTGCGCATATATGCATGCACGCGCATATTTATGTACGTGTATGTACTTAATGTGTGTACGCAAATACTGAATGTGTGTGCTGAGTCTTAACGGCCAGCACACGTAAAGGACACAGGGAACGATAGCACGACAGAAATTTCGAATAATCGTCACTTGTTCTGGACAGAAAAAGAGTTGCCCGATAGCATACGCACACTGAGGCCACTTACGTATGTTTGGTTCTTTTCGCACATCATTTCACACGGGTGAAATTGTTGACTGAATACGTGATAGTGATATTTTAGTATTCTGTGCTTAGTTTTGAAATGTCGGATAATATAATTAATACTGATCCTGTCTTTATGGCGGTGGCTTAGGCGGCGTAAGAAGGGAGGACATGGGAAGAGAAAACACTGGGTTTATCCCTTCAACCGCGACAATAAAAACTCAAGTGCTTGCGCTGTTTTAAAAACAATTTACTAGGTTCCAGAGACGTTTAAATCGTTTTATCGAAAGAACATTGAGATTTTTCTTTACCTCAAAAAGCCAGATCGGACATAGGCTTGGAAATGGACGGAATTAGATACCCTTTCTGCAGTGAGACTCTGATAAGGTCGACTTGTTTAGTCACCTGGGAGTTTAGTTCCTTATTCTGCTGAAAACTGCATTGTTATCGCTTTGCCGTTTCCTTAGTTTGCGCGCCTCATTTATATTCCACGTGTCCAATTCGATGTGACAAACCGATGACATTTTAGTTGGTGTACGTTTTTCAGGTGCCTCGCTACACACACTTCTGGCGGTGGTGTGGTACGTTAAATATGAGTATGATGATGATGATGATGATGATGATGATGATAAGGCTGACAACACGCAAGCCTTTTTGTCGTCCGTTGACTTTCATGCATTGATCAACACTTCCACATGGCGTAATCCTGAGAGGGTGTCTTGAAAATAAACTATAGCGGACGAAAGGGAAAGGGGATAATTTATTTTAAAATGATTCTAGTTTTATTGAAATAAAAAGTAACAGAATATTTGGGAATAATTGTAAATGATAGTATACAAAATAAAATAGTAGAGAGACTTTAGAAATTTGAAGTACATTATAGCAAACAATAAAAATTAAAAATCCATATTTTTTTTAACAGAATGTGAAATTCTATGCATTGCGTTTTCAGTTCTGTGTTCAACATGAAAGTGAGATGCTTGGAATGAGAAGTATTTTTAGCTTTGTCTTGTGTAGGATTGCTTGCTTAGTTTCTTTCGTTTCATGGAGGTGAAGGTCAGAAGAGAAAACTTGCCTCTGTCTAAGCACCACTACGCAGAAGTGTTTGCATTAATCTTCGTGAATTTTAAACTCTTAATAAATGGAGGCGAGTTTTGATGTTAATTTTCTGGGTGTTTTAACCTCTGAAAGAATTTCCTTGGTACATAAGATGTTGGATGGTGCTATGGAGAGCAGTGAGAACGATTTCGTTTTATGTTTCGTATAAACAATTATAGAGCTGGACTCTCTGGGGATAGAGCCTATTTATGCACATTTTTACGGAATTTTAATTTATTTTAAACTGGTAACGACACGCACCCACTGCCTTAAGAATAAAAAGCTGTGCTTTATGCCTGCAGAATGTTTATGTGTTTCGTATTACTTCAAAATTGACACCGATTATTCCCTAAACAACAGTTGTAATAGAGATGGCCTCTGTTCTCTGTGAGGTACGAAATGAATTTCATAGATAATTTAGACGGGTTCTGAGATGCAAAGCCGGGGCACGGCACACATTTCCGCTCAGGCACGGTGGCTTCACCAAAGTGTCTGCACACCGTCGCGTAACTTCTGTATGCGACTATGCCACTCCGGGTTCAAAAACCAGAGAGTCACCCAGTCAAAGTATGCCTTCCGCCCCCCGCCCCCCCCCCCCCCGCAAAAAAAGGTCTGTGCTTCTTCAGCACTCGTCTTTACTATGCCCTAGTCGAGATCTTCAAAGTCTACGGAAATTGTTAGCGTAAGCGTAATTCCTAGTTACAGTATAAGGTGTCTGTTATTGAGCCCAGTAATGCGGTCAAACGCGGGAATGGCTGAACAGACCAAGGGACGTTGACTTACGCTGCACGTAAATCGACATCCCTTGGTTAGCTCTTTGGTTAGTTTAACCCTTTAAAGACGAAGCGTATCTGTTTTATATAACGACTCAGTGTGTACCGCGCTGTAAACACTCTCCACTTCGGTTATAAAAACCAGTCTTAATGTTTTATAAGGCAAGAGTTGCTGTTTGTTCTGAGATCCGTACAAAACACATAAACGCAATGTGGGCACCACGTAGAATTTTTTAATGTTAAACCTGGTGGTATGTAAAGTTACCGCTAGGCTTTAAAAGGTTAAGTGAGATACGTTATTAGCAACACTTGCATGGTTATATTACTTTTGAATACTCGCGTCCTTGCCTTACTAAACTGTGTTACTGTCAACAAGGTACGGTGCTCATAAACGTATGTGATCTGCTTGGCTTTAAGTGGCGGTGCTTCTGTCATAACCCACCGTCAGGGACATTGATTCACCATTGCACTGTCACGTGCCGACGTAAGCGAAACGTGACGTCATATCAGCACTCTTCATACGGCAGAGTGAATAAACAAGACGAACGCCGCACCCTCAGAGAATAGGGAGGTTGACGCACATGCATTGTTGAGGGTGGAGCTGTATGTTCGCTGCTGCAAACATCTAACTTTCTGTCAACATTATATTCAGCAACCGGTACCCGAAACCTGACCGACCGGGTATGTGACAATCAAGTGGCAGTAGACTCTGAAGGAAGTTATGTTTTGATAAATTCTAAAAGGTTTTGACAGTGGTGTATAATATTTTGTAGTGATGGGTTTATGGACTTTATCCTTCGTCCGAAGAGTAAAATATTAAAAATATTAAAAAATTAAAATCACAACGTTTCGGAAGCTGGCTCTGCTTCCGTCCTCAGGTGAGTGGAGGGGGAGAAGAGAAGAACACCAGCTCTGTTAGGCCCCTTAGACAGAGCTAGCTTCCAGATGGCTTCCGAAACGTTGTGATTTTAATTTTTTAATATTTTTAATATTTTACTCTTCGGACGATGAATAAAGTCCATAAACCCATCACCACACGAAGTTACGTTTTGTTTGTAAATATATACAGTGCTGCTTGGGCTGTGGTCCGTGAGTTTATTGTTCCTTTTCACGATTTTTGGACACAGCGATCGACAATTTGTCTGTCTAATGATATATTTTCCCAGTAAAGTTCTGTGGCGTAATATAGCCATTATTTATTAATTCTGGTTGTCTGCGTTGCCGGGCTAGCGGTTTCCGACGTTTCAAAAGAAAGCGTGGCCTTCGTTCTTAAGGGTCAATTTGACCAAAAAGCGGCGATGTATTTTTAACGGTATAATTAAGATGCTCATTTTGAATAGTGCGATGATTAATATAGAATAATTTACACTGATATGGGGGGAAGCGATCTCGGTTTCGCTCAAGCTGTTATTCCGACATCTGCCCGTCAGTGCTGGCAATAACCACGAGGAAACTTTCGTCAAGTTAGTCTGTGTTCAGCCTGAGATTCTAAAAAAGAATCATCCCAAAATTCCAGGAGCCTTAGAACTTGCGGTAATTTTCTGTGTATAATGGCCCATTATTTCCCAGTGGTATCAATGCATGTTAAAAAGGTCGGCACAATTGTAAAATAACCTCATAAAATAAACTGAAAAGGATTACTGAGAAATCGGTTATGGCTCGTTTTAACATTTTGAAGGCTGATTTTATTCTGAACTATACTCGTACCTGAATGTTGGGATCATAACGCGTAGAGAGCACTCCGCCTTGGTTATCAGAACTAGTCAGTCAATACTGCATAGGGAAATAATCGTTGTTTTTATCTGAGGTCGGTACAAAAAGAATATATGCACTGTGGGCAGAAAGTAGAATTTTTGGAATATTAAATCTGCTGTTAAATAAAGTAACCACTGGGACCTAAAGAGTTAAAGCACAACTCCATACATTTATTGGATGGTCCTGAGATAAACCACGAAAGTCTGAGCTGGACTTCTGGACGACATTTGGTTCATGAACAAACTAAAGAACAAATATCAAAAGGAAAAAGGGAAGGAATGAATAAAGTGGAATGAAAGGAAGACGGAAATAAAGAAGGATAACACGTAAGATAGAAATAAATAATGTAAGACGAATGAAATTGAGAAACTAAAGAAAGAGACCCGTGATTATCTGACGCAGAGTTTGTTTACAGTCAGTCTGCGTATTATTTTCAAGCACGATGTGAGGCCTGTCTTAGCGCAACGCAATCTGCAGGCATCTAAGGGAGTAAGGAAGGGGACGACATTCAGTCGAGTACTGGCACAAATAATAAATCTTTATTCCCCTACGTGACACTGGATGTGTTATCTGCGGGCTGCTGATTTGGCACGCTTTTGATATTCATCCCAGCGTACATGGCATGGAATTGTTCCAAAAAGACTTCGCGATGTGATTTTTAGTGGTTATTCTTACCATGTAACAACTGTTGGGAATCGTCCAGTGTAACCACTGCTCTGTCTTCAACACGTATCATTGCCACACGATGACTCACCGCCACACCATGTGCAATTATTATAGGAACAGCACAAATAACGCTGTTTTTAACTTCATTGGTGTCGGTACCTGGCCGCCTTCCTAATTATAACACATGCTACTTCGTACGGAGAAAACTGAATACGATATTTTAGCGGAATTAAGCGTTTCGACTCTGCCGTGTTGCAGCTATCCTGATTGAGGGGTCTCGTTATTTCCGTCAGTGTTTCCAGTCTAATGACATTTATGGTCACACAACAGACATCCGTGTAGTGTCTGTCTAGTGTCAGTGAGCGAGTTACTCCTATATTCAGATTCTTAGCCAGGGTTTGATCCAGCTGGAGATAATTGATTAGACAGTGAATGACTGAGTTATTGATTCAGTTACGCATTTCAGTTAGCCAGCTGTTGATCTATTTGTTTCGTTAGTCAGTGAGTGACAGTTTAATCAGTTCTTTAGCCAGCCAGCTGGTTAGTTAGCCAGTGGCTTATCCAATTAGTTGGTTAGCTGAGCTGCCAGATACTTAGCCAGGGTATGATATGATCGGTTGGTTGGTCAGTGAGTGACTAAATTAATTATTTGTTACAAATCACGTGGTTAGTTAGCCAGTATTGAATCAAATTAGGTAGCTACTTATTAACCTGTGGTTGTTGCAATTATTTGCTTAGTTGGTGAGTGAATTGTTTAGCCATTGAGTCAGTCAGGCAGTTACACAGATGTTGATCCAACTGCTTATGTAGTCAGTCAGTGAGGGTTATTTTCAGTCAGTAAATTTGTTATTCAGTCTTTGGTGTAAATAGCTAGGCAGGCAGCTACTACTTAGCTAGTAACGCAGTGATTGAACCCTTAATTGGTGTAGTCAGGTAGCTGACATGAACAAGAAATGCTCAGCTGGCGATATTATGTCTTTCATATCTGTCGATTGACGTGGAACGCTTGGAGTGATTCAGTCGCTGTTACCGAAGCTACCTAGTTTAGATAAACACAGGCCAGATGATCGCCTCACGCCCGTCACGAAGAGCAACGACGGTGAATAAAGCTGAGTGTGTGTGCCTGAAACTTTGAAGATCGTTGTTTATATAATAACGTATAAAATTTTTGTTCATACCTCACAGGAAACACAGTCCGTGTCAATTATAGAGAAAACTGGTTAAAGCCGTTAGGGAAATTATCCGTGTCTATTGAGAGATATCTATGAAACGCACAAAAATGCGCTTTGTATGAAACTGCAAGATCTTAATTTTACGTCCAATGATGCACGTATTATGGCTAGACTTTAAACGGTACAGGCGTGGAAAATAAGACACCGAGCGTCTGTTGAGTTTATTTTCTTGGAAGCACCAAGGGGTACTTCGAAAAAATATAGTACAATAGTACACGGAGTTAGAAATATCAACATGGCGGATGTATATGTGATGTTCAGTTGATAAATTCAGATTTCTTTCTTAAAATGTTAATAGGCCTACTGCTGTAGTGACTTGTACTGCAATCGTTTTGTAGCTATTCGAAGAAGCTATCTGGAATATAATGTTTAATCCTTTGCCAAAAAGGGGCAAAGGGACGAAAGACTAACATATTACTGAAAAAATTTCTTGTAAAAGGGGAAGGGGTGTCGTGATGTGGGTAGACCATGGAAACGATGGAGTGAGGGCCGAACAACATATTAATCTCTCCACGAAGTAGAGGAATAATTGACAAGTGGATGACGTGAACTGTGGGAAAATCTGCTGTAATGAAACTTTATCTGGTACAAACACATATTGAGCAATCTGATGTAGTGGCAATATTGTAGATTTCCACGCAGTGGGTATCAGATCGGAGTCTCGGCTGAGTCACCGGTTGCACGGATTGATGTTTCAAGCTCCAGAAGTAAGAGAATTTCTGTTGAGGCACTAAAGCCTTCTGCTAGCGTAAGAAACGTAAATGATTAAATGTAAATGTATTACAGGAGGGGTGCACAAATCCCGTGGCGACATCATTGACGCCTAATATTTGTGAACCTTCGGTATGGACCTTACTTCATGTCACTTTTCTGGTGCCTACAGTTTTGAGATGGCTCGTGGGCTTTTGGAATGTATGTGCACCCCTCGGTTAAACTAAATTTCCAACAGCTGAAAATCTTTGTTAATATATTTCCGTGCTTCTGTGTAATTAATAAAAAAGAGTGGGGGTAACTGTGAAGACGTGATTTTACCTTCACTTTAATTTGCCTTGTTTGAACACGGCACGCTAAATACCATCGATATGAACAAATTTCAAGGACAATGCGTGAGTCGATTCTTGATTGAAAAATATTCCGATTTTAATTAATTTGTAATTATTGGTTGTACTAGTGGTTTACACAGCAATTAACCCTTTGAAGACGAAGCGTCTCTGTTTTATATAAGGACTCAGGGCGTACCGCGCTGTAAACACTCTCCACTTCGGTTATAAAAACCAATCTCTTAATGTTTTATAAGGCAAAAGTTGCTGCTTGTTCTGAGATCCGTACAAAACACATAAACGCAATGTGGGCACCACGTAGAATTTTTTAATGTTAAACCTGGTGGTACGTAAAGTTACCGCTAGGCTTTAAACGGTTAACGTTGTTTAGTTGATTTATAAACACAGGGTTCAGGTTAAAAATGACGTGCAGAGTATAAGATATTATCGATTCCGAACTGATTGTTTACACTTTTAAAAGACTGTTAATTTACACTGATGATACAGTAACACTGTTAGAATTAAATATCACAGCAATTGTGTCGCAAATAAATTACTTATGTCTGTACTTACAAAATGTACAAGGATACAAAGTAGGAAAAGAAAGAACAATAAAAAAATTCGGTGCTAATATACATGACTTTTTTGGCGAAAATCCTTAATTTGTTCTTGATTACATAATAAAGAGCTGCCATTAGTTGCTGCAACTTGGCTAAACAGTACGAAAGAAAGTGAAAATATGTACTTTAGCACATGTGTATAAAAGGGCCAGTTCCAAGTTTCATGCTGGAGGCTTGAAGCTGGAAAGCTGTTGACAAAACTGTTTTTACTCACCTGTGGAATGACAGAAGGCTGTAAAAATCGAGAGCAAAATCCACGATTTTAAGTCGTTCTTCCCGTAGCAATGTGACATGATTTGTTGAGAATGAAATACGGCTGGTGACATATATTATATTTCCATCGTGCTTAAACCGTAAGAACTGGAATAAACGTTCATTCTGTTTAATGCCACGCTGGGTCTCGTAATGCAACAGATGATACCACACATCACTCTAATTTACAAGAACATAATTTGTTTGCAATCTCTTGGCATTAAGTTATTTAACATGAAGTTTATACCAGCACTGGAATATATTGTTACATAAGTTACCGTTTATCCCGGAGTATCCGTTTACGTTACATTATGATACGCAATTAAGACGAAAAAGCTTTCGGTTAATGACTCTTCATAACACTATGTGTACAAGTGTGTAGACTATGTTAGATAATTTAGTTACATTATAATTGGAAGTGTACTGAGTTGTGATACAGTGCCTTCTTTCATACTGATTCGCTGTGTTAAGTTTTCACTTACGGTCCTAAAAATGCTTAAATTCCAGAAACTACAACTGTACTAGCACTAGAATACAATAAAACAGTTCTTCTTGCACACATATTAAATCCCGTAACTCAAAGACTTAATATTTGTTATCAGCGGACAAGAAAGTTCGAAACGCTACGGAGAGAGGACTTGAACAACTGTGACGAAGCATCGCGCTGGAGTGCTGAACGTGAAGTGAGCTGCAAGCAGGTGGTCGGCTGCGTCGCCGATTGTTAGCGCCTACGAACACCGTACAGCCACAGCGTCCAATCCGCCCACGTCCCACAAGTCCGTCCGAGAGCTTCGTACTGACGACACCATGTCTGTAACACACTGGACCGCGCTGCCTGTGACGTCATTCATACACTTCTTATTGGTCCACTTTGCTTGGCGCTTGCATGCAAACTATGACGAGAATATCGGCGCCTGCGCCCTTACTGTAGGCACCGCACATAAAACTTGGCTTGTATCCTGCTGCGAGTTCAATTAATGCTTGTTTCTGGTGGGTATCGCGTATGCGTTTGGTTGTGCTGTTTCTAGGCGTCGTGAGTTCTCTTCTTTAACGCGATGCTGCATTTCACCGTATTAAGGGTCGGAAATAATGTTAAGATGCTTATGGAACAGATGTTGGCGGAAATAACGATAAACAAATTGGATGTTGCTGTTGGAGGTTCTTCATGGACATTTCCCTTTGTCAAATTAAAAAGGATAAAGGTCACCCTATACCATGCCACGAAAGCACAGAGAGGAGGGAGAGGTGCAGCTCTACTCTTACACAGCCTCGGCGCTAAAACGGGGTAGGTTGTCAACCCCACACCCTGGCCCCTTTGTCCGCGGGAAAGTCATCCTGTAACCGTTTTACTGGAGGCTGGGTGAGCCTCTGGACCGGTCTGAGTGGACAGGAAAAATCTGCCCACCACCGTGGTTCGAAAACCGTTCGTCAAAATAAAACCGGTAGAACGGGGCGGAAACGTGCCCGAAGTTTCGGAGAGTGGCTAAAAGAGAGTTCTCCTTTCTTCATTGTTCTGTCCCTGTTTCTTTCTCTCCTTCACTTCGTCCCTGTTTTATTTCTTTTGCTGTTTCCGTCTTTCCTGTCTATTTTCTCTGCCTTGTTTTTCCTTTCTTCCATTCTTCTCTAACTTGTTTCTTTCTTCTTTCATTCCTTCCTTCCTCCTTCCGTTCTTTTTAAATTTCTTTCCTTCTTTCCTTTTATCTTTCATTCGTATTTAAATGCTTTTCTTCTGTTTCTTTCTCTCTCGCTCGGACTTATTACACTGAACACAATTAATCACTGGCCTGGCAGTCGCCTTGCAGAAGTAATTTAATTAAATTCTGTATGGAAGGGGCTTGACTCTCACAGTGAAGGTGGTGACGGAATATACGACTGTTAATGACGACAAACACAAGGCACACATCTTTCAACACCCTGCGTAGAAATTTTCGTGTTAGGGTTCTTTTGCATGAAGTACATTAGTGTATGGGACGGTCGTGGCTGTCTGATCATCCCCATGTGTAATCTCCTTGAGGATTCGATAAGAGCCTGCTGAAGTGGTCACCGTATCTACACTGTTTGATTCTGGTTCGTGTCAATACAACACAACCGCAACATTGAGGATATCATCACAAGAAGGACTGAACGGGAAGACAGCTAAAAGGCCAATATTTCCTAAGCTCTGCAGCTATTCTGTAATAATCTTCGGTTTGGTGATGTCTAAATGTATAAGAAGGTACAAGATTTCTGGGATATGATAGATTTTTGATTGGAAAATATTTACCAATGTGTCAGAGGAGCTTGGTGCCTGTTTCTTCATGGTTTGCCTAGAGAAAGGAGACTACTCAGACCACAAGGATATAAGCAAAAACTCCTAGAAAGCCTGGTAACTGTTTACCACGCTGTAAAGTACTTTTTATGAGCACCGCTGAGATAAGTTCAGTCCTCGAAATGGAATAGATTTCTAACTGTAGTACTAACATCTCTCTAAAATTTGTTTATCTGCAGTATATGAACATTGAGGTCAGCATATACGAGGTGAATACCGATAAGGCTAATCACAAATTATGTGTTATCAAACATAAAGTACATCTTTACACTTTTTAAATATTTCTCCTAACAACTGTCACTTTCACATAACATAATTACTTTACATACGTTCCTGATATCATCTTCATATCACCTCCTTCGTTCTCTGTTCTCTCTTAGTGCTGCGCTCCACGTATTGCACATTCGTCGTGTTGAATTTCGAGATAGGTTTTACATGCTGCTCTGTGCAGTTGCGAGGTCACAAAGCCTCGGGATTGTTGCCCTGTGCCAGTGGATGAAGGGTGAGTGCGTGGGCAGACTGAAAGGTGGAGTGTGGGCGGGTGAGTAGATTTGAGAATTGCAGTAGTACCGACTGTTCGGGATTCGTCAATCCAATATCACACGGATCTGTTTGCTGTTCCAGCTGGCTGTGCCCAGTGTTGACAATATCAGTGGACTGAAGGCTGCTAATGGGAGGGAGGGTGTGTTTACACATAATGGCGGAAGGACGGCTTAATTTTGTCGGTTAATTTTATTGCTACTCTGCCAATCAGAAGGGGTAGGGGTTAATTTCTTTCAACCTGAAATTCTAAATGTAGCGCAAAGGACCTGCGCGGAGACTGACTATGCTTAAATTTGATTCGTATCGTTGCAACTGCAGTTTGTAATTTAAAAAAGACACCAGCAGAAACTAAGGAAATGGATAAATAAACCTTCTAATCAAGAAATAAAAATAGTAACTTACGACCTTAACAAGTAACAAATGAATTACTTAACTGTGAGGTATGTAACTTAGTGACCAACTAGCAAGCTAAGAATACGGGACTTTCTGAAGACACTGTGCAAATATCCAGACTATCTGGGTCCTTGACCCGTCTGTCCTGAGGTCATTCATGTGAACTCATCCTTCAAGTTCATAACATTTATATACTGGCAGTATCGGCCACCAAAAATTTATTCTTCCAACATTTTGGAAATTCTTCAGGCTGTTTTTCCTCCTATTCGGGTTAAGAGTCCTGCGCAACGAGGTCTCACATTGGTTTTAAAATATCCAAATACATGTATTAAAATTCACTAGATTAATTTTCTCAGGATGAAATAGAATTTTAATTAGAGTTTCTCGGAAATTTCTCAGTGGCGTCAGGATCAAGAATGAATGGAGCCAGGATTGATTGATGAGTAAATGCAACTAATTTTACTTTCTAATACTTCAAGCCCTGCTTTATTAGGATCTGTATGAACACATGTAAAATTTGTACAGTATCGAGCCGTATGATGACGTGATTTTTGCCAGTAGTCTTGATGCAGTATTATTCAGAATGTTGTTACAGGTAGAAGGAAATTATATGTTAAGATTAATTCGAGTTCCTAGGCAAAACTAGTTCTGTAAAATAGTTACTGGGTTGATAACTTCTTTTAAAAGTCTTTTCGCTGCTAGCAGCCTTCCTTCCCCAAACAACGTGTTTTATCTTTTCCAGACGCATTAAAGTAGACTTATAGTAAAGTTTGTAAAAAATTTTTGTGTATTTTTCCTAAAATGAACTTAATCGAATCTGGAATATTCTGATATAAATACGTACACTATACTTATGTACGGCCTCTGTAACTTACTGCATGAGTACTGCAATATAATTGTCTGCGTTTTCTGCCACGTACTTTGCACGTTGTTTGATGCTTATAAATTGATATCATGTACGGAGATTTTACTTTGCGCCAGTTAATATCTGTTCTGTTCATATTTTATATTCAGTGGTTTTCATGAAGCTGCGTTGTTAAAATCGTAATATACATGTCGCAGACAAGTGTGTTAAAATATACAAAAATTATTTTATTATTTTCGTAATATCTGTTATCTGATAGAATTCAGTACTACTAAATATACCCTCACAAACTACTATACATAAAATTAGAAGGAAGTATGTTGTCTATAATAATCTAAATTTTTGTCATGTACGAATTGGCCTATGTTACTTGCACGATTTCAGGCTTCTGCCGCTATGTAATTAAGATCTGTGCACTTCCGGAATGTTACACAGTGTAGATTGGTAGTTAAGTTACCGACGTTTGAGACATCGTTTCGGTCCCATCTTCAAGAGTGTTCTTGGACCCCGTACTCTTAAAGATGGGATCGATAGGTTGTCCTGAAACTTCGGTGAATACTTACCAATCTACGCTGCGTAACATCCCAAAAAAGCGAAAATCTCAATACGTTACTTGTAAATATTTTCGTATGGGTTCTAAATTTGATATGCATAATTTCATTTCAGAACCGGTGTTTGATGAAAGCAATGTTTAATTTCACAAATGGACCAACTCAAAATTTTAAAGCCTAATGGTCGCTATATTTACTGCTAGATGTGACATAAAAATTACGCATTCTTCCCACCTAGGATATTTATGTGTCTTTTATGGATCTCAGAACAAACAGCAGTTTGCTTATTAGTTTTGATATCCGAGACGGCGTGTGCTTACAGAGCGGAACGACCTGAATATTGACATATAATTCAGGTTAGTCTCAGTCTTCAGGGGTTAATGACATAACGCTTATGGTACGGTGAAATAGGAGATTTGAGTGTTTATCATGTTGCATGCAAATAATTAGGACTGAAAGTGGCTTCTTAGGCTACTCAGTGAAGAACAACATACTAGCTCACACTCTTTGCCATAATAATTTACTTTCATGTATTGTAATTCACAGCTAAGTGTCGTGTAATTAGCGTGACGAAGGCATGGAATTAGAAGGATAACTTGCCAGATTTATAGCATACCTACTTCGGACTGTATCACCATTTATTTACTCGGTTTGGGTAAAACATGTAGTTGGTCTGCTTTGTGAAAGGGGGGCTTTACTTTGTGTAGTCCGCTGTCACATCACAATATCCTACAGGTGTTCAGACGCCTTCTGTAAACTGACAGACATCTACTTACCTACCTATATAAAAACTGCACGGTACAGTAAGTCACTGTAAGAAGTAGGGCTGTGCAAACCTGTCGGCTAAACCGTAAGTTTCGTGCCTTTTTGGAACTAAAAGGACCATTATAATTCCGTATATATGCCATTTGACCTATTCTGAGCCATTTGAATCCAGCTTACAACTTCACTGTCTATATACAAAACTGAATTTTTAATATTATTCCTCGCACTACGTCTGTGTCTTCCAAGTGATCACATCACGTGAAGTTTTACGAGTTACATTGGATGGATATTCCTCATTTTTGTCATAGTGCTATTTGTTTCGCCCAGCTCGTATTCCTTAATTTCCTGCCGTTAAAATTATTAGACATTTAGGCAGTTGCGTTTCTTGTCCTTTATGTTCTCAAGTTTTTTGTTACTTTATCCACTCCCACCCTTTCGGTTTTTAAGTCTCTTCCCCATCACTTTCTTAGAGCTTATTTTTTAAATTGTGTTCTACATTGAAAGTGATTAGCAAAGTGGCACATTAATACGTGACACGAAACTCGTAGATCAATCAAATTACGGTGATAAAATTCGGGTGATTATTTTTCCTGTGTCGCTGCAGCCAAATTCGGGCCTTGGACGCCTGTTTGGGGTTTCTAGATCACACACAGTTGGACACACCCACCCGCTAGGACTCATTTGAAGGATGATAAGCTCGCCGCAGAGGCCGAATAGACGATATGCTCCTGTTATTAGACATGCCTACCCTCAGAGCATGAACTTGCTGTACCCGCATCACGTGTTCTGCAGTATGGGAGTAGAGGGCAGTTGGCATTTGTGTTAGCTCTAATGAATGACGGTAGTCACAAACTGTTGTTATCTCCAGTGCTGTTTGGTCATATGAGCGACAGCAGCGCCTCAACTAATGCCGTGGATGTTCAGTACAATCCGTTGTGTATGAATTTCGTGGAAAGGCTGCGGGAATGGCTATTCCAGGATTTAAAACACAGATTCTTGGAAAATACAGGATGTTTTTCCTACTAGACCGATAAGCGCCGGCCCGACGCTCTAGTGTGTTTTATTAGACTTCCTAAAGGTCATTGTCAGTGAGATCGTTTGTCTAGTTCCCGTCGTCAACTGTTAAACCTCCCCGACACGTGGCGTAATATGCAACGATGGCGGCGCGTCGGGCAGAGAGTTGAGCCGAAGCTTATCGGTCAGGCACGGGAAAATACACCCTATACAACGATCGCACTAACAGTTGTCATTAGCGTTTGTTTTGATAAGATATGTTTGCGTTAGCTTTGCTAAAACGGTGGATGAATGAGGTGATAGATTGAGTTGAACATTCGCATTGGGCTTGTGGCCTCACTTTAAACCTTTTAAACAAGATGATATAAATAATATATAGAAGTTTATTTTATACCTCACGATGTAGACAAAATTGGTGGAACGTGAATTTCGTGACGTTCATGAGTTTAGGATAAATTACCGATTTTTATACTGACGGTCAGTTGTAAACCTCTGGGCGAAATGTCGAGTTTCTGTACGTTAAAACAGACGACGGGGATGATTCCCACTGCTCTTTAAAGGGTTAAGATATCTTGGATATTATGTGTATATTAAATGCTAAGTTCTTTAGTCTAGTGATGTTTGTCGAGGTGTACAAGGGGAGACTTTGTATTCTAAATAAAATCAGACAAATAACAGATATATGAATACGCCATTAGAATAAAACTGTCCTAGTAATTTTTAAAAAATTTAAGTATCAGATCGCAAAAATTATAACCAGTCCATGACAGAATGCACCAAATAAGTAGTACACACATTTCCAATGGCCTGTTTAATTTTCAGATAACTGATATATGCGTATGTATATAATAGGTATATGCAAAACACACACACACACAGTCGCACACATATACACACTCACACGCATAATTAGAAGGCGGAAGCGTGGCGTCTTGACAAGAGGATAAAGTCAAAAAAGAACAAAGAATTAGAAGTTTGATTATAAAGACGGCGAATAATAAAGATTAGAAGGAGGCCTGAGGTTGGAGTAGTTACTCGTAACGGGTCTACTCGCAGTAAAGATGTTACACTGTAAAATTTTAGCATGGCTCTATTCTTTGTTATACTGAAAAGAAACGAATTCACAGACTAAAACAACATAAATGCACTTTTGTTTTACAATTCGTAAATCATGGGAAAACATCATCTGAATGACGTCAAAAGTACACAGCGGCATTTATTTCCGCATAATTAATTGTATGGACTGTCTTGCTGCAGTTAAAACTGTTGACCACATTTGAATGGTGTATTCAACCCAACTGATGTCTGAAGTTTGTAATTTCTCCAGGAAATGGCAGTTTTACTCCTAGAATCCACATACTCGGCAGTGGCACGTGAAACTTTTTGTGGCAGCTTACGTAAGTAGAACTTAGTTCTGGCATCCGCAGGCAGGGGTGTAATTTCCATAGCCATATTCTTCTCACTTGTAAGATGCAGAATTAAGGGTAAGCGAATCATTGTAAATTGACATACTCTTCCAAACACAGTGATACAATTTAAGAATCCTATTAAAACGGGGAAATGACTAGCTCAGGAAATTTTAGCGTCTCAAGTAGGAGTTTGCTGTATGGAGTTAATTAGTTAATACTCAGACTTTTCAAGGCCAGTGCTAGACGTGTATTCTCACGCATTCCTACCAGCAGTAGAATTCCATGTTCATATCCCATATCATGGCACCAAGTACGGGTATGAACCCTGCAAATGAGCCACTGTCGTTAAGTAGTATAATCTTCATCTATCACGAACCCGGTGTAATCTAAAGAAACTGGAATTCTGGTCTTCGAAATTGTGTAAGTAGTTAATTTATTACTTTATTACTGAAGCAGCCCAGTCATTAAGCTAATTAACAAATCAACAAGAAAATAACAGAGTATTTAAAGGCTGACCAACCAGTAACCTAACAATCAATAATTGACTAACACTATGACAAACCAACAAACCCAAACCAAGCAAGCAGCAAGCAGGCAAGCAAGCAACCAGTCAATAACTAACTAACTAACTAACTAACTAACTAACTAACTAACTAACTAACTAACTAACTAACTAACTAATGAACGAACGAACGAACGAACGAACGAATCAATCATAGAAACAACACTCCTATTCCTTCACTGCATGTATGATTTTTCCCGCGTTTTCTTCTTCGTTTTGTGCACTGAGAAGCGTGGGAGGAATATGTGGAAATTACAAAAGCGAATATGCTAAACTGTAGAGGTTTTATTAGGGGCGGCATAACGTCGACGTCACTAAAGTCTTGCAGAATTTCACCCCTGTGTATGCAGAATACAATTCGATCTCAATTCCAGGAAACCCCCCCAAGGCTTACAGTGGTTTGCAGTGTCTCTCCCTGCACGACGAATTCGGTAACACGAGAAGAGCGCCTTGCGGTCCCTGAATTTAACTTAGCATTTAACGTCATAATTCAGTATTAAGGCTGATTAGCGAATTAAGTGTGATTGTGCAGGAAGCAGCAAACAGTGCTGTACAATTTTCCGGGTTTCAAGGGGCATATTAATCAGCTGACAGTCTTCCTGGTTTTAGGATCCTGTATTGACATCTATATTTCAGTAGACCGTACTGCCTCCAACTTCGGGATGACTTGAGTTACGTCCAGGTAGATGCTGAAATGATGAGGTAGGAGCACTCCGTGGCGCAGTTGATTCAGGCACTGCGGGACAAACCGGAAGGTCGCGGCTTCGATTCCCTGATGGGGTTATTGGGATTTTTCATTGACCTAATCCTTCCGGCCGCACTATGGCCCTGGGGCCGACACAGCCTCTAACAGAAATGAGTATCATGAGTATTTTCTGGGGGTAAAGGTGACCGGTGTCTAGGGCTAACAACCTGGGAGCCTCAACCTTCTGGACCCCCACGGCGTGTTCAGGCCCTAATGGGGTTGTTTTACCCCTTCCTTACGGCTTTGAAAATCTCAGATCTCACAGAAATATCCCAGGTACTGCAAAGATCTCTTTCGTTACGTGAGATACTGCAGCAATATTATTTGCCCAAGGCACGTGTGCTTGAGCAAAATTTGTTGTTATTACCACCCGAAGTGCATGATTATTTTGCGTGATCAGTTCTTAAATTATTTCTTCGGGACATTATCGTAGTTACAATTATTGATGGATCCATCGATAATTTTAATTATTTTTATCCGTTGTATTTTACACTGTATTATGCCAATATGTGTCACATTTTATACTGTAAAGTGAAGGCCTTCGCCCCCTTTCACTCATGTACAGTTTCTGCCAATACTAGTTTTTGATTTTGAGCCTGATGATGGCCGAGTGCGGCCGAAACTTGTTGCTCTGTTTTTAATCTATATATAATAATAGACATATATTGTTGGCTATCTGACGGTTTTATACTTATATATACATTTGAATGTATGCCAACTGGGACAGTGAATACCAAAATCAAAATTACTTTTCACAGGACGCTTTGAAATGAGTTTGGTGTTAAGACCCGTGAAAGTTGTGGCGTTGCTTATGAAGGTGCAACGGTAGCAAGTAAAGGAGAATCCTTCCGAGCCTTGTTCTTCTTCTGTGACACAGGAGCAGGAGCTGGCGTCTCTGTCAATGTCACAGCGTTGTAGACTTGAGCGTCTTCATTGTGTGTTACAAGACGGGGAGCAGATGCTTCATCGGGAATAATCGAGGGGTTGAAGGGATAGAGGCCAGTGGCCTGGAATCCTTCTTTAGTGTTGGCAGGTGTGGCTGCTTTATGCCATGGATCATTGAAAATCTTGCCAAATCTCTGCTTGGTGAGGGTGAGATCTGTACTATAGTTATGAAATAGCAGAACCCGTTCATCCCAGTAATACTCAGATGCGCTAAGGGCAATATGGCAAAGGTATGACTGTGTAACCCTCACACGCCATGTTAGTTTTTGAACGAATTTTAAATTGAACAAAATTAATTTACAACAGCCTATCTTACACTGATGAAAACTGAAATAAGAGTGATTTTCAGTGGTGTGCAATCAATTTAAAAGACGCGTGTTTGACATCGCTATAATAAATGAAACTTACCATGCTGGTATTACATCAGCCGCTTCCACAGACGACAAATTTCCTTTTGGAAAGTATTGCCGGCGTCAGGATCGGTAGTCAAAACATTTTCTCTGAAATACAGGCTTCACATCAGTGTAGATAAACGTGATATATGGTACGTCATAGTGGTTATATTTTGGGGTTTGCTATGATCACTGACGTTAAAGCTGGAATCATGAATTTCCAAACTTTGGCCAAATTTATGAGTTAAAACAATTAGCATTTAAAACGCTTGTGGGTCACCGACGTGGGATGTGCGAGTGTAGCAGCAGTAGTTCGAGTAACTTCGTGGTGTTTTGATGAAGAGTGGAAGGAAAATGCGCTTTAAAACTGAAATTCGTCCATTTGGGAATTCATTTTCCGCTTTATGAAAAGGCTGCGCTTAATGTGTCACATTTCCTGCTAAGCAATAGCACTCATTTTAACACTGTAAGGGTTCCCTTCCGAGTTACCGCCTGCAGTGGTTGCGAGAACATGATGGAATTCGTCGATTAGTTTGGGAAACTGCACCTTCTTAAGAAGGGCTGTGCGTTATGAAATTATTTGGCCAGTTCATTAATTAGTTCGGTTACATTTCTCACAGCACCGCCATCTTTTATTCCTCAGTCACGCTCACGGGTTCGGTCACAGTTTCTATCGTGGTGGCGTGTTCCTGTTTTTTGGCTCTTATACAAGGAAGCAAAAGAGAAATCTTGCGATTAACTTCGACGTGCCTGTCTGTCCGTCTTCCCGCTAGTCGTCGTAGGCCTTCCCTCTTCTACCTACCTGTTCGCAGTAGGTGTACAGGGTTTCTATTTTCACTTGATCACACTGAAACACACATCACAGTTGGTAGGACTCCTCTGGACGAGGGATCAGCCCGTTGCAAACACCTCTACCTGACAACAGAAACACTGTACAAGAGGAAAACATTCATGCCCCCGGTGGGATTCGAACCCGCGATCCCAGGAAGCCCTCTGCCGCAGACCTACGCCTTAGACGGCGCGGTCACTGGGATCGGCCTTCCCGCTAGTAATCAGCAGAAAACATCCGAAGTGGTATTCCTTACTTATTGCACCAACATATGTCCACGGAGTATAGAAAACAGTAGGCCTGCAATTTACTTCGTCCTAAATGTTTTGGCGGCCACCTGCCTCGCGAGGGAGTATACACGCAATATATGTAAAACATAACATGTTATATACTGAGAACAGTAATACGTATGCATTACATCACAGTAATTTCTGCAGCTATGGTACAGTGCATATTAATACTGCAAATGTATCACATTTTATTGTGTTTTAAATATATTGTTGTGTATAGTCCTTGATTCCGACGCGTGGTCGCTGAAGTATGTAGAAGGCAATAACAAGAGGTGCTATTACGTATACTGTGTACGCATATGTTGGTTTTATAAATAAGAAATATAATCTTATTGCGCGAAATGTGACATAAAATTTAGGTTCAGCAAATTTTCCCCTATAATTCTTAGGGTTTTGAGCCAGTTAAACAAAGGTGCTGGAATGCACCAGAATTCTTACATAATTCCTACTTCCATCTCTGACCTTGTTGTATAGTCCGCCTTAGCAGCGGAGTCCAAATCTGTCGACATTTTTCTTATGCAGCACTGTCCAAAATCGTGAATTGGGTTTGCATTTCCTGACATACATTTTTAAATACAACAAGCGAGAGTTCTGACACCACACCACTGAAGTTAAAGAAACATAATTTGACCTGCAAGTCCAGTGTTCACTGGGATTATTGTGTAAGTCCGGTCTCATGTATTTATGACTTCATAGCAAGTGATGTGAAGTTGACAGAAATATCTAATTGTGTACCATATGTAAAGGACAGATGGTCGGTCATAAATCTGAATCGAATGCATTAAAGCTGATGTTGGCTTCCAATCGAACAAAACGAAATTTGTAAACTTTGCACAAAGTCATTTGCTTAGCAATATAAACATTGGATTAAAGATTTATTTCAGTTATTCTTGTTTTAAAATCTAAAGTTATCTAGTGAATTAATGGTTCAAGAGAATTTACAGCATTGAATAACATGAATCAAGCGATTAAAGTGGTAACTTAGATTTATGAACGTACCATATTCTGTTACTTATAATTTCATATTCATAGAGGCTGGTGTAATGAATTTTTATTTCAGCATGGCGTCCGAACAGGAAGAGTATTTGATAGCTAAGCAATAAAGACGATATTTAGATAAAATAAGAAAGGGAGACAACTCGATAATCCTGTTACGAAGTCATAATTCATTAGGAAATGCAATTCGGAAGTATTTGAAGGGTGGGACATATTTAAGTACGCTTAAGGCAAATGAGAAATGCTGATGAAATTTTGGTGTTTAAGTCTCAAGAAGAGCGTGGAATCTGGTTTTGTATGGGAGGAAATACTAGAAAGTACCGTAATATATATAGGGACTGAGAACAAATCTCAATTCAAATAACTAAATATTTTGCCTAATTCTGAGATTTCGTGAACAGGATGTAAATTCTCAGTGTCACAGACTAAAGGATTTCTAGATTAGCTACTTAATTTTATAGTCATTTCTTCAGTCACATAATAAAATTAAACCACTTTCCTTCAGGCAGCCCAGTCTGGAATATAGAGCTGCCTCCTGCTCAAAAACGTGAAAACGAATGCAACGTGTAAGAACGACACACATGTATTATAAACACATAATCAGCTAACATGTACATAGTCATATATATGTATATGAATTGCATCACATAGGTCTGTCCCAACGAAACCATGCATATGGCCCTCGCCTGTTGATGTTTGAAATTACTGTATTAAGGTTGGCATGGTCCATAATTAAAATTTTGAGTGGTGACGGTTGTAGGCACGTAGCGACATTCGTACGTAGTCATGGAAACCAACTGCAAGCTCCACTATTATACAATGGAGGGTTGATACGTTTCTGTTTGTTTTGTGGGAGGGGCGTAAACCGTACAATTACTATGCTCACATAAAACAGATGCATGTTTGTATCGAATGCTAGGAAGACTGACGGAATGTTCTGTTTTACCAGTGGTACAGCGTTACAGGTGTAATACGCTTAACCTGCTTTCCAGCAGGTGTGGCACCACATTTCTCATTAACATTTACATTACACGGACAGTATTACTGTGTGATATACAAAGGAAGTGTCCAAAGTTTGGTATTATTGGGAACTATGGTTTCATGAACAAAATAATTTTGTCCCGTAGAGTAGGTAGGCACAACAGCACGGAACAGAGAAGGTTTCAGCGTTTTGTTTCAGCTTAATCCCCTTTTCTTGCGTAGAATTCAGTTCGTGGAAGAAAGCAATTTCTTCTTTCTAGAATTGGATAATAGCTTTTAAAATTCCTTCTGGTTTATAATATTTCTTTTTTAAGTTACCCAGTTGCCTTTGTAAGCATATTATATTGACGGCTTATAATTTTTTCTTTATATCTTCCATTCGTTTAACGCTGTATTATGTAGTACCGAGTGCCTGTAGTAGGTAATAAGATTTTATCTTTATATCTTCCATTCGTTTAACGCTGTATTATGTAGTACTGAGTGCCTGTAGTAGCTAATAAGGTTTTTTCTTTACATCTTCCATTCGTTTAACGCTGTATTATGTAGTATTGAGTGCCTGTAGTAGCTAATAAGGTTTTTTCTTTACATCTTCCATTCGTTTAACGCTGTATTATGTACTATCGAGTGCCTGTAGTAGCTAATAAGATTAAGAACCGTGAAACGAAAAGGATGTGACACAGTAGGCGTCAGGCTTAGTGTTGTTCGAGATACCACACTGATATTCAACAGCAGAGGCTGAGGATTTCGCAAAAATTTGAAATTTGGCTAACCGCTTCCGTGTTACGACTTGTACCACTTGGTCAGACGAGAGCATCTCTGACATTTCGGAGACAGAACACTATACGTCATTATTTTGCATCGAGCGTGGGAGCTGTGTAGTGATAATGATTTAGAATTTTATTTTAGATCTGTTCCTTTGAAGGCGTGTTGTGGCCCCCTGTCACCCATCACACGCCATGCAATGCACACCATACAGGGACGGGGAACAATCTGGACCAAAGAAGAATAGATGTTTGTATGCAAAGCTCAATTACAACGTAAACATCTATAATTCGTGATATTTTAACATACAGTATCACGGTTTCACCAACATTGTTATGTTACATTTATGTATACTATTTCAAACAAAACCTGTAATACTCTGCATTATTGATATCATAACGTACGTACGCGTATTGTGTCATATTTTATTGCTGTAAATTTTATAGGAAATTTGATGTCAGCTCCCTGAAGAGGGCTTGATATAACGCCGAAACATGTAGAAGCTATGTAAAAGACAGTACGAATAAAATGTAGAATAGTGCATTTCTTGCTGTTACATAAGTTTCTAACCCAGTCACAGTACACGGAATGAACATTGTCAAAGTGTAATCATCATTCGCAGGCACCCTGTATATCAAGTGTTGTCTTCTGACACAACAACGCATTAAGAATACACGTATTTGCTACTTATATGGGATTCAGACACAATCCATTATAATCAACTGGCTTAGGATAAACAAGTAATAACAGTGACCATCACAGTGTTGAAACACGCAATAGAGGCCCCTCCAGTCCAGATAGTGCTGTCAGAAGTGTGTATAGGCCTATATATATATATAGGCGTATATTCCTGTTGCTCTTATTGTTGGTTAATGTTCTTAATACAGTCTAAAGGCCCGTACGACTTTATTTTCTTTATCGTGTTGGATAATGTCCTATATTATGTTTGGATGTTTAAATATTTCTCCGTCCTATCTGGTTCTGCTGCACTTCTTTACTTGTATGGTAAATGGTGAGGTATTTTCTTTCTTGTAATTCTCGTGCGAAAGGAAATATAACCATGTTTGCGGTACTGTCTCGTGAAGGGAAAGGTATCCAGTTTTCTGTATTGTCTTGTAAAAGAAATGTTTAGATAATCTGTTGTTTCGTGGGTCTTAGCATCTTACAGAGAGACAGATGTCATTATGAAAACAGATCGCATAAATGTAGGAAAGGCTTCGTGCAAAGTGTCCGTCAGTTTTGCTCAGTTTTATCCGAGAGTAGGCTTTGTCGACAGATTTTAGTAAAAGACCATAATATGGGATTTCACGAAAATCTGTCTGGCAGTAGTAGCTCTGTTTCAAGCAATCGTGTGACAGACGGATGGACAGAAACGGCAAATTAGTCATCGCTATTCTGTTTGCGAACAGATGTAGAAAGCGTGTCTTTAGAAGACAATAAGAGAGTATCTAAATCGTTTGGACGAATTTCAGGAATAAGTTCCCCACATCAAAACAGAAACTATTTATTTTTGAAAGTACTCTTTCATTTAAAATGGAAAACCATTCATTTCCGGACATTTGTTTATATGATTTTTTTTTTGCTGTGAAGGACTCTTGAAATATGTCCAAGTATTTTAGGTACACCCTGTAGAGAATGGAGCTAAAGGGTAAAATGGCCAGCCTTTGGGTGGTATTCACAGACTGTGAAATCCATATGGGATTCAAGCTTTCATATTACCTTCCCACGGAACGTTGCGTTTCGGGGGCCTATTGCTGTTGCCACTTGTCTGCTGGAGTTGGAAGCCTGCAGGTTGACAAATATTCTCTCGTGCGTTCAGTGCTGAAATGCAAAACATAAAAGTCCAGTTCATTACAAACTGCCAACACGAGTAACAAAATACTGTAGTTCAAATCGGAGTTTGTATTAGTGTCAGTATGATTGGAAGTACAGAAAAAGCGAGTCTGTGTATTTCCTGTCATTTATTTAGGGCGCACGTTTATGAATATGCTCAAGGTTTAATGAATCGTATTTCAGTGATATCAAATAACAGTCAGGTTTATTTAAAACAAATGTTGGGCAATTTTAATATAAAATCGACAAAAGTGAAAGCCAAATATGTACAGCATTTTTCGTGTAAGATGTGTTGAGTGGCCTCAAAATTAATCGCAGAAATGTTTGTGAATTTATATGTATGTGTGAACCTAAAACAATGAACAGTGTTTCTTAAGTGTATATGTTAGCTATTGTGTAGTATGGTTGTATAAATCGTTAAGTTAAATTTAAATTAGTTGTAACTAAGAAAAGGAGCGTCGATCCAATGACGGCGTCGTATGCGTACTGCAATGAATCTTCGGATGCAGGTTTCAGAAAAGATGATAAATTTCTTGTCGAGCTAAGTGACTAGCGATTTCTCCTTAAGGCCTCTGTTCTAGGAAATTTCTGTTGGTGTGCTTTGTTTATTATCAGCAAAAATTTGGATGCTAATATTTCTTACAACCGCAGTTTTTAATACTGTATTATATTCTCTGAATCCTTAGACTCAGAAGTAATGAAAATTTGCCATCCAGGTTATACTAATATTAACTACCTAAGTGGAGAGCCTTTAAATCAGAGTCACCACATATACCAGCCAATTTAACATTAAAGTATTGTGCTTCTTGTCCATAGAATGTATTTATATTTTAATACGATTTCCAGTATAAATAAAGTGAAAGGTGGAAAAAACAGAGTCTTTTCACTCTGTGCAGTAAGAACTTAAGTCCAAGGTTTATTTAATTAAAAATTTCTTTAAGATTACATTCGGAATTAACAACTTTGAAAATGGAAGAAAAATGAAGAGTTTCTGTTTGCGGGCTGCGGGATGTATGTATCTGGAAGTTACACTAACTTCAATACTTTTTTCCTTTCTAGGTGGTCACAAGTAAGACAAAAGCACCTCGGCCCACCAAGTATGGTAAAACTGCTAGAAGTTAGTGGCTTAGGTGTGCTAAATGAAGAAAATTTATAAAAACGCGTCACCATCAACTTTGGTTCTACGCGCATCGTGTTTACTTCTGTCAGATTCGTGCAGTAGGACTCTCCCAACTGAGAAGGTAATGTAATGTCAGTCTGTGTGTACGTAAGTGGCCGCAAATTGACCAAACAGCTCCTCGCGTGCTGATCATTCCAAACCTTAGTAGACGTTCTGTAACATGTGAAATTGGGGCAGGCATTGAAGAAGAAGTAAACATGGTTCTGCGGCGTCATGGGGTTTGCGACGAGTAAAAAGAAAAATGCTGTAGTGCACAAGAGAGCTTACTAGCAAAAGTTAGAGGAAAACACAATCGGCCGAGGTAGTAACGTGAAATTTCTTGTTCATAAACACACTCAGTAATCGCTGTTTATACTCTGTTCGCCTCAATATACCATGTAGTTTAATAGTGGTGAGTGGGGATGTCTAATGCGTCCCACGTTACTTCAGATGTCCCTGAAATATTGCAGGTCTACAGTACTACAGAAACGCTCTCATCTGGTGATTGTGTAGTGTATAGTGTGTTTTGTGTATTGTGTAGTGTAGAAGTGATAGTGTGTTCGCGTGTGATTTCTCGTTGGTGCATGTGTCCTATGTTAGTGATAATCAGTGTCTGAAGAAAGTGTCATAAAAATTGAAGAAACAACGTAAGGAAAACACCAGGACGCCTAGTGACGAGCGCCGATCAACTGAGTGAGTATCAATTTTGTACATATTACGCATTTTATAGGCACAAATCCCTCATTTGCTATGACGTATTTTAGCTTGGAGAAGATTGCTGTAATTATTTTATTGGTAGGTAAAGGTATCATATTGATCTTTCGGTATTCATTAGGCCCATATTATTTTAAACTTGTAAAGAACAATCATTCTTGAGAAGTCAAGGTTTAAACTGTTTGGTTTTTTGCTGTTTCTGGAATTGGGAGCTTCACCAGCAAGTAGAATTTAATTCTGCTGTGTACAGCAACACCGTTAAGTTTTTGTGCTGACGAAACATTTTCTAATACGACAGTGATAATTTATTATGATTTATAGTTGTTATAGTAAAATGACGTCGCTATTAACGGAGTGCTTTTAATCGAATAGAAATTATTTGTGCAAAGAAAACCCCACCATGGAGTTACATTAAAATTCCTTTTAATATTATGTTACGTTGGGTGACTTTGGTGCGACTTTATGCTGATAAGCTAGTTTCTAATTAGTATTTCGTTATCACTTTATATAACAGGCTGTGGTAAGAAATACGTGTACACTGTTTCTATTACCGGATTTGAATGTGAATATTCAGGGTGACTTATAAGGTCAGTATGTATCTTTACTGAGGCCGATATCAACTTCAGGTTTACATATTTTCTGAACAGTCTCCTTTTTGACTGTTGACGATTTTCAAATATCCCTTCTTTTAGAAGGTCCCTCTTTCACTGTGGCTGACGCATGACTCAAATCGTTGTCGAATATACTGACCATTTTATACGCACAGTGTTTTTTGCCAGTCTCAGGAATATTTTGAAAAGCGTCGTACAACATTTCACTAATTCTGGTCTCATAAATGCAATGCGTATTACCCTTATAGGATCAATATTATCTTAAAGTTCATATATAAATACACTTTGACGACGTAAACGGCACTGTCAAAACACTAGTTGTAAACCTGTTTGTTTACTAAACAGGATCAAATTATGAGAATTTTTTGCATAATCGTGTTGCATCGCATCAGACTGAAGCGACAGGTTTTAGTTATAGAGTATACAGCATTTGCCAGCCAGAATTAGATATTTTCTTGTTACAAGGACAGTCTACAATTTTTACGCATGTCCGCGTTTTTAGGAGCGCTTTCTAAACCCCCTGTCTGTATAGTCCGTCTGTACATAACGAAATAACTCGAGAGCCATGGGGCGAATTGTACTGAATTAAACGTTGGAAAGTTTAGCTAATATTTGTTGCTCCATTGCACTATTGGTTACTGTCAGACGACAGTAAACCACAGTTTACATGAAGCTCTGTATGCTTTGCTGTGCGTATCGTTTGATTCCAGCGTAGCTCATGAAATATTTATTGGAGCAAATATGTATGGAATGAATCCTGAAAATATTTTATGCCTAATGACCTTTCTTCGAAAATTTTAGGTTTTCGAGATATGTAATCAGACATAAGGAATAAAACTCTCGAGTTTTATGATGAACGTATGTTTCCCAACTTGGTTTATTATGTGGGGAGGAGACAAAAGTTAAAAACTTTGGCGCTGCATCACGAAACTATTTGAACTCCTGTAATCCATTTGTTTTCATATACACCTGCCACGATAAGTCATTAATCTTCCTACTTGAGAAATGCCATTACATAAATTAAAATTCTCCGTATCCTGTCATATTTCTTGCCTTTCGTTTGTCGGTTGAACGTTTGTCTGTACAAATGTGCAATAAAACTGGGTGGTTCAAAAGTTGGACTTGTAAGATGTATAAAGGGAGAGAAGGAAGGGAATGTGAAGGAAACGGAATGAACAGAAGTAAAGACAGGAGCAAATGTAGAGAAACAAAGTAAGTAGAAATTTAAGGAAGAAGAGGAGAATAAACGGGAACAGAAAGCAAATTAAAGCAAGTGGAAGAAAAGTATTTGTTAAGGGGGGGCACATCGGAGGCGGAGAAGGGAGAAGAAATTAAGGGAAAGGAAACGAGAAAGGTGAAAACTGGAGGTCAGAAATAGGGAAAGATGTGTGAGAGGGTAGATAGCGAAATGAGGAAAAGGAAGACGTGTAGGAAAGGCTATGGGTGGAAAGAAATGAAACGTCCTCGAAAGGGAGAAAATAGTAACGAAGAAAAACCGCAAGTTGACGGCGCGTATGCAGCATTTTGACTTATTACTCAGGAGGTGCCAAGTTTAAATACGGACCTGGAGACCGGATGTCGTGGCTGAGGAATTCCTTACGGTTCCTCTGTTTTTCAGACTAATGACGTGATATTACTTCAAAGAGGTGCCGAACACGTCCTTCCGTGTTCTGTTTAATTCATTATTCACTAATGATCGTGCTATTGTTGCTAGGCCGCTTAGATTGAGCTACCGATGGCGTAATTAGATAGACCGTAAAGAAATAAATAAAAAACGAAGCCAAGAAGACGAAAAACAGAATTGTGGATGTGATAACGAATGACGGTGAGGAAGTATACAACTGTGATAATTTTACTGTGGAGCTGGAAAACTGAACTGTCAATCCGAAAGCAATACTTTACGGAGCAACTTTGACATTTAAAGATTTTACTTGTTGTTAAATGCCTGTAATTCTAACGAGTGTTTACGTTTTCACTTTTTACGACATTTTTTACAATTTATTTCCGCCTTTGTTTTTATTAGTTTCGTTCTTCTTTGTTTCACCTATAGGCCTACATATTTATTTAAGTTCTATTTCCAGCCTTCACAAACAGCCAAGGATATTTGTTCCTTCATGTAAAACAAGATAGTTTGTCATGCAGTCATATAAAATGGAAGAATATAAATCTACTACAGGGGTTTAAATTACAGTACAAACGGGATGGACGCGTCCCATGGACAGTCTCACTGAGAGCATGAAAACGCTTTCTAAAGCCACAAGTCTAATGCGGCGGCATATTTCTTAACATAATGAAACCTTAAACCTTCTCGCAACCGTCAAGCCTGTGATTTCCTTGGGCTGTAACAGTCGAAGTATTCTTGAGTCGAGGTGTTACGAATACGACCAAATTCGCCTGATAAAGTGGAAGGTGTTCGGTTTGGACTACATTACGCGAAGTTGAAGAAGGGTGCTCCTAGCATAGTCATGGATGCTGCCTTGGGTTATAATTTTCAGAAAATAGTATGTTGAATACTGTTTTTTAGAAAGAAAAGTTAGATAATGCAGTGTGCATATGTGAGCTGTGACCTTGACACCGCCCTGGTGCTGAAGATTGCCAGTTTAGTGGGTTAGGACGCCGTATGGAATAGTGCAGGAGCCAAAGTCTCGTAGGAGCTTTTGTGCTTACATATTCGGGTGTGTATGGCGTTGTATGCCAGAAAATTGGAATAGAATATTCACCCCAGTATATATTTTCATTCAGGTAAAATACCAAGTGGCGCGCTCATACAAAAACAGGCAAAATTATTATAGTTTTATACATTTGAGTGTTGAGATAGGGCACGCGAAATTTCCGGACTAAGTGTTACTGAGCACTTTCCGAATTAAATACCGACATAATTTCGTTCGTAAAAGTCATGTTTGTGTACTGATTTTAGCCATCAGATGGGAGTTTAAAAGGTCACAGAAATTGTGCTACAGATCTAGTTTAGGGAAGAATTAGAGGCTGACTAATTTTGATAACACTTGCATCTCCGTCAGTGAAAATTTATACGTCAAATTGATGTTTCATTTAATTTGCCATGAAAGTAGCTGTGTATAAAGTAACTACTTTACCAAAAAGATTACCATGTTACTAAGCATATTTGAGCATCTGTAAACAACTTAATAATTAATTCACTAACTTCATTAATATCTACTCCACTGGAATAAAGATGCCGAGAAACTGATAGTCGCTTAGCCATTCGATCAATTGTTTGCAGAAATATAAATACGAAATTTTTGTAAGCTATACCCTCGTACTTCCCCAAATTGTAATAAAAACGCTTCTATTAACATTTTGTCATCATTTAGACTAAAGAGAGTTCTATCTGCTCCATATATCAACTGACTGATCCCTTTGTTCTCAACAAAGCTTTGCCTGAGTGGGAAGTCTCAATCAGAGAAAGACTTTAGCTTCCGTCATTTTCGCGTGCGCTGTTCTCATTTGTTACCAACAGTCAGATCGCCTTACTTTTCTCTATCCTTTTCTTTCCTCGTTTCCTTAACCTGCCTCGTCAGTAGTGTTGCACGTCGGCCTATGCATGTGTATGCTTGGACTGTGTACTTTGTATTTGCCTTTGACATTCTTCCGGATTTTAATATACTAGGTCAAGGTTTCTGGGTTGTGCCTGGGTTGCACGGAATTTATTTATACTTTGTGCACTTAGTATCCAACATACTTTCTGCACATAAACATACACCGAATTTTGTGTACATAGTACGCAACACATTTTGTGGACCATAGTAAACAATAACAACTTTGAGTTTATGTTTGAACATGAATGCCAGTTTATGACGGTTACTATAGTTCGAGCTTTTGAATTGAAATGTAAAGCAAATAAAGTGTATTTGGCATATTCGAATTTGTTTCCAACCGCCTACATGTGTAACGACCACGGATAGTCTCTGATAAAGATACCGATCGCTGTATTATTTAGGCGTTGGCGTCAAACTCATTAAAGTTTCGCATGTAATCGTTTCTCCCGCGTACATGCACCGCGCCTCGGCTGCCAACATATTAATGGTATATTTTTGCATACTAATTTTCTTTTCCAAGTATTACACCACAGTTCTTCACAACCGCTGCTCTTACATATTCCATTGGTTTAATCAGAATAGAGTAGGCCATTTTTAGGCGGTCCTTGGAATTTAGAGGCCATGGAACTTGTGTAAATTAAAATTCGTGCAGCACACCGAAAGATAAGTGTGTCACTCGGAATAAGTATTTAATACAAAGCAAAATTAAATGTAATGTTCACCTTTGGCCCGACGTGAAGGTGTATGAGTGGAGATAAAACTACAAACATTTCAGTCTCTGTACTAGAGGGAGGTAAAAGTTTGTCTTTACGCCCAGGCCGCTTTATCATCGAGAAAATCTTTCCCCTTACTCATTGAATACGAGGCTGAGTGGGATTTAGATTCGTCCTGATTTGGAGAAGCAAACAGTCTGTTTCCTGTGTCCTGTTTTCCACTCCAACCCGTAAACTGCTTGCTGCACTGACTACTCTACTGTGGCTACAGTATTCATTTTACGTTTGTTAGACCCACCACCTCCCGTCGTCATAACCTGATGTTTCAGGTGTCAGATGCACCTCTCGTTGCGTAACTTGTTTTCCTACGTTCCACCCTCAAGTCATTTTCCCATCTGTGTCTCAGTCTTATAAAGAATCCGTCATATTACGACTTCCCACTTAAAGTTTTGTTGTTTGTGGTGGACAGCTGGCACTGTAAAGCCCAGTTCCCGAGCACATCGTATGTTGCTAAATAACGTTCTTATTCATGGCACAATTTCGCTTCGATAGCCAGTGTGTGCTTATCTAAGCACAAAATTCACACTGTCTTCACAGGAGCTGCCTACAGGAACTTAACTTCAGTGAGATGAATTCAACCCACACTCTCACAATCCATCAAAGAAAAATTTTAATGTTATTTTTCATATACGCCTAGGGTTTCCTAGCTTCATGTCTAAAATTCTGCATTAATTTTTTAGTCATGACATTATAAAGTCCAGTGTATCTTTAGTGCCTTAATGCTACGGATTCTTCAACATCTGTGCTAAGTTTCATGTGCAACGACAGTGATTGTCATCACATCCCATTGCATCCCTTAACGTTCAGGTTCAGGTACGTAAACAGACCAGTACATGTTGATTCCTGGAGATTTTTAGTGGATGAATGATGAGACAGGAAACAGCGTTGTAATTACGTGATACCTGTAGAGGGGTCGTTATTATTAATTACAATTCCTGGGAAGGGATATTAATTTTTGAGGAAACTGACTTGTTACGTTTCAGAAAACAAAAAGCTAGAGGAAATAATACAGTTGCACTGCGTCTGTGTTGGGGAGTTGAAAGGGCGTGTGCTTGCATACTGTTACATGATTTGATTACGAGTATAAATCACTTCCCCCGCGTTGATGTGCCATGCGACCTCGTAAATACTCTTTCAAATTATACGTTTCTTTCTTTCTAGCTTATCTTCGTGTGAAGAAACCGATTATATTACATTATAGATTTGTTTTAATATTTATTTAATGTACGAGTTGCTCTTGAGTTGTGACACATTTATGTTAAATGCGTGATTTGATTTTAACCATCGCTTATGTTTGCTTTTGGTGGCCTTCTGTGATCCACAGGTTAGTAAAACAGCAGTAAGTTTCCCCGATACTGATACCGTTATCTGTAGGACGCTGTCAGGTACAAGAGCGCCTGTATGTAACAAACTACAGCGCGTATTAGCATGTTCATTTGCAGGATGATATGAAAACTTCATATTCCAGTGATAAATATACATATCGTCAGGTTTAATTTTGAAAAGTTCTGGATTTTTATCGCGCAGCTTATTTATGTGTTCAGTGCATTTCTTATAATAGAGATTTGGTCCCTGCACCGAATAACACTAACCAGTTGATCTTTCCTGTTGAGGCGCATTGTGTTTTCGGTGGGGTACAAACTGTGCCTTTACTTAAATTTTATACTAATTTAATTCTTCAAAAGGTTAAATTTTATGAGGCGGCATCATTAACATAAAATTTCGTTTTTAAAATTTACATAATATTCAAATTTATGTTTTCATACAACAGAGGGAAAAATCGTATATACCGACTTAATAATGTCAACCGCATAGCAGATTATGGCTAACAGGAAAACAATGAATATTTTTCATTTCCACCAAGAACCGTCTCAATTGTCATGAATGCTGTAAAAAACAGCATATGATATGTGTGTGTGTGTGTGTAAGACCTCTTTCGTGTATGGGGCAAACAGCAGCTGATGCGCATAAAATGCAATTACTACTGTTGCTGTTGCTGCAACAAAATATAAGGACTGTAACTTCCAGTTTTATCTGTTCTCTATAAATGTATTTTATCCATCTGACACTGACAATACATATGTTAGCAGCTGAGTAATCATTGTATTTATGGCCTATATGAGTAATACAAAACAGTCTTTATTTCCTAAGAGGTTTTTACTATAAATTGCACAGAAATATAATTACTTTTCTTCTTTCATGACGGAAGTGATGGGATTCGTTGCTGATTCCTTGGGACATATATTGCAGAAACTAATAACAAACTTCAAGATACCAAATTGGCGTAGAAATTTAACAAGTGTGTGAGAAAAGCAGATAAAAATGATGCCAGCAGCCTGTCAACACGTGTGATGCTAAAGGATACGCACGAGAGTTGGAAACTACTGACTTTAAAGAAGAAACTCCAGCAACATCCAAAGAACAGCGTTGCTTGGAGCATGAATATTGCCCCCGTATTTCACAGTAGTCAATGTGTCGTCACATGTAATTAATTCAGTAAAACCTGTAATTATAAATAAACTAGTGTAACAACCATAAGGAGATCAAGTAATAAGAGTGACAATGGCGTCGAGTTAGTGAACCGTTGTAGGGCAATCGTCATTGCAACTGTCATGTGCTTCTCGCTTGATAAATTGAATGTTTAACAACGCCGCTCTGAGTGTGTACTTCAAATCTCACAATCCTCTTCTAAATATATTTCGTATTTGTGGTCATCACAAAACGTGTCTCTTTCCTGTCAGCTGTTTGAGTTATATGTGGCCCTTGGATGACACAAATCATAGAGTGTCGTAGTCCCGAGGTAAACGAGAAGTTATAGTGCGTAAACACTTTAGCAGGAAAGGATTAGCTCTAGCACATATAGAAGGAGTAATCGAGAGAGGCGAGTTTGTTTTGCATATATTAAGCTGAAACATATCAGTGGGAACTTTGGTACTTCAAACAAGACATCTTATTCAGCCCAGAGAAAAAGTTAAACTTTGCATGTCTGGGATCATCTGCTTGCGAGCGACGAATCTCGGTAGGTGACAGTCAGTAGCTTGTCGTTTTCTTTTATTCCTTCTTTGTTTACAAAGCTGTAACCTTGCACGAGGAAAAGGAGGAGGTGTACAGTAACTTGAAAGTCAGGATAGTGGAAGTTAACGAAAGGGAAAAGAATGGGGGTCGATGGAAGCTTGGTTAATTCCGGGCTGAAACATTCTGAATTCGGCCGCGAAGGGGAAAGGGAAACATTTTGTGTTGTCTGTGCAAAAGAGATTTCCAGCCGTAGTTTACAATCTTGGGACATTTCAAGTAAATGACTTGCCAGCTTGAGTGATGTTAGAGACATTCTCTTATAGTTCCAAGTGAACTGATTTTGGTATTTTAGTACACAAACAGAATCACATCTTGTAGTAATTACTCACCTAATGTTCGTAGTATTGATTACAAAAATATTTTGAGACTGCCAGTAATGACGATAGTCATGGAAAATAAGAAATAACGTGAGAAGTAAGAATCATAACTAGTAAAATTTCCGAACAACTTCCGGTAAAAGGGGTTAAGCAAAATGCCATATTTCATGCCTACTATTTTGAAGGCTAAGTGCGCAGAGTCACTTGCACTTACCTTATTATATAAATAAGTGAATGCAGAGCCAGCCAAACAAAGAAGTTTTGATATTTTCACAGCAATGAAAATTCGTATTATCTTTTTTCTGGGTTATGGTAGTGCATAATTTTTTAACTGTTAATAGACTATATTACAGTACACAGTTCCAGCTGATAAAAGCCTACATTAACCCATTCATTTCCAGATCTGTTACTGAGTATTTTACACAGACCATAAAATGTTTCAGCAAGCCTTAATTTATTTAACAATGCAACCTCGAATTCATACGCTATGTGGCTTAGATTTAGACTTACAAAGATAACGAGTATGAAGTGGAAGGACTGTAGCTTATATAGAGGTACTATTTCAGCATCTGAATGAAGAGTCTAAAGAAAAATGTGAAAAATATGTGAGTCCTAGCTTCCGGATCGGGAATCGAACATGGCATCCCCCAAAAGTACAAATATACATTGCAGTATAGTCAGTTTAAATTGTATAGAAGCGTATTTTATTTAAAAATGCTGTCAGTTCCTAAGGTTATATAGCGCCACCTGCGTTGGGTATATAACTTTTATGTGTGGATCATGGGTGGAAAAGTGCTGAAAAAGAAAAACCGAAGCACTTGGAATGAAACGTTTCGAAGTGCCACTTCCTCCCCAGCAAATCTCACATAGACCGGGTTGGTAATAAACACGAGCCTCCGCGGTGAAGGGCCAACGATCAAAGCGTCAGCGTACTCTGAACGCTTCCAAATGCATCATTGCTTAACAATGGAACATATTTCGCATGCACGGGAAAACAAGAGCCCTGTAACTTTCCCTGCATTCCGGATAATTTGATTACAAGTGAAAGCAGTTGTATGGTGTCAATTGTTGGCAGCTCACCGAGTAGCCTACGCTGAGAGCATTGTACGCAGTTCACGTTCTTGGAAATTAGTCGTAACTTGCAGCTGACGTGAGACGAATATTGCAATAAGAGATCTCGTCTGAAGAATGGATGGCTTATGTGATAAAGGCGGTTTGGGTGGAACAGAGCCATAATTATTACGAGCTTGTCGTATCAGGAAGATAAAGTTATTAAGTAAAGAAAGAAGTTGCATTTGTGTATATACGTGTTTATTATGAAGGTTATATTTCCACTTATTCCGTAGCAGAGCGGAATATTTTGGTACATTTAAAAATTGTGTGAAAGAAAGCCATAAATATGCATATTAATTTGACTTATTTCATAATAACCTAAAAGTAATTTGTTGAAAAACGAACAATCTCGTAGGATTTTTTAAACATTTTATTTGTGAAATTATTAAGTTAAGTTAAACGCACCGGGGTTTTTGACATAAATCGAAACTGTCCTTTGCTGATCAGTGGCAAGGTATTTTATGTAGACGCCACAATACAGAGGATGTAGAGAGATGTTGATATTGAGGAAGAAAGTTAAAGTTTATGTGGCAGTCACGCTGAAGAGTGGGTGGCTATATTATCCGTCCTTCATCACTTAATGACTGAAAGTGGAGCCCGTTCATTAATCCTCCTGGGTTTACATAATGGTCACAGGACAGCTCCATTTATGCTCTCGCTGTTCAGTCCTCTATCGCATTTATCACACAGTCACTTTAGAGTGACCAACAGCGCGTAATAGATAAGAGCTTAATACTGAAGGCGGGTTAACTTCCGGTCGTGCAGTTGAAGTAACAAGTTTACAAATCCTCTTTTAAAATTAATTAATATTTCCATAGAATAATGTCTACTTACATAAAACTCAATTCAGTAATTTAAACTATGCTACAAATAGGCTAAATTTACAAATTGATATTTGGCGCTTTATGGGGATCATATCATATTAACCCTTTAAAGACGAAACGTATCTGTTTTATGCAAGAACTGAGTGCGTACCGCGCAGTAAACACTCCACCTTCGTTACACAACACCAATCTGTTAATATTGTATCAGACAAATTTCGTTGTTTTTTTCTGAGGTCCGTACAAAACACATAAACGCAATGTGAATTCTTAAAAAAATATCGGTTTAAAGGGTAGCAAAGGAGATAATAACATTAATATGGATGTGAGTACAGAAGTGACACATAAATGTGTATGTTACTTAAATTTATGAAGTAATAATGCATGATTCAATAAGATCCAGTGACCATTGAACTTTTATAGGTAAAAAAGGCCTGTGATCTGAGGTACAAAATGATATTCTCCTCACGTAGTATTGAAATATTTTTAAACCAAATTGAAATAATCGGAAAAGAAAGAGGGTCACGGATAAATGTTAGAAAAAATGAGTAGCCTAATTAAAATGTAATGATTTATGGTTTAAAATATAAATGCTTTTGCATCTGGTTATATTAATTATTTGTAGTTGGCTTCTAACAGAAAGACCTGGAATTCAAATGTTAGGACCCATTCATATAGGCCTATATAGCTAGTAACAAGTAAAAATACAAATGGCAGTATTAATTAGATATCACCGATTAGGGTTTGAGGATGTAATTACTCGTGTCTGAGGATTACATGCTGTGGTTGACTTTAATATTAACGCGGTATTGTCAGGGTTAATATTCGGATCCTTCTATCAAATTTAATTTTAATGAGTTGGTACGTCATTAATTAACCCGCAGATAAGTATAAATGTATGTACAGTATATACGGTTTATGTATATACCGTCACTTGGCAGGGAAATTGCATTTCAGACATAACCCTACTCTGATTATGGCGGATAAGTTCTACACGCAAGTCGTCCAGGAATTATATTTTTAAATGTTTTGACTTAAGACGCCAACATTCATCCTGAAAAAGATCTGGTTGAAACATGCGCTTAAAACAACACAGCGTTACTGCTGTGTGTCGGACATGAAATATTTCTGAATGTTCTCACGCCTGTATCCTCTGCCTATACGTGACAACAATGACAGTCATTCGGGATGTAAGAATCAGAACTGACTTAAATTTAATTTAGCTATTTCATTTATAGGGATTAAAATTTGCAAGCCATTTCGTATTAAATAGCGTAATGTCGATATGTGTAATATGGGTCTTATCTTTCGTATTCCCCCGAGCCAGAATAATAAACAGCCGCTGAGATATGAGATAGAGCAACTCGTTTTGTCCTTCCACGACATTTGCTTTCTCCCGCTGCACACCATTACGCACTCCGCCACTTCAACCCGTAGAGCGCCCAGAGTTGAGAAAACACTACAGAGCTTGTGGACTGTTCCTTACAGTGGAACCACTCAAATAAATCAAGTAATGTGGTGTCCTCAACCAGAAAATGTCGACATTCCACGATGGCTGAGGCAATGGTACACGAATCGAAGAATAACAAAATAATTTTCGTGAAGGTTTTCGCTCTTCTGGGATGTTACGCGTCGTTGATTGGTAGGAAGTTACCGACGTTTCGGGACAGCGTATCGGTCCCATCTTCGAGGGTCAATATGGGACCCTTAGGCTGTACCGAAACGTCGGCAACATAATTACAAATCAACGCTCCTTGATTTCCAAGGAAAGCGAGTACCACACTTACGCAGCTGCGACAGCCTGAAGTCACGTAACTGTCGTGGAGTCTAGTAGCGTCTTGAAAAATGCCCACCTGTTGCCGTGTCAGTTCTGAGACCTGAACAATGCACAGTTAATTTACTTTATGATTTCTCTAATAAATCTATTGATCCTTATACACTAAAGTATTTACTAATATAGTTAAAGACAGACAACGGGCCAGTTGCAGACACACTATTTGTGTCTGTAAGTTGGGTTTTACGCTTAATCTAAAACCTTTCCCACGAAAGCTAATGAACTTAGGAAATAAATAATGTCGAGTTAACAGATGACTGCTACTTAATGGAAGATTTGTTTTCTTCGGTCAGTGCTGCCTGTCCTCCGCATCCGTACCACTAAGAAATACTTGCTTCTTGGGTACAGAATAGCAACAGAAATGCAGCTCGTTTTTATACATAATATGTTACATATCGGACTCCTATATCTTTAACATTTGACAGCTTTTGACACGTCATTCCTCATAATGAGGCCGCAGAATTACATCTCAAAGATTAACTTCTCAAGATTTTCCTCTCTGCTTGTCATATTTCGGTGTATTTTTCCTTGATCTTCTCCAGTTCTTCAGCTATTGTTTCACAGTAGTGTTGGCAGGGATAAACTTCAACAGCGACATAGGTGTTCGGCTGGTCGGCATAAGACAGAGGGGCTGGAACTTCGATAGCTCTCGACCCCACAATTCACATAAGTACTTCCCATGGCACAGGTGTAATATTTACTATACGTTATACAATAATACCCTTGGCGTGACTGCATGATTTACACTTGCCTTTTTATGGTTACCAAATAATGATTGTTAGGGATTACAGCAGGAACCAAATAAAATGTGTTACTGACGTAGCGTCACGATATGTTAGCAGCCCGGTAGGCAGATTTAAGACTTGGTAAGCACCCAGTGTCGGGGAGGATATTTGTGGGTGACATCACACCCGTCTTGGCGCAGCACGTGAATATTATGTTAGGCCCTTCATACTGCGGAGTCCCCCTATTTAATAATAATAATAATAATAATAATTCAATTCAATTCAATTCAATTCAATTCTAGTTTATTAATGTGCCGAGTCAACAGCCAGATGGCCAATTACAGAAACAGCACCACACAAATAACAGTGAACAATGAACAGGACACAAATGAAACACACACAAAAAACAAACAAATAAACACAAAACAGGTAAAAGAATACATAGCTAATAATAATAATAATAATAATAATAATAATAATAATAAATAGCAGTAGTGTTCTGGCGATATTAGTTGTAGGCCTAATAAATATCAATCAATCAATCAATCAATCAATCAGTCGTTATTTATTAACGTGCAAGCTTAACAGCAAAGGTGCCTATTATAAAGCCAGCACGAAAAAACACAAAATACAAAGCAGCACAAATACACAAACACTAAACAAACAAACAAAAAGGCAATCAAAAGAATTAAATAGATATGTAAAATCACTAGGGCAAAAACCCCTGCACTCCGAAGAAATACAAATAAGTCAATGTAAGAAATGTGAGAAATGTTCAGTTTCAGCACAAAAACTGCTTTAAAGAAGTAATGGGCTTCCTAAAGATATCGACGTCTTTGCATAATAATAATAATAATAATAATAATAATAATAATAATAATAAATAATGTAGAAGCACGAAAGAGTTTAATATTGAAGACAGCGTTGAATGCAGCATGAATAGCAAGCGCGGAATAGCTGCGACACTGCATACCCTAGAAATACGGGTTTTTCAGGTATATAAGTGTGAACACCCTGCATAAAGGAGATGATGTAATAATAATAATAATGATAATGTCTGAATCTTTCTCTGATTTCTGGTGTTATAATTTGGATTGAAAACTCGTTTACTTGTAACTTCCATTTACTCTGCGTCTGCGCACTGCAGGGGATGTGAAAGTTCAGTGTGTTACCTAATATTCTGCTAACTGTGTGTCTTTTTAACACCGTCAGAGCTCCAATAATATTTTACCATGTCGTACCCAATTGTATAGTGACATGCTATCTTGCGTTTGGCGTATTCATTAACAAATATTGTTAGGGTCGTAACAGTAAGTGGAATGAGGAGCAGAACACGTGGAAACCATTGGGGGGGGGGGGGGCTGAGATTTGAATTAACATTTCGGATGACTTGACTTGATGGTTTGGGGGAGGAAGTAGGAGTCCTGAGGGTATATGCAACGATAATACTGTAATTACTGCATAGTTATTGTTACAGAATTTAATGCACAGGCTAAGACCCAGGAGCAAAATTATTTTGAAAATGGCATTGAAGCTTTAGATTCCGGAAGACAGACAGTTTCTTTACGTGCTAAGGGAATATAACTCAACTAAATAAGGACTCTGTAACATGGAGTATTCCGAGTTTTGACGCCACGTAGTCATGTAGCCTACGTTGACGCCAACTTTTCAGAGGAAAATAGCTGCCCCCACCTTTAGGATTCAGGAAATAAAGTCTAGGGTGTTGCTGAGACAGAAGGAACCATATTTCTGTAAACCTGATAAAGGAAACTCCATGTTTCTCCGAAACGTCTGTGTCAGCCTGCATGACTACGTGACATTAAAACCCGGGTCTCCGCCGCGCAAACCTGAAAATTTACCTAACGCGGAAGTGGTGTGACATGTCCATTGAAATAAAAAATAATGAACATTTAAATAGCCTTAAGCGAATATTTTTTCCACGAGGCAGAGCTGCGCGCAGTTAAATGCAAATAACACCACCACGTCCCCGAGTAGAATTGTCCACCCCCGTATCGGACGCTGGATATCGTATGTCTAAGCTATAAGATGTGTCCGTCAACGGCATCTGAATTTAACCACACAAGAGTTCCTGCAATATTGAGAGTCTGCCACAGTGAGACGGGTGATTATGCTCTGGTGTCACTGTACGGAATGATGTCTGCGCCCCTGCAAAAGGATTTGGACTAGTGACGTCATGGGGTGACGTTTAATCAAAGTGATGGTTGCTGGGCGTGGTTACCCGTCAGAAGCCATCTCCCATTGCTGTGCACTCCCCTCGTATTTGGGGAATAGCATTCCTGTGTCTTTGTGTTCACAGATTGCGCGTTTATAATTCGTCTTATCATGGATTTGAACGCAGTTAACTAACTCCATGGAATAGAGTCATTCTTCAGGAGCTGACAGTCGCTCGGCTAAGCAAGAAATTACCCGTCTTGAATAAAGCACTGAGGTTAATTTCCGTGTTTGCATTAGTCCAACAGTGCTTCAGTAACGGCCATATAAGCCAATCAACACGCTATCACTCGTGTTATTTAAAATTGATTTTAATATTATCCTTTTATCCACATCCAGGTTTCTCAAGTAATCTTTTTTCTTCGGATTTATCGAGTAAATTAAAGGCATTCTCATCTCTTCACCCATGCTGCATAATCCATATCAGATAATTCTAACATTAACGTGTGAATAAGACTGCGAAGTTATTTGAAGGATGGTGTGGGCCATAAAACGTACAAACAGTCGCTCTAATTGACCTTCGTGTTCTAAAAACCTACCTAGATGGATTTCGAATTTATGAGCTTCTAAGCTTGGACTGTAGGCTTATATTCCTCTGTTATAGAAATCCCTGAGGATGGCACCTTGGTGCTGAAACACGTAAGAATAATATTTGGTATGATTTGTATATTATTAAGAGCGTTTGTTGGTTCATGTACTAATTGCAGGCCACCTGTCTTTTTTTTCAACGTATAGTGTGATATCCTTTTTTTTACTGAGCCGTTTGTTGTAGAGGTAGCATTTATTTACTTTTGTTACGGAAGTATTAGCCGTAATACTGGCTATCCTGAGATGGCAGTCATTCTTTTACGTAATTTCTCTACGTGAATGCCGCGACATATTCACTTCAAATAGGTCACATCACATCCAAGTGGCTACACAACTTGATCATTTTGTCATCTCCTTCCACTGTGCATATCATGAAAATGAGACGGCGTCATTATATCCTAAGCTGTAATCAATTCATTTTATTTCAGTTCTTTCTTCCTTCTTTTCTTTAACCCTTCTGCAAATGGATTGAAGTTTGCAACTCCTAAATCCGGTAATGTATAACAGGATCGTTACAGTAGTAGGCACGAATCTGCGAGTCGTACCTTCATTCTGTGCTGTTTCAGATAAGCTGAAATACAGCCTTGTGTGCCGATACTAGGATAGGCACACTGCTGGTTACTTACACGAACGAAGCAGCCTTTAGACTTGACTGTTGCAGAACCGATAGCAATCCGATTGTGACCCTCCGCGGGCTCTACCGCGCGCTTACACCTTTCCTTAGACCAGTGTTGCCCAACATTGTTTCCATGAAGGAAACCATTAAAATAATTTTCTTTATTCCGAGGAACCCCTGTCTGTGAAAACATTTACAGTCCAGAAACAGTTGATAGCGGGGAGTACAGTTGAATTACTCTTAAGTTATTGTCAAGGGAATTAATCTGCAAAGAGCTGCTACACGTGCAAGTTGCCTTACAATGTGAGAACAATGAAGCATTATTCTTGTGTTCTGAGGAATATATGTAACTTCTCGCAGTGCTTCAAAATTTTTATGTATTCCACGCTTTCACACGGAACGTCTGAAGATATTCTGCGGAATCCTGGTTGGGAAACACTACCCGAGACTTCAATCTTGCAGATTCTTTCTAACTGCTGTATCCAGCTGCACATGGGAACGAGATATTGATATTGGCTTTTAATATTTTGTGAAGTTTTAATGGAGTAGGCCTGCCTCTCGAAATACTTCGAACAACACCTGTTATAATATTTCCCATGCGTTATTAAATTTTTTAACAATATTTATCAACCTTGAATAAACTTGTTAAGGTGACACGAAGCCATGGGATAATCTGTTCCTAAGCTGGTATGGTGTAAGTGTATAAAATCGACTCGGAGTATGTAGGATATTCAGTCCTGCCCAAGTTATACCAAGTGCTTTCAGAATCTGAAATTGTGTCACCTAAGCTGAGCTGCCCGGACATTCCAAGGGTGACAGTAGAGATTGTTTCACAATTAAATACCAGTATAACCGGAAGGATTCAGTTCCATGGACTGAAAGTCGGTAAAAAACACAGCTTTCTTTCTGTCACAATTTGGGCAGATGCACAAGCAGCTGCTTCTCCTACATCCGTCGCTTGGCACCATCCCAACAAATGGAACTATAGTTTAAGAAATATGAACTATATATATGACCTTGTTACGGTTTGCGAACAGCGCACGTTTCGCTGTCTCCCGTGGGTTCTATATGTATAACCCAGACCATGGCCTTCATTTCATATCCAATATACAAAACGCCTTCTTGTGTACCTTCAGAAGAAATGATTCTGGAATGGAAGAGGATGCGCATTTTCACGACATGGAGGTGAAGATAGGGGCTTCGTTTGCTTCCGTTTATCGTATTTGTGTGACATAATAAAATACGATGTTTGAAATCTTCTTAAAAACAGTTTATCGTAAGAGAATGTTTGACGAAATGTCGCGCTGCCTAGTAGCTGTGTCATCTTAGATGGTAAGCCTTTAGCATAAATTAATTTAATGGCGAACATTCCGTTATGTTTGTGGAACTTCCAAAAACAAATTGTTTACTATGCCGTCGAACACAACAACCAGATTAATCATACGTTCTGAATAACACAGCTTCAAGAAATAGATTTTGTTATATTTTATTCACTACGACATATTTCGGCCTATCTTCTGGATATCATCAGGCAGCTGATTTAGCTCATGGGCCCAGTAGGTCGAAAAGAGAACCTTTTATTTTCTGAAGTTTCTTTATAGAAAAAAGAGTTTAGAATTACAGACATGGATTTAATTGAGTGATTGGAAAATACGTTGATTTAGATTATTTTTACGTTGTATTCACCGTGCATTTTCTTAATATAATAACAATAATCACCAACCAATGCACTAGTATATCACTTTTATTTAACACTCATTATCCCGATATGTTTCGACGCCTGTCTGCGTCATCTTCAGGGGATTGTCACTTTCTTATCACAGGACACTCGTCATATTTAAAAATAGCTAAAATTAATGTTAAGTTGAATGTTGGCAGAACTGGTTTCAGTATGAAAATGATGCGGACAAGCGTCGAAACATGTCGGGATAATGAGTGTTAAATAAAAGTGATACACTAGTGCATTGGTTGGTGATTATTGTTATTATACGTTTATTTAGAGTTTAGAAGGCCGGTCCTTGTAATCATAAGCCGCTAATACGTCATTGTAAGTGCAGAAGGAACTAATGCATATACGAAATATTTCACTGTCATTCTGTAATTTTGGACATGGGGCCACCCTGCTGAAAATAACGGGAAAGACAGATTTGTTCCTTTAAACATATTCAGTGGAAGTGATGTGTGGTGCATTTTGCCGTTCCTGCTGCAGAACAAAAGCCAAAATTTCAGACTCCAAACTGTACGTTGTCTTATTCAAAATGGACGTAATTTTAATACTGAGATTTTTAAGTACGGAAAATAATTTTTGACGAAAAATTCTTAAAGCTGTCTATCTTTGTGTCTACAATATCGGCGACTTATTTTTTCACGGTTTTGTACTCTCCTCCTGAGAGACAACGGCCCAAGAAACCAGGCATGTTTGCTTCCAGATATTTAAAAAATTGCAAAGCCTACTAATATTTTTCGAGCTCTAATTTTTCTCAGGATAAATGATTTAATCTGCCCGAATATCTACGTGCCAAGAGGGTGTGGATATTCAGGTTAAATCATTTAAGACTCTCAAGAAACACTCATTTTAAGCCTTTCATATGCAGTCAAAAGGGTCTGTGATGCTTGTGGTCTGTACAGATAAGCTGTCTGTAATGCCTAAACGACAAGGCTCAAAGCTACCAGCGTAAGTGGAAAAGTAGGAATAACATTATTGAAGTGAAAATTTAGTCTAATTTCTAATTTAGTGTTATATTATCATGTATGTGTACTTGTAAATCCTGGTTACTTTTGAAATACGTCACGGATTTTTATTAAAATAATTATGGTCACTTGCAGCTAGAGACCACCACATGTTAACAGCGTTAACTTCGCCGTAATAAATAATAACAACGTGATAAATGCGCTTACGAATCATGTATGAGATATGTACATTTATAAATGCGAGCAGGGAGAGCGTCCGAAACTGCATGACAAATTTAACACAGTGAAAGTATATTATGTAAATTGATTATTAATTTTAGCATTATTAATTTGCATTTTGTGCTAACGTCATGGCATACACAGCGTGGCTCAAAAGTCATTCAACCAAATCTTAGAGTATATGTTACCAGTTAACTGACATGTTAACCGCGTTGTATTTAAGGAAATGTAAGCGGTATGAGCAGTACTAGGAGGCATTGATGTTTTGAAGGAACTAAATCAGAAACATGTAGTTAAAGTCAGTATTAATACGTGTTTTAGAGAATAAAATACTGCAAATACTTGAGTGAAACCATTTCTCGTATTTTAATCTAACTCAGTGGCCTTAGAAAGGCATTTAATATTGGCATCTCATCTGTGCATAAGTAGGCCTATACGACGCAAAATTGTCTGTTGAGGTTTTCATGAATTAACTCCTCACTAATCTATGGGTCCCTAAATGTTCGTCCCATAGAAATTCACCAAAGTGTTTGATATTGACAGAACATAATCTTTGCATAAAGGGGTCTTTAAAACTTTAATTTTAGGCGCGTTGGTAAAACAATTTTGAGAGGAAACTATTAACATTTTCGTATTTCTCTGTCTTTCTCTGTCCACGTGGAACAATTCAGTTGTCATCGAAGGTGTTTTTATAAAATTTTAATAAACACTATCAAACAAGTTCAACTTTGATTAAATTATGACGAATTTCTCGCCGAATTCTTTGTGAAATTTAAAAGACTTCCTCACAAAAATTTTTCAGGAATTCCAAACGCATTTTATGTTAAATATATGTTTTGAATATCATGCCATTTACAAAATAAAAACAAGAAATACAGCAGGAAGAGAGGGACATAAAAATATTTAAAGTTCTAAACATAATATAAATTCATAAGTATGTAATTTTCACACCGCAGAACTTAGGCAGAAATAGAAACTTACAATCCAATAGGCGTTCAGTTGTAGGCAAGCCTAGTTTTAGGCAACAAATTAACTGTCATTGCCATCTGTTCAGCCGCAATTTACCTACACAGTACGCTGCGAGCAATCGCACAGTCTTTGTGTCAGTTTTTCCCTTTCTGTGAATATTGCTGGAACATATAGAAGTAAACCTTAAAGACAGAGTGAATTAGATGTAAATGTATTCTTTAGACCGGGCTATGTGGAATTATTAGAATTAGGAGAGCAAATGTGCCTTTGAAGTCTGATAGTCTTATGCTACACAAAAGTGCTGGTCTTGTCCGTTTGTGTGCCTGAGTGCCTGTTTTGACGTTAAGTCGAAACGCATGTGTTATGAAAGACGGAAGGCCAAATACATGACGTCACATGACGTAAATCCATCTTGTTTGGCACGCTATCTCTCAGTGTTATTCTTGCGGCAGCCAAGTCTATGTACTCTGCTTCCTCTCCATCTCACTGTTGATTTCATGATTTCTCTCACGTCCCCCGCTCACTAAATCACGTGTAACAGCTTCCCTTCATATTTTCTTCGTAATAACAAAGCTTATGGTGTATGTAAGTGTACGTTAGGGCTAGTTGAAAGTACCCCCAGTACTCCCGTTTTTAATAAATTTCACTGAAATAATTGAATTGTTTATTTCGTCTAGTAAATTTCGGCTTTAACACAGCCTTATATATAGGTTGTAACTACCTATGTATTATGTTAATTTCTTATGTGCATCTTAATGAGGTTTATAAAAGTATAGGCAATATCAAGGCAAGTGGATTTCTTAATTAGTACATGAAAGTGTATGTATTGTAAGAAACAGTGAATTAGTTCCAGTTTAGTTTAACATTAGGTTCTGGCGCAGCATGGCGATAATTCTCGCAAATAACAAGTACATCGTTTAATGTATCGTAACTTTTCATGGTGTACTTGAAGCTACGGGTCAGTCAGGACAAAAGGAAATAAAGGAGAGGCCACATAAAGTAGAAAATGTAAAGAAAATGTCAGATAAAGAAGACAGCAATTTGGGAAAGTTCATGATATGAATCCATACTTTCGCTTTCATCTTTCTGGTGACCTACATAAAATTGAAAGGATACGGACTTAATATATGTTATTTTTATGTGCTTATGTGTGTGTTCGTATGTTCCTGCGCCCGGTAGCATGTTTCATCAAACCTAATCCTGTCTCTTGCTTCCTCATCTCATTTTTATCCTGTTTTCTCCATTTTCTTACTCAGGGTCTCATGCCTTCCCTGCTAGAGTAAACAGCTCCTCTATCATCTCATAGTCCACGTATTGCTTTCGCAATATAAAGTACTCCCATTTCGTACTTATTAAACCATCCTCTGCAGGAAATTTTCGGAGAAAAATTTAGAAGGCTTATGTCTATAGTTTAAAGAACGTTATTGTAAAAAACAAAATTTATGATTTTGGTTTTCTGGGATGTGATGCTGTGTTCCCGGTATAATGCTTGCCAACGCTTCGAAGGAACTTGGTGCATATATCCTCACGGGTTGTGAGGGATTTAAACAGAAATTATTTTCTTGGCTCTTCGGCTTCTGATAACGAGCACAGGGATGGTCCTCGGAAGGTTGGTTTACTCGCCGTTCAACCATATGACATGGTTGCTAGCCTGAGAATATCGTATTGAGTCTATGCGCTACTGACTGCTGGTTAGTGGCGTTTATTCTGAGAATTATTTGATACCCCAAATACCGTGTGGATCCATGCAAAAGATCTGAATACTAAATGTGGCGGTACATACAACCACCACTGCGCATTAAAGAGTTAATGTGATTTAATATTATTTTGTTACTATAACAAGGCCCTTCTTATTCCGTGAGAAGAATCCAGGTTGAATGAATTTTGAAGTAGATACATAAGAATGGTTTTTAAGACTCGCTATGTTGCACAACATAGCTACACAACAAGAAAATTCGTCATTTGAAATCGATATTTAGCCTAATGGGAAGATAATGTTTTTGAGTAAATTACCAATGAGAGCGTAAATGCACGTCGGATTTTATACGAATAGTAAAAGAGATTTTCAGAACGTGACATAAAAGCAGGTCTCACGCGAAATAGCGTCATGCGACCGCGGATTTCACCATGTAACTGGCACGTGTAGACGGTCTGTGTCGTCATAGAGCTAGGGAAGGCAGCGTAAAATGTCGTATAGACATGAAATCAGTTTCAGATTAGTAAGCCTACTGGAATCATGTCCAATTTCGAAGTAAAGAGTGTGATTCGATTTTTTTTTGTGAGGAGTATACAGAGGTAGAAATTCGTGGCCCGTTTAAGGAGGTGCACGGAGCACGTCAAGGTAACTAGTGTGGATGCGCTGTGATATTTCGATTATAGGAAGACAGATATTGACGGTAAGCAGCGACCCGATCTCCCAAGCACGTCCGCTACGGACCACAATACGTCGTGCAGAGATAACAGAAGCATTGAGGCGACTGACATGGACCGACAGCCAGGCACTTCGTTGGGCAGTAAGCGTAGCTTCGCCCGCGATCTGCTGGATTACACAAAAGTGTGTGCACGCTGAATGCCAAAGAAACTCATGGCCGATCACACAGTTCGCCTGTTGGGGCTGTCATGCAGTTGACACGTTAGGCCGACCAAGGACAGGAGACAGTTCATTATGACATGGGATTAACCCTTGGATTAAGGAGCAGTAAAACTTCCAACTTTTACTGTACTGGGTACATTTTGTACCCATATTTTTAAATTATTTTCTCAACATGTTTTTTTAAGTTTGTGTCTTAGACTCAAAGACAAATGATTGCTTTTATTCAAATTTTTAATTTCTGAATCAACTCTGTAGAACGAAGTGCCTAAACGTTTTGAGAATAAAAAAAAAAGAGTTTAAAACAAAAATGTGAATGGAATTTTTTGTATTGTGATTGTTCCTTGAAATTGTTGCATGTTATTTGCACTGCCTTGTTAGAGTAGACGTGGCACGCCAATTCTGATGGCTGGTAACATTTCCAGTCGGTTTTATTGTCCTTGGCTCTTGGACAAATAGAAATAACATGGCTATAAAATGGTCCAGTTGGATTTGAAAAAAGTGTAAAATGCTAAAAACGACACACTCGCTGCAGAATGATAATTTTGTGCCAAGAGGACTTCAAAGAACAAATAGAAAAATTCGTAAGCCTATGACTCTATACCACCGAGAACTGTTGGGGAAAATACCAAGCATGGGTACACTTTGTATCCAGTCAGTAACCCAAGGGTTCAGCAGCGGTTAATCGCTCAACAACCGAAAGAAACAAAAAAGGCACCCGTTACGTGGAAGCAGCCATTATCTTTTGTAGAAAAGAAATTCATAGCAACGTGATCATGAATGGAGATCATGGCAAGGGACCACAGTATTGTGCTTCTTGCTGATTTCCTTGACCGTGGTGACACTGTAACTGCTGAGAGTTATTGTACCACACGTGAGAGGCTACAGAAGGCCATTCGTCGCAAAAGACCTGGGTTGCTGTGCCCAAGGCCTTAACATTTTGTTTCACAGTTCTGGGCCCCCGTACTGCCAAGCGGAATTGTGACTAGTTACAGCGCTACGGCTGGGAGGTTGTAGGCCAGCCTCGCTACAGTCCCGGTCTAGGACACCAGTGATTTTCTTCTCTTTGGACCCCCAAACTAGTACTTGATTGGCAAGAAATTTGTAACAGATGCCGTCATGAAACAAGCTGTCAGCTGCTGGCTACAGACACTCGACACCGATTTCTTCGACGCCGGGATACAAGCCATGGTGCCTGGGTAGAACAAATGCTTACATGTCACTGGTGACTAGTTGGAGGTCTGATGTGTACCATATGTTGCACATGTGCCACGTATACGTCGATGTCAGAATAAACCTTTCGGCATCAGAATGTTTGTTACGTGATTTTGTAAAACTCCTTTATATATGACGCTACAAAATCTACCTTTCAGTTAGGAATTAGGAGATAATCTTTAGGTTTATTTTCTTAAAGAATTAATGGAAAAGACTGGCATGTAACCGTATAGTACTTATTCTATAGATACAGGGATTGAATCTGTACCGCATTAGCGGTTACAGTAACTTAGGTTTTACGTTTAAAGCCTCGGCCTTTACAGCACAGTGCCGTTGTAGAACCCTAAGAAAAAAACATTGCTCTTTCTCTTCAAGACTCATACCCAATTCCCTGTTATGATCCTACTCGCACTTCCTTCAACGGAAAATAACCTGTAAGATAAAACTGTATTTAAGCAATGTAGGAACAATTAATAGTCTCGGACGTACGAGAAGCTGTGTTTGCCAAGACATAATGGCTGCCCGAAAATACTGAGGGAATAACCTGGAAGGATAATAGTATGCCTGGATTATCTGAGCGAAGACGTAGGATTGGTGGTGCGAATTCGATGTAAGCTTTATTAAATTTCTGGTAAAATAATGCCACGACAGTTACAGGTTCTTTAGCTGCCAGTAACTCAGTAACTGAGAATGACTCACTAGCCGACGTATCGGAAGTAATGGTGACTAGACTGTATTCAGGGGGTTCCTAGTTTTAAACCTTGGCCAAACGACCAGCTATATTAGCTGTGTTTGACATCACTAAAATAAATGAAACTTACCACGCTGGTTTTACTTCAGCCGCTTCCACAGACGACAAATTTCCTTTTAGTGACGATGTGGATTGCTGGGACACTTTCAGATGGAATTTGTAATCACAACCATACACTGTGCATCCTTCCCGAGGTGCAACATGTGCCATTTGTCATCACACTTACCACAACAGCCCGCACTGGCCTCTTGGCCGTATTACCTTCACTGGCTATATTACCCTGAAGTACTATGTACTATGGTGGATCACATGAACAAATAAATAGCGTGTGGACCGAATGGATTTTACGTTGATAAAATATTGAACTATAGCCTCATATCTATTAGAAAAACGGGTTTTGTAGCAGTACAAAAGCAAACACAAAACAATATAAATCAACTTTTTTCGCACCAAATTGCAGAACTATAAGGACAGTGCCACTGGCTGAATAGCTCTGATTAATTCGGTGAGAATATTGTTGTTTGCCGTACTGACTTATTCTGTATTGGCCACCTGGTTTGCTAGATGATAGGTGCACAATTTGGTACTAACCGTCTGAGTTGGGCGTCACCCTAAAATCAGAGAGGTCGCGTTTTGGACACCCCCGTTATATGCAATACAAGAACGTCAAGGCGGACAAAGTATACAGAATCACTAATAATTTGTTCTTAGAACATGTCTAACCACTGGAAAGCGCCTTTCGTACTTGCAAAATTTTTTGTGTTCGTAAATGCTGAAATCGATTAGATGTATTATAGTTTAAACAGATTTTTTGTGCTGATTATTTTACCAAGCTTTTTAATTTTTGATTTATCGGCTCTCGAACTGGGTGGGGGGGGGGGAAGCTTTAACCTGTATAATACGTCAGCATAACTGGATAACCTGATTTGAGCTGACATATCTGACTGCTCACCGCCGTCCGTGTGTGCAGCATGATACAGTTTCGACAACGCACACAGCTAAGAGTAATCACGTAACAGCTTAGTTCACGCGCTGATATAGGGCTGGTAATATATGTTATTACTTGAAAAATAACAGCTTCACCAAAGGCTAATAAATGATAGTGATACAAATAATTGAAAACCCTCTCGACAAATTCCATCTACGCGTAAATAATTTCATTTTATTTTTTAACCCTCCTGATCTTAATCTACGTCATACCATTTATATTCAGGCAGAGGAGAGAGGAGTGTCACATTTCACGACGCTGTTAATTGATAACATCATACAGCATCAGTGGTACATGAGTGATACACGCGTATGGAACCTTGGTGTAATGATACTGACGGGAGAACTGAAGAATTCGGAGAGAAACTTGTGCCAGCATCATTTCATTTCACCACAAAATAGTGACGGAAAGGTGAGGAAGAAGAAGTAAGCAGCTACTGGATGACCTTAAGGAAACGATATGGTACTGGGAGGTGAAAGAGAGAGTAAGAGATCGCACTGTCTGGAGAACTCACTTTAGAAGAGGCTATGGCTTTGTCATAAGACAGATCCACGCTATGATGAAAATTTTGTGCACTGGCTGTAAACTGAGCCCCGACCTCTGCAGTGGCAGATGGGCGACTAACAGCGTATGTCATGATGCGGCCTATTCAGACAGAGACAAAACTAATTCTTCATTATCGTAGTTTCAGCCAATGACAGATAAAACCCCAGCAGATTACGAATATTACAAAATCGTGCTGGCCGATCAGACATGTCAGATACCGCACGTGTAGTTAATAAAGCGTACAATAGAACGTAAATAATCAGTGCCACTTTGATGACAATAAATCTCACATGGACTGCTCTAGAGCTGAACCCGATTTTTACCGTCTATATGCGAACACGAATTACTATCACTTCACACAAAAATGCATAATACAAGTAGAATTTATTGCGGAGGTAGCACAAAATGTGGTTGGTAATAGCTGTGTTGTAGTAACAGCGTATGTTGACATTTCAGAAAAATTTGTAACTGTAAACCTCTGTATGTTTTGTGGACTGTGCTTGTATTTACGGTCTGTTTACCTGGCATCTGTCCGCCTGGCAAGTGTGAAAGTAGCAATTGTTATGACTAGGTTGCAGCAACCACTGGTGAAACTTGCTTCCGGTAATAAGAACTTATTAACAACAAGCGGCTTTGATTTAACCTGCGTAATGTAACGACCATATTTTAACTAAGTACGTTAAGTGACTTCTATATTTTGTACGCCGTGCATGTTATTATGTGTGTGGGTCAAACCAAAGAATGCAAGATGAAAAATATAAAATGTGTTGATCATTAGTGTGCGTTCGTTGGTTTGATCTAGACATTAACTGACTGCCGGTAGAAGAGTATGTTTTGAAAACTAATAAGTGACCATCTACTCAACTCATTTTCCGTCTGTCATGGAACGAGGATTTTATTGTTGTGATACCACGTTCTCACTGCTGGTTCCCGCTGTAACGTTAGAAGATCTACATAAACTGCGTTTCCTGCTTCATATGACTCTCAGCATAAGAAACGATGATTGTCTTAGGAGAACTTACCATCCATCGTTTTAAATTGCGAGGTGTTGCCTTGTCTGGTTAGGAAAAGATAAAATTAGCTGCGCAGGCCATGAAGGCATGTTGGTGTAGAGATCTGAATCCAACCTGTCTTATCCTGGGCGTTAGATTGGGCAAGCGATCAGCTTCATGTGTATGTCGCCTTACATCTGGGGAGAAATCGTAGACTGCTACTCACGAGAGGGAATCCTGATCCAGAGGTAAGTTCTAGCGGAAGCGTAATGGGAAGGCATTTTTACCCTTCCGCTAGACCTGACCTACGATTCAGGATTTGCCACACTGGTACGCATTAAATAGGAAGATGCATGTGTGCAAAGACCAATCTGGGCTGTTAGGAGAAGAGATTGATCTGCTACTGCTGCTGGGAGTCTGAAGATTCTTTAGCTATCCAGCCGGTAGCTTAGTCGCTATACTCAACAAGCCATGCGGCTTTTTCCCTAGAGGTACAAACTGAAATTTTATGTAGTACTTAGGCCTATATTAAATGCTTACCCCAGAGTTTAATTTTTATTACTTCTGTCTTTCTTCAAGACACCCTACATGCATGCAGGCGTGGAATCTAAAAAGAAAAGCGGGAAGTGTCATTGTAGTCGATCCCTATGCTGGGATTCTGGCACGGAACCCCGTGAATTCGAAATAAGCTTGCTAATGATTACATCGCGACGTTCACTGCAGAAGTATATAACAGGAAGAACTCTTCTTACCGCTCCATGTACGTGAAGGTACTTACAAAGTCTAAAAAGGATTCATTTTATTTGAAAGAAGCGGGTTGTGGTGGAAGAGTTTTGACGAAACCAGAAATAAAACGGCAGACATTTTTCATCAAATATTACTCCGCTCTGAATCGAGACTAACACAGTCTTGAAGGCAGAGGTATAAGGGGTCCTTGAAACAGAAGGGTAGACCTTCAATGCGACACGGAACTGCAAACTTATCGATTGGGAGACAAAATGAAACGTGTCGTGAGGACGGGGACCGGCACGGCCGCTTTCACTTCCCTCCACTCTAGACGGAAATAAATTTTCTTAAATAATTTAACTTCAGCAGCTTTTTACTAGGCAGTTCTCCTGCGACTGGGGTAAAATTTGCAACGTGAATCTTCATAAATGTCCCAAAATACAAATATCTGAATGCAGTTTATCATGAAAGGAAAATCATTCAGGTCTTTTTTGTAGCATTTTGTCAGTAGCTCAACATACAAAGTTGATGTCAGTCTAAACACAAGTAAATTGTATTTTATTTAATAGTACAACATGTTTCGGCCAAGGTTAGGCCATCTTCCGGTTCACAGACAGTCTTAAAAGCATGAGGTAGAATGTACGAATAGTTTTGTTTTATGTTGTTTTATTTCTGATGGATCTTCGAAGATCACACCCAAAATTTTAGCGTCGACGAGTATACACCCTCGTATGACAGCAATGCATGCGGTTTCGCCTTAATATGTCGTCTTTGGCTGGTAAATTCCAGGAACCTGATAGAGAGTAAGTACCGGTACGTTAATATCGGCAGCTGCAACACCTCATAAACACCGAATTCACTGCATGTTTAAAGAACGTTCTGTAATTCAATTATCAGGATATGCTTACATTAATTTGTGCCGTATCCTACACCCATGCAAACGTCTGTTTGGTTCGTTCTTTATGACGTGCAATATCGTGCAGTATAGAACCCAAACAAGTGTAAATTTAACGATGTTAATTCATGGAATAGCTTGTAGATTATATTCAATAGCAGTTGTGATGTTTCTAAAATGTCTTTTAAGAAGTAATTTATTTTTAAATTGCTTTCTGGAAAAGCAGTTTTCTTCATCGAGAATAATCCAACAAAACTTAAAGATAAATCTTCGCAAGAACGCAACTTGTAACAAAATACACGTGGAAGTATTGCACTAGGACATGCCATTATTTGCAATATTATAACAAGAGCTTCGTGTAACAAAGTATTTCTTGAATGCACTCTGCAAAAGTCAGCAATTCCTGTACCAAAGTGTAGTGAGTGAGTCATGATTATTTTTCTCGCGACGAAAAAAATAGCGGTATTTTGATGCTGTTTTCTACAATTTTACCATATTTCTCGGAATGTTGTATTTTTCGGTGATGTGCCTATATTCAGACCTTAGAAATAATTAAACGCGAAATTGGTTAGCTTCTAATGCAAGGCGAATGTATTTTTTGGATACAGAAGATGCGTAAACACAAATTCCCAGCGCAGTGCGTGGTCCTGTGTCATATGTCACTTAACGGTGCTTTGTGACATTTTGAATATTCGTATCGCTGAAATACAGATACGTATCCTGTTAATAATTTGAGACAATATTTTGTAAAGAAGAGTTAGCTATTGATTATACTAGGTTGCTTCATATTATTATAAAATTTATCATCCTACCGTGTACATAATTTCTACTTTTTTGGAGAATACTGCTGCATCCATCTTCAAGGTAGAAGAATATACGGCGTCACGTCCGAGAAGGTTGTAGGCCCATTTACGGCTGAGAAATCATATTGAGCTTGCATTACATTAACTGCGTTCATTCTGCAGTGACGTCACGGACTACCGAAGAAGATATTCACGGATTTGTAAAGAAGTAGTTGGGATATTTCTTGTCACCAGCCAGATGTGGTTTTAGAGAGAATCGTAGAATATATGGCTTATTGCTTAAAGATCGCTCTTACCTTATTAATATTTTAAGAGAAAATCCTTAATACAAGTGCGGACCTGAACAGCTGCAGAACCGTTCTTGGCGAGAGCAAAGCTGCCGTCTCTGGGGTGTAGGCCCATCGCCGTGTAGTGTGTTAGAAGTGTACTGACGTTCCAGAGGACACGCTTCCTAAGTGTTCAGAATACGTACGCTAAGTCTGCATTTTGTTATTTGCACTGCATGGCTGGCCTTATCGAAGAAACTTTTGAAGAAGTTGAGAGGAACATGTCGGGACCAAAGTTTGATATTAGCCCTTAGAAGATTGGACTTCATCTAAATTTTATCTGCATAAAGAGGCAGCTAATAGCTTACATAAGAACCAGTCCGAGTTTATTACGTTCTGACGACATATCGGTGCTACTGACGTAAACGCTTCTTCGTGTCGGAATAATAGCAAATACATAAATAAAGTCTGTGTAAGAATTGCGAATTTCATGGATGTTAGAGCAGGTGGTAAACGTAGTAAACACTGGGTTGCTTGCCAAGTGTGAAGTGTAACGTAAAATTTGGGTGTCAAATTAGAATACGTGTATGTCCTAAAAGGCTACAGAGAAACTTGATCAAATTAGCCGGTAGCAGTTCCTTCGGGGTGTAACTGACTCCTATCCGGCAGTCCGGCTCCGGTTATGCGAAACAAAACATAACAGTTGCTTTGTTTAAACAATTGCAAACTCAGATATTAGGTCACATGAAAGACACCACTTTAAATTACACAGACGAAACTCTTCTTGCCGTTTAGGAAAATAATAGCCGTTTCTCCTTAGGATCATAGTAAGTACGTAAATGCGCTCTGTGGCCGGAAAACGGGGCTTCATAATGTCACAACTGGTGATGCAGATAATATCCACTGTGATATCAAAGGTCAGCGACCTAATGTTACTTAATTTTACGGTTTGAATAATTAGAGTATTGTACTGTTTTCAGTGCGCGCTATGCCATAATATTTACATATTTTTATTAGTGCGTTCAGAGAAGTCACGATGAAAATACTGACAAAGGGTCTCAGTTGGTTAGCGGTCTTCAACTCTGTATTTCTCGGGAGACACCACGTAGAAAGGGGAACGACTGCCTGTTAATCGTGCATTCACGCTAGCCTCTAAGAAAGATGGTGCGATGTAAGGTCATTACAATATTCTGCACTGGGCGTGTTGTTTGTGGTGAGTTTTGACGAAGTACGAGTATATCTTAAGTTATAAATGTTAACACAATTTGGCCAGTAAACACCATCCTCAGCCATTTCAGTCCAGTCTGCATCTGCCCAACCTTTTTGTCATCTCCCAAGTTGCTGTCTTCTAAAAGGTTTCACCATTAAAACAGATGGAATTTTTAAGTTGCCCACTTAACTAATTTCATAAAGTCCTCAAAGTGAAACTGAAGTACATGTAGGCTGTCAGTAAGCCTTTTTATATCCCACTTTTAATCAGTATTCCAAACAGAAACGCAAGGGAGTTTAAGGGAAATATGCAGCATAAAACTTTAATTTAAACTTCAAGGTAAATTCGTTTGAAGCTTCAGAAGCTATTTAAGTGACAGTGTCCTGTGAGGCTAGATTAATGACAACGGAATTTGCAAGTAAAATATAGCCGGCGTGCTTGTGTTTGAATTACAATAAAGACGTCGCATAATCTTCCTGAAAGGTACAGTGCAAGGCCCCGACATCTCTTGGCACTTGTTTAGAGCGTAGTAAAATACTTCATCACACCACCAGAGTGCAGTAGTAGCTGAGAGCCATGTTTTCTGCACTATCTGGGGGCAACAGTAGAAACGAAGTAGGGTTGTGTTCAAATCGATACATGTGGGTGCAGAACCGGCGTCAAATTTCGAAAAATATCGCCATCGTATAGACGAATTCTAAATGCAACAATTTTGGAATAGTAGTTTTGTTTAGGAAACCCATTTGGGTACCGTGAAGCTGAAGTACACTGGAAGACAGCATTGTAATTGTTAAAAAAATGCCAGCCAAACTCATCGAAATGCACATTTCCTTACATTTATCGACCTTCAGCCGTCTCAGAGCTGTATCGTTAACATTAGCTTACCTTCTACAGCATGTGAATTTCGAAACTGATTTTTGGAACGACGTCTGTAACCTCATTTGTCTTTTGAAAGCTTTATTTATTTTCACCAAGTTCGCCAACGCCATCTGTTGTGCTTTCTGTCATTAGTGCAGCCGAACTAATGTCACACCTGAATCCTCCAAGAAGAACTGTTAATGGCACTCCCCTGTTCTCTCCTAGATGTCCAAAGTGACCATTCTCTTGAGGCTGTCCATCTAAAATTTGGGTATATTTCATCACTCTTTTATTCCTTGTGCCGCTGGCAGCCTTTTTTTTTTTTCCAGTAAAGCAGTTCCAAGAATGTAGACATTTGTTAGATTGCTGTAATAACGGTGTTGCTTTCTGTTACAGATATTTGCCGTAATATCTGAATTGTCGATGACGAATATCTGATTAGTCCGATAAAGCAAGCTTCAGCATCCGTAACGCATGGATTTATGATTTGTTTGCTGTTTGATATGTTGTGATCCTAGGTTCATTACCAAGTGCGCATTGTACACAGTCACGTAATGTTATAGATTTTAACATTATGCAAGTAATGATGAGGCTGGCTGTAAATGAACAGATGCCGCTGATGGAGCAGCAGCGTGTCGTGACCCACCGATACACAGTTTTACATGAGACACAAGCAACTTGACTGGTCCTCAGTAGACAAACACGTAAGCATGTTATGTTTTTGCGAAAATATAAGGTCATGTATTTTTGTGGGCACATCATTTTTACAGAAGGTGTGTTTGTAACCCAGCTGTTTAGTAATGCCTGAATCTCGGTTTGACGAATTATGTGGGTTACGACAAATTTCTGTTTCATGAGCGATGTATGTACCACTTTCAAAGCTTAGATCTCATAAACAGTTTTCCTAATACGGTAGATTAAGTAACTCATAGCATTCTTATATATACATATATTTCTGTAAGTATTTTACTAGTTGCTTTTGTGTTGCATTGCAAACGAGAAGTTTCAACTCTGCTTCTATTCGGCAATTTTCTCGTATTTTTTTTTACGAAGAGGTGAATGATATAAATTCTTGGGTGTTTTTTAAAATGTTTTATTATATAGATAAAACACAAGAAAACGATATAATTTCAAGCCAAAAATAGAAACAACTAAAAACATAAGGGTTATACAGAGGGGTCCAAACCGGGATTTATTCTGTGAGACCCCAGCTTCGCGTCGGAAGTTTGGATATCAGTCCGGGTGCCAAATAAGTTAATTCAGGTCATATGTGTTGTTCTTTAGACATTGTAAGGTGCCTGTGTATGTTCCGCCTTAACACAGACCAGAAAAACCAACGTCCAGATTTTATTGTTCGGCACTATATAGCCTATTTGAGAAGAAAGGCGTAGTTAAATAAATTAAGGAAAGCTATGGGGCGAGATATAAAATTGGAGAGGCTTTGAATAAGAATAATCAGCGCAGGGGGTTTGAGTCAGCGACCGGAGCTGCTAAGCCAGTCAGTGCCACATCTTAAAGCCATCAACAGCTGGTGTCTTACCCTGATACTAACTCTACAGAGATTATGGGATTAAGAAGATATGACGGAGGCCGGTCGGTGTCTAGATGATTGATGATGTCTTGAGGGGAATATTTTTTTTTTGTGTTCTCGCATCTCGGTCGACATACTGCTGTATAAATCGGAGCTAATGACATTAGATAATAACATTAAATTCTAATGCGGCTAACCAAGTGTGGGAAAATATTTTGTCGCTGTCCGTTATGGAGATACAAATATCATCCTTTGGCGATTCCGTTCTGATAGCATGACTTCATCCCAAGCGTACTGCTTACACATAGAGATTGCAGTGTCATTACGTTTTGTGTTAGTGCCTGATGTATTATTTAATTGACTTTCTATTAATTTATTTACTTCGTATACTTTATTGTGTGGGACACTGAAGTGTGCCGAAGATATAGTTCGGAACCCAAGTGTTTGTCCAGTGGAGATCGCGTTCTACTTCCACTTTTAAGTATGTGATACAAGATTTCAGGGAGTTTCATAGCGTTATATAGGCCAGCAAGGTCATATACTATTTGCTTTTGCTCTCCTGGGGCAGAAAAGCTATTACCTGCTAAATTGGTGCACAGTTTCTGTAAAATTGTTCTAAGAAAGTAATTATTTCTCTCTACACTCAATTAGGTATTTGCTAGAAACGCAGAATGAGGGCTTCTCCTTATCCAGTAAGAATGTAGCATTGATTTTCCCTCTGTCTTTGAAATTTATACCCTGCGGGACCACTTTACGGATGAAAAGAAGACTAGGTCACACGCAGCGGAGTACTTCCCTCAGAAGTTGATAATTTGCTGTTATGTTACACGGCATCACATATTTAAAGGCAATAATCTGCGTAGCGAATGCTATGATATTCGAAAATCTCACAAAACAAAACTCTGAGGCTTCATGTCTTCTGTGAAGTGACGTTATGTCCGTCTTCTTCTTCTTCTTCGTCTTCTTCTTCTTCTTCTTCTTCTTCTTCTTCTTCTTCTTCTCCCCCTCATCCTCCTCCTTTTCCTTCTCCTTCTCCTTCTCCTCCTTATCCTTCTCCTTCTTCTCCTTCTCCTTCTCCTTCTCCTTCTCCTTCTCCTTCTCCTTCTCCTTCTCCTTCTCCTTCTCCTTCTCCTTCTCCCGTCAGCTGATGCTCCGGATGCACCCTCAGCCTTAGGCTTATTGTGCAGTCCTAAACATTCCGTTCAGCACAGGTTCAATAACCGTTTGCCTCCTGTAAAGAGGCAGAGGTCCCTTACTGAAGCTGTGCTTGTATCTTTCGGTTCAGCAAGCAGCTTCCCAAAGACATTACAGGGCTGACGAGCCAACGCCATGCAGCAGCAAATAATATGTTGCACTGTTTCAGCCTCCATCCTGCAAAATCTGCAGGTTGGATCCCCATCAAACAGGCCCATAATATACAGGTGCCTCCTCACAGGAGCGTGTCCCGTGAGGACCGCCACTGCCATTTTTAGTTGAAGACCTGCTTAATTTAAGCAGGTCTTCAACTCTTTTCTTACAGTCTCCCAACAAAGAATTTGCCATATCTGTGACCCGGTAAATCTTTCTAGAGACGCTATGTCATTGGGCGAAAAATTCCCGACGTTCGGAAGCAAAGTCGTGCCTTCATTTTTAAATGCCAAGCTTTCCAAGGAGAGAAACAAATCTTTATTTTTGCTAGAGTGGAATTACGTTTCTCGACAAAATGACAGGGCTTAATATGTGAAGGCTGAGAACCGTTGCCCTGTTTTACGGAAACAGAGCACGGAAAAGTCATAATTGGAGTGTAGTTTTGGATGTAAGGGCCCTAGCAATTATTTCCACATTGTGCATGACACATATGATTTGAAGCTTCCACGGCGACTGTGTGTATGGTATATCTTCGTAATCTGCCGTGCATTTTCGTCAGACATATTGAAACTTGTGCGGAAAATTGTGCCGCATTTAATAAAAAGTGTGGCGGTCTAATGAACAAGAATGGCTGCTGCAGGTAAAGTAGCTCGTAAAACAGTGCAAGCTGAGAACGTGGTTACTGTGGCGGTTTGAACTCTGAAACTGGTAGTGTTTCAACAACTGTTCCCTCTAGAATGCTACAAATCCCGCGTCGGAACCTGTGAAATAGGATTCTACAAAGCAAGACGCCTCGCACTGAATTGCAAATAAAGAGGAAATCGACTGTTTGTTTGTTTCTTTGGTTGAATGCAGCTACTCTGGCAAATGCTGTGTTTCTGTTGCCTTTGGTGAGCTCGCACACTATCAGATTCGGTTGCCTCAAGTCCTGAGTGTGGTTTACTTTTAGATTTTCTGAAGTCCCCGTATTTAAATGCAGGACCAGCGTCGTGCAGGAAAAGTTCATGGTTCTGCACGTGTCTAGTTTTATCTTCTTTCGCTTTCTGGGCAAGGTCGGCCTCGGAAACATTCCTATTCCTCTTTCTGCTTCACTTTTTATCACCATTTTCTATTCCAGCTCCTTTTTCATGGTACTGCCTTTCTTCCCTCTTTTATACCGAGTCGTCTTATTCTTTACCCTCTCTTTCAATCTTTTCGTCTTCTTAAAGCTACTGCCATTCAGTATTATTCTATGAGCCTTACACCAAAACTACTACTATTGTTGCTGCTGTTACCTTTATTCCGCCGCTGTAACTACTGCGACTGATTATTATTATTATTATTATTATTATTATTATTATTATTATTACAGCGCAAATGAACTTATTTTGCATTTATTCTGACACTTATATTCGGTAGGTGCATGACTCTTACCTCGGCCTTGTTAACGACTTCTGACTGAAGTTCGTGCTTTTTCTTAGGCCCTCCAGCCAAACGCCTCTGTATTTTGTCATATTAGATTATTCCGGCTTTGTTTTACGTTCTCTCCAATTAATTATGTATTAATCATCATACAATTTTGGGCTGCATTGTCGTAGACACAAACATTATTGATCAAACCTTAAAAGTATTTGTTTACTACTACTACTAGTAGTAGTAGTACAGATGACGTTAATGTGGCTACGCCTCTGCCGCTTGAATTTCATTACATTGACTGGTACTTCTAAACTCGACAGAAGTCATAATTGTCGGTCTTTTTTTGCGACAGAAATGTTATAGACATTTTGACAATAAACAGAAAATACGCTTTGAATTCGTGAACGCTTCAGTCCTGGTGGTGGTACCTCGACATATTGTATCTTAAGAATGTCTTTAAAAATCAAATAATTTTTGCATCTCAGTCGATGCTCTTAGTTTAAGTACAAAACAGCTCGGTGTTCTCAAACGTTTGGTGTTCGTAACGTAGTTGGTCTATTCTTCCTTGACGGTAACTGGTATAGCGAAGTGACATTTAAAGAAAATACGTACACTTGTTTTTAAAAATTGTCATTTATTGTCTCAAATAGAAAATTATACAACAGAAAGAGGATGAATTTTTGAAACAAGTATCAATCTAAGAACTTCAATAAATTAAGTTGTTCATAGACTTCATATCGTAGAGCTCACTTAGCTTAGCAAAATCTCCGTCGGAACTCCACGCTTTTTCTTAACTGTGTATGCGTGCTTATGTATAAGAATACTCTCACGTTAGTCCTAAGTTTTAATTTCCACGTTTAATTTTATGTAATCATTTTTTTTATCCCGAGCCTTGCGGCGTACCTGAAAAGTCTCGCGGAAGGACAGAGTGGTGTAGCACACTGATGCAGAACCACTTTAATGTATCGGTCACAGGGCATTTTGTCCTTAAAATCCATCACTTTTAGGCCTGAAATTTAGTCCCTCAGCGAGCTATGTTTTTTGCGACTAAGGTTTTCTGCAGGAACACTGAGTGATTTTGTTTCGTTATCTTAACGTTTTGCTTATACATAATACCGCATGTGAGTTACATTCTTGGATGCGTGAGTCATAGCGTTTACCAGGCTCACTTTGGCTGCCCTCTGTGAGGTACGTGCCGAGAAAAAAAAACGTTTAGTTTCGTATACGCAATAGAACCTGGCAGAACGCACACAACAGAAGCAGACTGCAGCACTTCGATTGATGAGATTCACACTTGGTTTACTCCGGGCACAGAGAAATGACCGACCAAAGGGGCCGTGGAACGTGGTGCAAATATTATGGCGGCTTGTCATATGACGTGTTGCTGGGCGTGTTCTTTGTGAGTTATGTGCTGAGGAGGAAGAAGAAGCTGAAGCATCGAGCATGTGTGCTATGTTTACCAGATGTGGTTGCCTGAGGGTTTAGAAAATAGGAGTACGTTATTCAGGTACAGAAAGCCGTGAACGTTCTTAAATATGTTACCACGATACTGAGAAAGTTTTGGTGTGTGTGCTGCGTAGAAATTGAAAGGCACAAAATGGAGGAATTTTCAAGGAAAAAATTGGAGGGTTAGAGGGGAAATTCACGTTGCTCACAGCTTACAACTCAGATAAGTGGGTTACGTGGAGAAGGTTATACCCTCTTTCATATAAAGACGCCTTTACTGAAAATTTGGGTGAACGTTCGTAGCTGTGGATTGATGAATAGGCAGGTCTATAGAGTGTCAGTATTATGAATCTTAACGGCAGGCAGTGAAGTGACCGGCATGTGGCCGGTTGGCTTATTACGTACGTCGTTAATAATTTAACACTGAATTCATAAGAGCAATTTATTCAGGCATAGCAGACTGTCATTTTAAAGGTTTCTGAATGATGAATCCGCAGCATTTCGGGGACAGGAGGTCCCTCCTTCTTCAGGTGGAAAATGGACAAATAAGGCCAGCCTTGCTGGACAGTGAGAGTTATTCTCAATCATTCTCCTTTTTCCACCTGAAGTTGGTGACAGACACATTTCTTGAAGTAGTGTGTGGTTTTGTCCTAATGCTTGGAAGTATTACCAGACAGTGCTAGAGCCAACTGCCTATAAGATGCTTACCTCAAATGCACCCTCACATTGGTCAATTTAAAAAATAATTACTTAGCTGGCTGGTGTAGCGATAATTTGTAACATTTCATTCAGCAGGTCAGAAAATCGAGTTTTTATAAAGATTTCCAGTTTCTCCACGCAAATTTCCCGTTTTATGTTCCATGTAACCACAACCATTTTAATATCCCTACCAATTCATCATTCGCCAGTCGTTCCGACGTTTTGCTGTATATATATGAGTAATTACAGATGTTGCAGGGGAAGTAAAATGAACCGTAAAACAAATCTCGGCGTAATTACTGTATAATTAATCCTTTGTTTTTGTAAACTTATATTGCAACGTGTCTGTAATGTTCTGGCATACGTGTTCGAAAATTAGAAATATCGAAACGAATGAACGGGTAAGTATATAAATGCAGTATGGCTGGCGGGAAGAATTTGCCGGTGGTGAAGGGGGAAGGGCGAGTTTTTGTCTAGGGCTTTTACTAATGCCAAGCAGACACAACATTACGTCGAAGTAATTTAAGTGGAGAAAATCCAACCAATCTTGAACGTGTTAGATTTCTGTTCCGAAGGAACTGAAGGGAAGTAGCTAAATGAATGTCTGAAAGCCTCCCTGGAACACGACGTGGAAGGACAAGTAACCTAGTGGACGATCACGAAGAAGGAAAGCACCGGAGACAATGATAACGCCGACATTTTAGTCAGCTTTCATCTCACGTCCGGACTTCATGTTCGTCTGTAACAAAATTACCTGAGTGTTTCTTTTCTTGGTTCAAAATTTTATGAGATTCGATAATTGACATGTGGTTGGTTTAATGATGTTTCCAACATCGGAGTTTATATAGCGTCCGATTAGAGCATGTTGGAAAGGATGTGAAAGGAAGATGTGGTTTCACTCAGGTGCGCACCCAGAATTTTTTCTTGGTGGGGGGGCCGGGGGGGGGGGGGCGGCTCTGACGCTGAGGCTATATATAATTTATGTTTGATTTTAAAAATTGTGTTATAAAAATCGTGTTGTAAGTACAACACAACACTGTCAGCAACTGCATTTATATACATACATGCGAATATAACCACATGTTCCATGACTCAATCACAGTGTCCTGTCTTCTTGTTTTTTTTAATTTTATTAATTTATTTTTCAAAATTCTGATGTACTAGTCATCAGCCGATTTCAGTGGCTGATTTCGACTGAAGGGTAAATCAGGTAAAACCTTTCAAATCGTAATATCTACACACTTTGTATTTTTTAAATTTCACTTTTTGGGGGTTTGGGAGGGTTACAGCCCGGCAACCCCCCCCCCCCCCCCCCCTTGGGTGCGCCCTTGGTTTCATTTTTAGTGTTATGTCGCAACATTCCTGCCGATCCCAGTGGCCGCTCTGTCTAAGGTGCGGGTCTGCCGCCGCTCGTTTGCTGGGATTGTGGGTTCAAATCCCGCTGGGGCATGGATGTATGTTTCCTCTGATTGTTGTGTGTTGTCAGGTAGAAGTTTCTGCAACGGGCTTATCACTCATCCAGAGGAGTCGTACCGAGAGTGGTGTGTCTGAGTGTGATCACAAAACCTCACCAGTGAGGAGGTCCTGGCCCACTAGGGGCTGTTGCGCCGTAGTACATAGTAGGAAGTGGGCGCTGTACTGAAGTAGGTCAGTGCTTTTGAGTATATCATAACACCAACAAGTCGGGAATGCGAAATTGCACAGGACACGTCGCGATAATTGTGTTCGTTAAAACATATTAATTTTCCGGCTTTTCATTTCCAAAATCGGGTCACACGTGTTAAGAGGACCTCGGAACATCAGAGGGTGTGTTTGGGTTGTTAAGTGGTGAAGTGTTCGCTCTTGTGAAGATGCAGCTGTCTCAGACATGCAGAGTAAGTACAACGGGTGAGAGATCATCTTTTGATGTCCTAGGACTGTCGTCTGACGATAAATTCTCCTTCATTACGCACCGCCCTTAGACGTCGTGGAGGTAATTGGAGTGCGCCCTTCCACTTTGTACCAGGTCTTCGTACACCTCTCCCACAAATTGAAAATAATAAAACGAGAATGGAGTGGTGGGAGGAGGAGAAAGGGGAAGAAACTAAGGAACCCTTTCTACTATAAGAGAGGAACTTAGATCGAAAGTTTTCTTATTAACGTTTTTGTACGTTATTCATATTTTCCTTTTTGCCATCCGTACTTTCCTTTCTATCTGTTCAAGGACAGTGCATTTTACTTCCTTTTATGCCATTTTAAATAAAAAGAGATTGATTTTTGTTCTATAAAGTGGAGGTGGGAGAGATAGTCAGGTATTAACATGGAAGGTAAAATGAGGGAAGAAATGATGAAATGTAAGGAATTGGAGTGGAATATTGAGTAGTAAGACGTGCCGTGAATGACATTTCCTAATTTTCAAGAACGATTTCTTTCTTTTTATTAAAGACGGATTTTTAATATCGACTGTGCAGTCCAATATTATCGGTTGTTCGTGTGTAGTACAGGGATGTTTTTCACTTTGTTTCCAGGGGAATGAAAACCGCTATTTCCACCAGTTGTAGCGTTGTGTTAATTCTTGAATATTTTGGTATATTTGGCAGTAAAAGAAACGTTATACAGGCCAAATTTTTTTATTTCGCTGTTATTTTTAAAACTCTTGGCTATATTTCTAGGTAAACAACAAGTGCCATGCTTCCTAGGATTACAGTTTCCTTGCTAATCCTTGAGGATCTGGGCTGTGTTTGTAGGGCACGAAATAGTGTTATGCTCACTAGTTGTATACTGGGTTCTAATTCTTGAAGAAACTGGCTGAGTTTATATGCGGTTTCATGATTCCTGGTTCCAGCTTCACTCATAATGCTTGAACCATCTTTTCTTTTTCAAAAGGAAGGAAAGGAACAGTGCTTCTTAATTACAGTTTTGCTTCTATTTCTCGAAATTTGCGTTCAGTGCCTATCCGCCGTGGTAGCCTACTCAAAATCTCAGTAACCGAAAAAATTATAAGCCCGCAGTTTGGGTGTAACATTTACTGAATACGCCTCGTTTGGAGGCTACTGCCACGCTTTTCAAAATGCCACTTTCTTAGATTAAGCTAGTGTTTGCTTCTCCAATCTGAATCGCATTCCCTTTGTGGATATTAATGTTCGGTTATAGACTCAGCTAGCCAGTCTATTCTGTATTTTCCCACTATAATAATTGTAGCGCCCCCCGCACTCCAATTCTTTTTCGTCTTCGTTTTACGTATTTAAAGGGTTAAAAAGTTTACTTAAAATTTAAAAAGATTCTCTCTAAGAATTGGATACATTTGGATAGTTTACATCGACGTTCCTGAGAAAACGTAACAAATTATCATAACCGTACTGTCCTAAACCACGGCCGAACCCTGGTAACAGATGTCCTCAGTTTCCGCAGACGAACAGTAGAGGTTAATACCAGATGATTAATTAAGGGGTTTATCTACTAGTCTGGGTAATTTTAGAAGTATTTGCGGTTGTTGAAACTTCTAAAACGCGGTACTACATGGCGCCGAATCCTGTCTGTGGATTGGAGCAAGATTTGTGGGGCGTAGGGAGGGGTGCCTAATCAATGTGTGTCTTCGAAAAAGCCAGAAAGATGTGTGGCTCACTTATGAAGCAGATTTAGAGACATGTGACATTCATCTGACACCGCTGTTTAAGTATTATCCTTGAGCATTGTCAGTTATCCGTAATTCAGATGATGTCTGCAGTATTTCGGTAATGAGCCAGCATTCGAAAGGTTTTGCGCGTTGTCCCAGCTGCAGATAATGGATAGTCTCTTTAGATCATCAGTAGTCAAGGCTTGAAGAATTTATGAGTGTAACAGGTACTACAAATGTAATGAATGCCGTCTTCACAACAGCATGTAACAGGTGCTGTTACATGCTGCAAGTCAGAGTAGCCCGCAAGCAGATTGCTTTGGGTTATGTGGTTAAGCCCATTAAAATCGAATGCAGTTCGTGCTAGTATACATAAACCACAAAAGTAAATTTTTCGGTTTGGGTGGCATGAAGGCGTTTGGAGGCATGAAGTTACATCTCTTTCGTTACTTAAACTCGGCAGTAGATGGAAGTGACTGCTGGGCTACATGTTACGGCAGCTTCACCCCCCCCCCCCCCCCCGAGATGCGTTTGGCTCTCATTTCATTTTGCACAGTGCCATTTATAAACTCCACTCCGATAGTGCTTCCTTCATTATTCAGTGTTGCTACATACAAGAGTTAGAAGACAATAAATGATTGGTGACACAGTAGGGCAAAATTCAAGGTCATGACTAGAGTGCGTGCAATTCCTACCGAGAGAACGAGTGTGAATATTGGAGAAGTGAAAAAAAGTGATGGCGAATTAGTGAAGGACATGTAGCATTTAACTGCAAAAACACAGTAAATTATTTGTACATCTCTTACGGTAGTCTCTATTCAGGTTTATTACCTTGGTATATTTGACGTCTTCCTTTCACATGCAGTTGTTTTATAGCGTAAACTGAGGGTTTCATTGTGGGAAGGCAAAGTTACTGAATCCTGCCGTGAAAAATGTTAATGTACAGGTTCAGTGTCCGCTTGGAGAAACGGAGGAAGACTACGAGAAATTCAGTAAGCATGTTTATTGACCCTATGAAGATTCGAGCAGGGCACATTGTTGCTAGAATGGTGGGTTGAATGAAGTGCAGTATTGCTGCGTATTTTGTTGTGTTTGAATTCCGCGTTGAGAGAAGTGATGATTGCTGACAAACATAGTCAGGCCGTTTAAAGCTGTTGACAGTGTGAATGACGTATTATTTGACTGAATGCTGAAGGCAGGTGGTAGGGAAAAGCAGGGAAATGGAACTTTAAATATTTCAGATAAGCTGTTACATATAGGTCGTGTGGCTGCTGTTCACCGTCAGTAGTCGGTCTCTCCGGCACGCAGGTTAGAGGTTTGTAGCCGCCAGCACGATATTGGCCACCCATTGCAGACAACCGCTTTCCCTGTCCTGGCTTCGGCAATCAGCGCACGTTCCCTTCTGATGAAATCCCTCGTTAACCGAATTACTTCTCGCTCCATACAGCCCTACCGCAATGCCCTCCTCCCACAACCGGTAGCCCGTGTCACTGTTATGACTACATCTGCTCCATGTTACTGGTGCCCGTCGTTCGAATCCAACCGTTCAGCAGTGACCGAGATTCTTGAAGTCTGGCTACTATTCCGGGTCGATCGGTTCAATAGTTTGCTGTGCTGTCGGGCAGGGTGGGGTGCGAATTATTTCTGGTGACTGGAGGTCATGAGGTTGCTAGAGGTTTTGCTGAGTGTTTTAAGATATAGCACAACGACATCCTTCCTGTTTCTTTAAAATTCGTCAGTCACATTCATTATTCGATGCTCCTTTAGTCTTCAAGAACGAAAATCATGTTCCAGGTATGAGTCGCTGGATTGATTTGCAGCCTGTTCTTCCATATTAATTTTGGTTGCACTGAGCGTTAGTCATGTATTTCACGTGAAGTAGTAATTCTGCTTCTCTTATGGAAGTTGCTCTTCCCAACCGCCGCTACCATAGCTCCTGATCACGTCTCTTCTTTTCGTAAATTTCGTTGGTCTTTTAGTACTGTAGGGTTTGAGTCTGCAGCAGGAGTCTTTGGCGAATACACGCGTGTGGAATATTTAAGAGGATTATTTTCTTTAAGGCAGCAAATTTATATTAATGTTAATTAATACAATGCGGAAGAAACCAAAAATATATAATTTAATTAGCCTACCTAAGCACATGGGTTCTCGTAGAAAATGTTTCACGACCGCGTTCGAATCATTCGTGTAATGACAATGATAGAGGGAATCCAAGTACTCTATGAATAATTACGCCCAGTTCCATTTTTTCCGCCATAATTTCCACATGGACTGCCAAGAATTCGACCCCGTTTAATATAACGCTTTACCTTAGTTTAATTTAGTACTTGTAGAGGATTTGAAAGGAATTGTTCGTAGCCTGAGGCACTGCGTGGCGTGTACCTGGAGAGACTGCAGAGAACAATACAAAGCCTCAGTCAGGATAGATGGTGTTCCGCCTGAGATTAAGCGTTTAATTGTCCGGATAAAAGTCTTAAAAGTGGTGTTGTCTTCATCAACTAAGCGCGACTCCTTAAGACGTGTGGTGGAGTGACGCTATAGCTCCTCGCATCCTTATCCTTGGTATGAGATGAAAATGATTCGTCAGTTTTGCGTCCCGTTCCGGTTGTTATATAAAAAAAGATTCCTACCATTACCAGGAATCTAACCCCATTCCTTCAGTTATCATAGACGTAGCACTGATTGAGGTATCTCTAGTCTTTTAGGCATAAGTAATCATACAAGAAAAATCGCAGACATTTATATGTGCCTGCTTGTGATTTCAGTTTAATTATGCCTATATTGAAACTTCGTTGCCTTGTTCCGTTCCTTGAAGGGTTTAAATTACAGACGATCTAGCGGGAATGACAAAAGAATGCAAGACATGGAAATTGAAAAAATATCAATTGAATTACAGTTTAAGCAGACGTTCCTTTGTGAGATTTTTATGTTCCGTTAGCGGTACGAGCTACAAAGGCAAAAGAAATGCAGCGAATACTTAGAAGCTTTTCTCTAAATTATCGAAAAATGTGATCGCATAGATCCCGTAGAGCCTTAATTCCTTTTGGATATTTGAGGCTTGCTGTAGTTTGGTAGCTACGGAGATTACTGCTTGCTGTGATGTGGCGCCATGTAATATGATACCCAATTACTAACGTTTCGGGTGAACCTATTTTCTCCATTTCAGTATAGAAAGAAAGGCAGTAGATTTGTCCGAAGTCTTGTCGCTGGCTACAACGGTACATGACGACACCTTCTCAAAGAAAATCATTATACATTCCTTGTTCGATTTTGTTCTTTTTATTTTTATTACTGGAAAAAGCGGTTTTAAAACTTTTATGTATGGAAAGAAATTGCTGAAGCCTCGTGCCGAACTGGGATCATAATTTAAATGTTTGTTGTTATTCACTGGGTAAATTTTATTTCCAAAACTCAACTTTCCATATGAATTAATAATGCGCGAGATTCTAAGTTTCTTCTATGATTCCTACGTGGCGCGGCAGGCCCATCTTCCTTAGTTCAAAACGTTACCTACATTACGTGTAGTGCAACGATTATTATTCTTTAGAGTCTAGTTTTCTCCATTCTTTGTGATTTTATCTCAGAACGCCTATACAATCATATTGTAGCTACAGTAAATGTCTGTGTGATGAATTAAAGTCATGGACTGTAGAACTGGTGTATTATTTTGGTATTATAGGAACATAAGCTTCACTGCTATGAAACGACAACGTTTCCCTCAGGTCTCCTGTAATATCTTATTATATCCCATGAAAAATATTTTCTGGTTCTTTTATTATATACCATGACATATATTTCCTGATTCTTTCACACAATTTTGCTTTTCACATTACAAATTTTGGGTGGTTTTGAGAGTTTTTTGGTCTTGAAAATTAAAGAAGAAATTAGTCTTATTTGTAGCAGCTTTGAGTGAAATTTAATGAACATCACGCACTTCGACTTAGTAAAATATCAGAATTAGTGTCAAAGTGAAGTTCTTTCAGTCTTAAATTTTTCTTCGAGGATTACATCCAGTTATGTAAATCTGAAATTATTTAGAGCAGTTATCGTAAAAGGGATGTCTTCAATTATGCGAAATCTAGACTAAAATAGAAGCAGTCACTTAAGCGAATTGCCTTACACTGCCCGGAGTTTTGAGGGACACACTTGCAACTTTTTAGATGGATGTGAAATCTGGTTTGCTAAACAAAGAACCATTTGAATGGGACTTATAGGGAAACACATGCATTGTCGTGAAAGGAGTGTGAAGTATGGAGCGAATTATAATGGTCTGTTTGAAAGAACTTATTTATTTATGGGAAATTGGGAATAAAACTAGACCTCTAGGGACGCATGCAATAAATGTCGTTCCTTTAAAAATGGCCATGTTAAGTGCGAAGATTTATTTAATGAAATTCAGGTAGGGAACGCAATTTAAACAAGATCTTGTGTTCCAGGATTCTATCTACGCTCGCAAGTGCTCACCATTGTTTCGTCGCTATTGCGGGCAAACCAGCAACAAGACAGTTTCCTACAATTTCCGTGGTTTACATGCTCATTGTCTTAGTACATGGCATTGTGCTTCTAGCGAGGGAGCGCCACAGAAATGTTACAATTCTGTGCAGACCTAGTCACGACAACTGAATTAGAATTGAAGTGAGGAGGTGCTCCAAACTGTCAACTGACAGTTTGGAACTCGTGAGATCCCGATGGCACCAGACTTCAGTTCATTTGAATTAGGTTCATACTGTCCTTACCCTTGTGTGTGGCAAGCGGTGAATATAGTAAAGAAATATCGGGTTTTGTAAAAGGCAGGGATCTGAGATGCTGTGAGTTTCAGAAGAGGGATTTTCTCTATGGACTTATTTACTTAATTTGTAGTTAATCTATTTATGAGAAACCATTTACTACCTACATAATCTAATTACCTCGTAAATAATGTAATGCACAATAGAAAACGGATATTCTCTATTTATTTATATATTATTTTCAAACACATTTAGATTCTGGAGCCATCAACAGGAAATAAATCCGCGATCACAGCCAAAAACATTTGTTACATGCTATTTAAAAATTGGTTTTAACGTATTCTACAAGATTTCTGATGAGATGGCGTACAGGAAGTGACGACGAACAGTAAGATATTTTGAGATTAAAATCACAAAAGTAACTAACTTCTTGCATACAGGCAACAACCGTAACATAGTATAAGGACGGCGAATGGAAGTGCAGAATGTGGGAAGGAGGTCGGGCAAGAACTGGCGTATTTTTACTGTAGCAAATGTTCCTTGGGCTCTTTTAATTTTTCAGATACCTTAAAGTGAAAATTCGAGAAGTGAAAGTTCCTAAAAGGATTGAGGCTATTCAAAGTGGGAATGTGTGCCATAAAGCTTTTAAGAACGTTGTATTTGTGGTTTCACGTACACCATAGGCTGTGTTTTTAGTTTAGTTTCATGCAAGCAGCAAACGGAAGCCACGATATAGGCAGATGTATTGTTACCGTAATGTATTATACGTCATTCTTAATCAGGTATTCAGTGCAGTTTGGTGTAGCGGTAATTATCTATGCCTTCTTACATTTAGGAGATATTTATTTTATATTTCTGCCACAGCACCACTTATTCTGAGGCTTTTGGTGGTTGTCATCAGTGCCTCCAAGCCAGGAGAGTAGTTTTGAATATCATAACCAGTACATCGTGAACCAGTCATCCGGCAGTATATATCTATGCAATGCAGTCTGAGACGCGCAGAGCTTCGTACATTGAACCGCAACATAGACTTGATGGTTACATATGATATACTAATGGAGAAAAATGCCATGCGACCAATATTTTTGCCTTGGCCTTAAAAGGGATATGGAGAACTAACGGTGTATTTCAAATCATTCTTAAAGTCGGCTATAGATGTGGGTGAGAGAACAAATAGCGTCACGCCCCCATCACTTCATCCACAGGACGGAATCCCAATACACATTGAATAAGTAGGCTGGGTGGGTCCCAGAGCCGGTATGGATGTTGATGAGAAGAGAATAAATTTGTCTTCTGGGATCTGAAATCAGGATTATACATCACATAGTCTAGTTGCTTTACAGACAGCTCTATCCCGGCAAACGAATTACTCTGTAGAAAATTTGTGAAACACTTTTGAGTTTTTTTGTAGGATAATATAGTCTTGTGTAACCAATGTGAAGAATAATAACTATGAATCAGGCAACAAATTAAAATGTAAAATCCAGTGCTAATCTCATAAAAATCCGTTACGTAATTTCGGACATAAAATAAGAAGAGAGAAAAGGTATTCTTTCCAATGGTTCGTTAGATTAAAAATTTCATGTAAAACGCCTAAAATAGGCGGTTCTTCCTACTGCTTCTATTCAATAATAATACAAAGAACAGTGGGAGAAAATCTTACAGTTTTGTGTTGAGATTTATGCCATTATAAATATCACAGGCGATTGTTAGAGGGGAAAGGGACAAGAATGATGTGGAGTAGGACATTTCTCCAGGGAAAGACAATGAAAAATAAAGACATAACGCATGGATTGAAGAAAATGTAGATAAATGTTATGATGGAGGAAAAGAAGTACGGTAAACTTTAATAAAGGAAATGAAGGAGGAATGAAGAAGGGCTTAATAAAAATGTGTGGGAAATAACAAAAAAGGAAGAAGAGCCTTAAGCATCACAAACGAAGAAGTTAAGAATGAAAGAAAAGAAAAATATTGAAGAAGGAAACGTTGTAAGAATTTACAGTGGGAGAAAAAATTAAAGAAATAAAGTTAAGGAATGGAAAAGATTTGAAGAAGGAAAGATAATATAATCGAATTATGAAAGGAAGGAAATAGAAACACAGAAAGGCAGAACCATCAGCAGCGTTAGGATAGCTGTCACTTCTTCCATCACCATATGAAATGGCAGATGTAACACAGTACATAAATAAAGGCTAGAAACCCTCAAAGGAATAAACACAAGCCTATGCTCGGACGTATATAATTTTTTAATAAATGAGTGTTATCCAGAATGGACAATTGAAAGTGTGTATCGATGGGTGTATTGATAGGGGTGGGATGAGCATCTGATTAGCAGTCAAGCTGCGGCTGCAGTAACATCAACAAGGCCTCATTTCCGCTCAGTTAATGACGCTGGTAACGAGCAGACATTCCTCCACCCTCTTCCCTCGTGAAAACAGCCATCACTGCTGCCACTGCCACCTACCGGTTCAATGTGATTGCTCCTGTATAGTCATTACGCACTACTGTAACGAATTTTAATACAAAACATGCTAGGAAATGCCCTCACACGTCAGTAAATTGGGCCCCTTCGCGCTTTTATTTTCTCTAGATTCTATATTTGTGAATATTTTCAAGAGCATCACTGAAAATTAGAGTAATTTAATTCAGTGTATAAGATTTCTGCATATCTGAGCAGCAGATTCCGAATCGATTATAAACTCCACCAAGTACACTTCGAAAGGTTGCTAAAGCATGCAGTTGAAAATGCTAGATTACTGTGTTTTGATGGTTAGCTGTTTCTTCGGCCTCAAACCGTACTTCACACATATAAAGTGTTGCAATACCGAATACCGATAATGACCAGATATTATAAATATAAGTTTTGTTATTTTTGTACGTTATAACCAAAGCCGAAATATGTCGAGAAGTTTTCGTAAAATTTCCAAGTAAGAAATTTCACAAAAACCCTTGAGAATGTGTCGCGCTCTTCTATGTGGACAGACGGAGAACATGAGCGGGTTGATAGGGATAGACATACTACGACCACCACTACCACCATCACGGCCGCCGCCGCCGCCGCCACCGCCACCACCACCACCACCACCACCACGACGACGACGACGACGACGACGACGACGACGACGACGACGACTACTACTACTACTACTACTACTACTACTACTACTACTACTACTACTACTACTACTACTACTACTACTACTACTACTACTACTACTACTAACTTAGTACAGTGACCATACTAAGGGCATGGACGACCGGCGTTCGCCTTCCGTTAAAGACAGGAATTTTCTGCTGTACGTCACATCAGTTCCAGCGCTGTCCTCTTATGCAATAGTGCTGGCAACCTTTCCTTATGTGTGGGTCAGGCGGGGACTGAAGCCAACGTCTTTCCGTCATTCTGTGCCGAGGTAAATTCGAGGATGAATATTGAAACGCCCTCTTTGAATTTATACCTCATCAGTTAAGTAAACACTGAGATATTTTTACATTTACATATAATGTATAGTCAGTGTGTTGCACTGCATTTAAAAGAAGAGGCGTAATAACAAATTACATCAACATTAAAATATCCAGGACCGATATGGTCTACTGATTTCGGAGAGACAGACATGCGTAAGATAAGAATGTTTCTGTTACAAGTTCCTGAAATGTTGCACAGTTTAAGAAACAAAATAGGCATCCACATTCTGCATTGGAAAGTGCTTTTTCAGTGGGACGTCATACAGAACCAGTTGCGAGAGCTCGTCCTTACATCACAGCGGAAAGACCTTAGAGCGGCAAAAAGTTTCTTGTTTCGCCACCGATGGAATGAAAGCTATGGAATACTCGACTACAGGTATGAAACTTAGCGTTGTTTCGCCCGTTATGTCCGATTAGACGTATATTACGCGACATTCCCCTGTATAGACCATTTGGATGATAAGGATGAATGTCATACACATTAAATCTTTAAAGAAAAAAATTATCCTGAATTACATTTAAGGATTAAGCTCCTACCGCACTGTGAACAGACTTCAACTTGACTCGGTTAGTGCTGCAAAGGGAAATAATCGCTGGTTGTCCTGAGATCCACACAGAACACACAAACATGGTGGGCCGACTGTAATTTTCTTTTGTTAAATTTGATGAGACATTAAGTGACATTGGACCCTTCCAGGGTTAAATGTAAGATACTTGTCAGAAAGTCGTAAATATAAAGCAGTCCGCTTTCGAATATGTTTGAAATTTAAAAAAGTGCATCTTCCATCTAGTAGTCTCCGTTCACCTCCCTCTGTATTTGTCAGTTTAAACATGTCTGCAAAACTTCATGTTATTGTAATCCTTTGCTAATCATTTTATTGCGTTCGGCAGACATGAAAATCATATATTGTATTAAAATTGTATTTATGGTTCGCAGATAGGTCCCAGTCGATAATCTGGAATACCAGTGTGATTCTGAAAGTTTATGCGGTACTTTTTAGCTTCTTAATTTTGTAATACAAGAACCTGATATAGTCGAAAGTGACGCCGTGCGGACATGTAATGTTCTGAGAATATCTTATGGGATTTAGTCAAAATATTATGGCGAAATTAAACATTGAAAGGGTGAAGTGGAACATACTTATTTTACGTAAATTATGTGTCGTATATTACAGAGAACACAAACTTACCTGTTGTAAAATTCAGCTAGAGGTGATCAGGACAGTTATGGGAACCAACAAATATATCCTGTCTCACTTTTTGAGAGAGATGTTGACTTGTTTGAACTTAAACTAGGAATGATAAGCTTATGTATTAATAAGCAACTCGTACACAAATGATAACATCCTGTACTCAAACACCATTATAAAAACCCCAACATATTTCGAGGCTTTAATGCGTTATTTTCAGGAGGGCATTACATTTAAAAACGCTTAAAACACACATTAAACACTTAAAAACACGCAGTGCACTGTTTAAACTGTTCATTAAAAACATTACCATCACGCTACACGTGAAGGCAGCGTCTCGGTGTGGCGTGTTTTTAACGAAGAATTGAAAAACTGTGCTGTGTGCTTTTAAGTGTTTTTAAGCGTTTTTAAATGTAGTGCTTCCCTGAAGATGATGCATTAAGCCATCGAAACATGTTTGGGTTTGTACGAGTATAAAGGATTTTATCTTTAGTGTACGAGTTGGTTATCAATACATATCATTATATACAAGCACGTACACTGTATCGACGATGTTAAACTAGGAAGTTTATTTCGACTGTCCGCTAAAAGGTTAATATAGAATATTAAACATTTAATACACTGGAATGTAACGATATTTTATGTGGACTGGGTTTCCTGGTCACAGGAAAAAGTCTGGTGGGGGACCAGTGTTTGTCTCCTTGGCCACAGCTATGTAATGTAATACTACCACTACGCGGAAATTCAGTAGTGTGTTAGACACTGATTCACTGGGCTAGATCATAAGTCGTAATATTTTCGTGATATGTAAGCAGTTTCATTATTCCAGTATCTTTTATTTGAAGATGAACACGTGAAAAGTGGATGTTTTTAAGTAGGTACTACCTAGAAATAAAAAACACGGGAAGTCTATGAAAAAATGGATTCATCCTGTTTACAAGTAGGCCTGTATCAGCATAAAGCTGTGCAAAGTGATATATACATTGAACGCGTGTGGCTTAATAATTGAAAAAATGTCACGTGAGAATGCAACTAGAATATAATCACAATTCCCTTCCCGCCAGCCAACATGTATCAGAGGGATATGAAGCAATAAAAATATGCGAAGCCCAGAGATTGAAAACAAATCGAGTTTTTGTTATTTTTGTTATGTTCGTTTAATAAACCCCACCCCTTCCCTCAGAGTACAGGTTATATTGTGCTGGTGTTGGTGGAGGCGTGGGACGAATGAAAAGGCTACACGAATTCAATTTTTGTGTGTGCGTCATTCTTGATATGCAGTGAATAGGCGTTTTATTACTGGGCAACCTGCGACATTAAGGGTAGAATATGAGTTCTTTTGTTTCACACTGCGTAGGTGGGAAGTGCCGAAATAACATTAACACGACAACAGTACACAGGGTGCTTCCGAACACAACTTCATTTTTTCACGTGCATAAAATTTCTCGTGCTTCGTTCTATTTTATTTGTAATAGTTATGATGGTTTTTGGACTCCTCATCAGGGGAGGAGAGAATTCATCTTTATCTCACAGGAATGAATAAGTCAGTAAATTACCGTTCAGTCAACTATTGTTAGGCTTTCTGTCTGCCATGCTCCCTAGATTTTAAATTTGTGAATATTTCGGAGTAAACAAAGGACATGCGATTATTTTAAAATTAGCTTTTAACGTTTTATGCAAGGCACGCCCTTGAGTTTTTCTGTATCGTAGCAACATATTTAAAGCAAGGATAACCAAAGCAAGAATACAGACTCACGTTCACAATGTTTAATTTAATTTAATTTGTTTTTCCATGGCAACAACAGTTCCGCCAAAGCGCTGCAGTCACTTTCATACGTACATTGCTTGCCTTGTCAAATCTCGATCTGCAGACAGGCCTTCTTAATTTTGAGCGAGTGTTCTCGCTCTTACCCGTAAAGTTGTGTCAGTACTTCAATTTTTCTTTATTTACAAATCATCACATAATTCGACGCTGTGTAATACGTGCTGCAGGCGACAGTGTGAAGTAAACCATAACTAAATTCATTTACTCGTAATGGTTACAGATGACCACACCTACCTTAAATTTAATGCTTAAACTTCCGTTATAAGCATGCTTACATTGTACAGGCTTGCACACCGCAGAGAGGTAAACGTTGTGAATAATAAATTCTATTTCATGTACACCTGACAAAATCACAACATAAAGAGAGATAGTAAATCCTTTGAAAGGATGGAAGAATTCAAATATTTGGGAACAACCCTGACGAATCGAAACTCTATTCATGAAGAAATTAAGAGCAGATTGAAGTCGGGGAATGCTTGCTATCATTTGGTGCAGAATGTTTTGTCTTCCAGGTTGCTATCCAAAAACACAAAGATTAGGGTATACAGAAGTATAATTTTACCTGTTGTTTTGTATTGGTGTGAAACTTGGTCTCTCACACTGAGGGAGGAACAAAGACCGAGGATATTGGAGTATAGGGTGCTGTGGAGGGTATTTGGGCCTGAGAGGGACGAGGTGACAGGGGAGTGGAGAAGGCTACATAACGGGGAACTTAATGACCTGTACTCATCACCAAATATTATTCGGGTAATCAAATCGAGAAGAATGAGATGGGCGGGGCATGTAGCACGTATGGGGGAAAAGAGAGATGCATGCAGGATTTTGGTAGGGAGACTTGAGGGAAAGCGACCACTTGGGAGACCCGGTAGTAGGTGGGAAGATAATATTAAAATGGATCTTCAAGATGTGGGATGAGGGGGCATGGACTGGATTGACCTGGCTCAGGATAGGGACATGTGGCGGGCTCTTGTGAATGCGGTAATGAACGTCCGGGTTCCATAAAATGTTGGAAATTTCTTGACTAGCTGAGAAACTGTTAGCTTCTCAAGAAGGCCTCTGATCCATGGAGTTAGTTAGTTCATGTACGCTTGCAGCTTGTTCTTTTGTTTGGAGGTGCTAACTGACGCAACAAGAAAACTCGGATTTAACAGGCGGCCTCCGGAACGGGAATGAACCAGGGATGTTTCCAATAGGAAATACGCTTTTCATTAAACTTTTACGCTTTGTGTTATCTTTGTTAACGAAGTGCTTACTGTGTAGCATGTCATGCAGTTTCTCCGTCTGAGGTATTACTGTATGTTGCCCTCACTGGGGCTACATGTGTAATACTTGTGATGTTATTTCTGTGTTATTTATTAGGTTCACGGAATGTAGCGCTAGGGGCGCTACACGATTCGTTGGGCATTTTGTTATGTGTAATACGTACCGCAATTGGGGAGGAAGTTTCGGAACCACAAGCAGGAAACGTACACAGACCTTGATTGTAACTCTTGTTGGAGCCACAGTAAAAAATTCTATATATAATTGATTATAGATTTCTTTTGCTAACCGAAAGTCACACACACACACACACACACACACACACACACACACACACACACACAGTGGCGCGCACGGGCGCGGAAGTCCTTGAACGAAGCAGAAAAGTCGGGTGTCGGTTGTGGGCAATGATAGAAATTTTGTCTTCGTCACCACAACCAGGCAAATTTGGGCGGTCCCAGCCTCGTAGTCACTGCTCACCGGACTTTTTCTGCAGGAGTAACATGGCGAGTGACAGCATTGTCCACCTAATCTACAACTATTGACTGCGTGGACCATTAGTCCATGACTTCCGCGTGGCCTAGTGAGTTGTGACAAAGGCAGGCAGGCAGGCAGGCAGGCTGGTTGCATAAATCACTGAAATTTCCGAGTAGTTAATCTATCACAATAAACTTACTAATAATGTTTGGCTCACAAACGTTGATGTCAGCAGCATGATAGAAACAATACCATTTTGGATCCAGTTCTAACCAGTCCACGCGATGGCAATATTTACTTGAGCTTTACATCGCCAGGCGACGGGTGTGTGAGTGAATTTACTGAAGTGGGCCTTCATTTCTCTCCTACTGCATCTGCAACGTAGGCACGCAGGAAGTGCCTTGTTTATGTATATTTGAATGCTATAGAAATAGTTCTTTTTTAAATATGTGGCGGTCACGTATAACATTTTTAGAAACTCAAGCTTAGGTACACACGTGCGTATGAGAAAGGGGCGTCTGTCATCGTCGGCCTCAGTTATTAATGATTCTATGTTTACAAGCCTGTGTTCAGACACAGCCACGATCTTTATGTACCTAGAGACGTATGCTACCCTGTAATTCAGATTATTCTGTGAACTCGAATAGAAACTTCAGGAAAATTTACTGAGTGTGTTGGTCTTAAAATGTTCTCAAAATTAAAGTCCCAAATCTTGTTATTCAGGTATAGTATGCAGGTCACATACATGAAAATAGCACGGTGCCTGCGACCTTTGGTGCCCCCTGACGATGGTGACTTGACCACCGAAACATGTAGGGGTGATATTATAACAAACTATATATATTTATGGACAGTGTGTGCATTTGTTGGTCTGTCTTAACGGTATGAAAATAACACATTTCCTTTATCATTTCTTTCTTCGACAGTCATTCATTCTCTTCTCTCCCCTGTCTACGAAATTTTAGTGTCTTTCCTATTGATATTCTTCTGAATTCAAGTTTATTTCCACTATGATATGCCAATGCATTCCAAAAATTATACTCACGGATTTAAAAGTAAATCGATATATGGATTTAAACCAATGGAAGAAGTACAAAACAATTTTTCTCATTTCAGTAGCGCCATTTATTTTCATTTCTGCTCTCTCTCGAAATAACCCTGGTATTTCATTTCCAGCTTTTATTCGCAATTTATTCGTCGTTTCAGTTATGCCATTCCTATGATGGTACGCTTTTTCTTTCCCTATTATGCTTTCCGATGTGTATTTTTTGACACTATTGATGATTCCACAAATTCGCCAGTCCCTTCTACTTTTCTCTTTCCATTTATAGGTCTCTCATGAGAAAAAGTCACCCTACAGTGGGCTGCTGGGCAGTCAGGGTTGTGGTTAAGCTACATGGTATTATCATTCGTTCGTTTATGTCATTCTACTCCCTCCAGTGGTCCATTTACTGTTTCTTTCTCATCCAACCCTTAAATTCCTCTCGTTTTCACATTTCTCTGCTTACGAATCAGTGGCGTGTAGTATGATTTGATTTTTAATGGTCAGTAATTTCAAAGAGAGTATGATGATTACATTTCATTTTCATAAAATTCGTGCTTGTGTTACTAATTCCGGAAATGTCGTGAATTTGCCTTCGTAAGTACAGCGGTGTGAAAACATTATCTGTTGGAGATCAGGTCCGTGATATACGTAACTGGCAAATCCTGTCTTGTCCTTCCAAAATCTATAAACAGCTATACGATTTGTTCTTTAAAGTGTAGGAGTCGGAGTCCCTTTTTGCGGTGATTCTTCAATGGTATTTAAAAGAACTAAGCTTGTACACGTATTTTCAGAATCATATCCACACATTTTATTGTAGCTGTCATATAACTTGCATTCAAGTTTCAGTTTTTATTTGGTGCAAATTTTAGCCGAGCAAATCTCAGTTACTCAATTAGTAGGCGGTTAGATAAGGCCGTGCCATGGCTCAGGCGGTTAGCTGCCGGCCTTCCACCGCGGAGACCCGGCTTCGATCCCGGGTCAGTCCATGTGGGATTTGTGGTGGACAAAGTGGCACTGGGACAGGTTTCTCCCCGAGTTCTTCGGTTTTTCCGTCAATTTCATTCTACTGGTGCTCCATTACTAGGTAAAGGACTAAAAAGGAAAAGGAAGGCGGTTAGATGGATTTTGACAATTGGTGTATATATTACAAACGGAAGAGCACAGATATATCGCGATGTGGCCAGTGGTTTTAGACACGCCTGAATGTTTTTGAATGGGGAAATGTAACGGTTCCATTAGGCCTGGCAGACATGGAACGTCCTTAAGGGGACTTCGTGTTGACACAGCACAATGCCATGCTCAAGCGGATAGCGGCTAGGAGAGGAGACCGAACTCTCGGAGGTTCTAGGTGGTTCTCAGGCCCTTTCAGCCAGTGTTGGGATTGTGCTACAAACTGCACCAACTTGTTACTGGAGGACTGTGACAGAAACGTTTTAGGAACCGTTTAGTTTTGGTTTATATCAGTCCAGTGTAGCTCCTACTCTGTACAAATTTCAAGCACTTAGGCAGCAGCTGCCTTCTCGAATGTTCGACGCAAGTGGAGTTTTGACCAGGCCGGAGATCCGTACAAATATGGTCAATTATGCACGTATATAGAAGGCAGTCCAGTTGAAGGCGAGACTCCAACGCATTGGAATTTCATCGGCGACAGAATTACCGCCCCACTGCCTCTGTTATAACCCAGCAGCTTTCTTCCGCTGCCTGCGCCTCGCTGCGCTGCCATTACCGCGAGGGAAAATCGGGGCGCTTCTCAAAAATGTAATTACTCCATTTTTTACTTTTTAAAACTGCGTAATTATAAAATTGCAGGAGTTGAATTTACGTAAATACCCGAGTATCTAATTAGCCGAAGCACCTCAGCGTACAAAATACTAACACACCAAGGCTGCTGATGTGTGGAATCGTGTGCCGTATTGTTCCTTTGATAGATGCCACAGGTTCAAGTAGATCTGCTTCCTCCTTTCTTAGGATCTAAACAAGAAGATTGATTCAGCGTAGTTTATCGAAGAGTTTATACCTATCCACCAAAGAACAAAGCTCTGCATACCCCAAGAGAACAGCAATATTTGTATTCACCAACATTTGAACCTGAAATTTCTAACACAAAATAAGATACAGGTCTCATGAAAATGCACATTATTTATTGGGAATATTGTTGATGGTGCGGATTAAATGACCACATTTGCACAATAAATTATAACTCTACGAAATGCGATGTAAGCATTGTGATTACCTATTAACGGTTGGTTTGTGTTGCAGTATTAATTTGTGTCATTAAAGTAGGGATGTGAAAACCAATAATGTGTACAGAACCGCAGGAAAGAACGGTAGTTTATACGGAGTTGGCCAAAGCCTACTTGAATTTTATAAAATATTTTGAAAGTATAAAAAAGATTGGTATCATACACTGCTTACACAGTACGGCGAAATTGTAAGTGTATTTACAATGGTCGGTAGCAGGTTTGTTGTTTACCCCACAGGTGTTCCAACGATGGTCTTATTTTTCACATGTTCGCAACAGCCTCTCTCCGCCCACCATCTTTATTACCTCTGACGTTAGAAAATTCGGGATCAGAAGTATGGTACCACGAATTTTAAACACGACAGAGCATCGCCACATTTCCATTCAGAATTCCGTGGCTATTTCGACGCAGTATTTCTTGGAAAATCGTTTGGACGTGCGGGACCGATTTCATGGTACCAAGTTTCCCAGATCTGACAGCTTTAGGTTTCAGTCACTTGAGATTCGTGAAGGATGGGGTGCACGTTCCTCTGATAGCCCAGTCCCTCAGTGGGCTGCAGCATGGCCTCACAGAGGCGGCAAGCAATGTGGCGCGAGATATGCTGTGGAGAATATGGTGAGTATTTCACTGTGGTGGGAATTTCTGTAGGGCAAACAGTAAGCTAATATACTCGTGCAACAGCTTTGATAAACTTGAATTTGATCTTCGTTTTGTGAAAGTGGTTACATTTCACGCAGAACTTAACACCTTTTTTCAGGGCTATGGAGTCGGTACACAAAACATCCGACTCCAGCTCCTCAATTTTTAAAACTCCGACTCCGACTCCTTCATAAAAGCTCCATGTATATCAATAATTTTAAACCCACTAAAATGGTAAATGTTACCATAAGACATTTCATCACCACGTGAATCATCAGGCTACTTTTTAGATTTATAACCTATAGAATATTTAAGCCTACTGGTTATTGTAGCAAGTATCTATTTAAGATTTTGTATCGAGGTCGGAGGCGGAGTCGGTACATTTTTGCCGACTGCGGCTCCGACTCCACCCAACGTTACTTCCGACTCCGACTCCACAGCGCTGCTTTCTACAACATATTATTAAATCTGTCACGTAGGTTTTGGCTCCATCTCTACATTTCTACATACATTGTTCGTAAGAGTTCAATCGGCTGCACAGTCTTCGTGTTTTTCACATAGTCTTTTAGTGTCAGTTTTTCATATTTACAAGTGACATATTTTTCCCTTAGTGTTAGAATTTCTGGAGAAGTTGGGCTGTCTGATTTATGTTGAATACTTAGGAACTGTGATGGATCAGAAATTGATGACTAGAACAGGGGGTAAACGACCGAGAAGTTTTACTTCGATTTCTGATTGCGGCAAAGAGGTTTATCTTCTCCCGAGTCCAGACCTCGCCCTTGGACCACCAAATCTTAGAGTCTGGTGGGTTGTGACTTTGAACTGTAGCTTTCTTGTAGCGTCGAGTTTAAGAGTGGAAGAAAGAATACCTTCATTCCTCAAAATGTGTTTATGGCGTGGATTTTTGTATATCTTTCAAAGTCTACTGGTAATTGTGTATTACATGTTTTGAACGGAATAATGTGCAGTTTCTCCACCCTTGTTATTTATACGTTTCGTGTGGTTTACAAAATGAACACTTTATTTCTGTTATACAGTACTCACAGCTTTGTTTTTGTGATGGATGAAGACTCTGTTCTGTGTGAAGTACACGCTGCATTTTTATGTGCAATTTAGACCAAAGTAGGCCTTCAAAATGCAGGGTTTTATGTTTGGAGAACAATGGAGAGAATAGACCGCTTGGAAGACCTGCGCGCAAATGAGAGGATATTAAAACGGATGCGAGAAAAACAGGAAGAGATTTCATGAAATGGATTCGTGTAGCTCAGGACAGGGACAGGTGCTTGTCTCGTGGGAATACGGTACTGAACTTACGGGTTGCTTGAAGTGGGCGAAGTTACTGTCCAGCTCACGAGGTATTCGCTTCTCAAAAAGGACTATACTCAGTGGAGTTTTTTGGTGTACGAGTGTTAAGTAGCTTATTCTAATATTTTTGAAAGGTCACATTTCCGAGTTTGTTTTGATTTTAAACTTCAGAGTGAGGGACAAACCTTCGCCTCATTACCATCACTTTTCGATACGCCACTGTACTGATGTCTCTCCTCCACTTTCATCCCTCTTCAGACGTATCTTGGTCTCCACTTTTCTGCCCCATGGTATCAGTGTTGGATTCTTCTCCTCTCTCTTTCTCTGTTAAATTTTAGCCTCTTCCCTCTCTCGCTGGATATTTTCTGTCTCTTTTTTTCACAAGCTGTTGTCACGTATTCGTCTCTTCTGCGCCTGCGCCATACAGCATCCCTCTTCTGATCCTGTCGGTTTCTAGACAGAGACAGATGGTATGCTAGGTGTGGGTATTAGAATGAGATGAGTGACGCACGATGTATATACGCAAAAGTGAAACAACTACCATTAAGTGCTTTATATTTTGATGAAACCTACGATGTTTTTCACTCTTCTCTTCGAAAAACCTAATTGTTTGAGTAATTTAATTAAATAGAGGCGGCGTGATGCGGAGAATAAAGTAACGTTCAAAACTATTCAAGGCTTTTAATTTATTATATATATGATTAAGGTACATTAATTTATTTAGACAGTCTTACCACAGACGAACTTTGAACGAGTAACTTGACGTTAGCAACCCATGAGTTGTTTATTTAACTAAAACGTGAACTTAAATTAATGTGTCTTAAATTGAATAGCGAAACATATTTAGTGTTTAGTAATCCCTTGTCTGTAGTTAAGAATTGTGTAATGTGAATAAGGTTACGTAATAAAACTGTCTGTTTTTTCCTATTTGAAGTAGCAAGCTTGAATCCCTTCCCGGAAGGGCGGTGAGAAAATTGTTCCGAAATTCATTCGTCAGTTTTTATAGAAACTTAAATTAGACAAAAAACTTTTTACATAGCGGGTTATATACAACCTTATGACAAGTATACTTGAGAAACCGTAATCTTGAGGAATTAATAGTGAAAAGAATCAGCATTTCTATGCTTTGTTCATACATTCATCATGCTAATACAGAGCAGGTTGGTGCAGCGGCAATGCTGTATAGATCTGCTTTTATACAAGAGACATTGGTTTTGAATCTCGTTGGTATCTCGGACGATCCAGGCCAGTCCACTGACAGTACTGGGCGATGAACACCTCCCTTTAAATATTTCTCACGTCACCATTCATTGTCACGTTTCCACTTAGTCAGCACTATACAAACTCAGCAATTGGAACGGCGTCCAGAAATTGTTTAAGAAGTGTAAGAGTAACATATCATACTCTCAGGTCATAAATATTTCCGGCGACGTGTATAAAACTCTTAAGAGAAATATTTCCTTACTTTGCACTATGCAGTAGTTCAAGTTGAGGACAGGATTACAATGCTTGTATACAATTCTAGATTGCTTACACTTTACATTTACATTCAATACTGGACGGCAGAGGAGACCAGATAGAATTACCAACAGGAGGAGGAGATTTCTCTGATATCAAAACTGTCTACACTAATTGTGGAGCCCAGAGAACATCCTATTTGGTAGACACAGGGGCAACTTTCTTTCGGGGTAGGGGGGGGAGGTAAAGCGGCCGAGGCGTGAGGCTCACCGCTGTCCTCTTAATGCATTTTTCCACGTGCCTTGCACGGACACAAGTTTGCTTTTACCGACATTTCTAACTTCAGTCACATTGCTTGCAGGAATTTGGTCTGTAGTGAGAGACGGGTGTAATGTATTTAAAGTAGAAGGAAATGTATCTGCACGTAGGCTGCTGTTGCTCTGACGTGTGTGAAGGGGTGGAACGGTTGGAGAGAGGGGGTGGATGCTGCTGCTGGGTAGATGATTGGTATGATACTAGTGGCGGCGGTGCAAATTCAGCAGCAGCATCATCACCACAGTGAGTAGAGCTGCGAGCGCATTCTACGCGGGCGTCGCTAGCAACTGCTCAAACAAGCGGAGACATTTTCAGTATCTGGGTAGCGAGGTTCGACTCCAGACGTGTCCTCCGGAGTCCGAAAGTAAATCATTTCGGTTAATTTGATGGATTATTTTTAATAAAGGGGAACGAGAAAGGTCTCACAGGTGGTAGGGGAGGTAAAACTAATTTTGTAAATGTGGTTCTAGTATGAGAGAAGAGGAAGTGGGGGGAGAGTAGATTTTTAGGATCATTGGTGTTGACAGGGCTCCAGAAGAAAAACAGAATTAACGAAAGTAGTGGTGGTGCTGGTGCTGGTGGTAGGGGGTAATATTTGTTGTCAGAAAGAGGGGTTGTGTGGTGGGGGGATTTCTGGTCCTTCATTTGTCTGTTTATTTTATTGCTCTCCCCCTCTTTCTTCTCTTCCATTCCTATAAAATATATTAGAAAAGTGTGCCCGAGGCTCAGTCCTGGGGTCAATGGTTGAGGTTATGAGGCAAACAAGACAGGCCCTTACAACGCCTGAAGACAGTTGTTCAGCCGAAGTTCCCAGTTCTTCCTTCTGGTTCCTGCCGGGAGGAGGGTGCTGTTCCTGTCTTTGTATTCCGATCAGAAGACATCAGCAGCAGCAGCGACAGGAGCAGGAACAACATCATCATCCCTCGCCAGCACTGTCCCTGTCTTCGGCGTCTCCGAATAACACTGCAGCCACCGGCATGGTCCAGATGTTCTACTATGAGAACAGAGGTAAATGCTGCAAGAAGCTGCTGAGGTACAACGGATTCCCCAGCAAGGTGAGAAACATGTATTCTCGACACGTGCTCGCCGCTATATATAGATTCCTGCATGCTGGTTGGGTGTCGCCTGCCGCCACGTAGTGACTCAGCATTTTTAAACGTGGTGACCAGTAGCTCAACAACAGATGGGCAGGCCTGTAGTGTCTCCTTTCATTCATAACTAGTCTTCAGGGCCAAAGTGAAGCAAAAGTATAGGCTTTAGATCGGTCGCATTTACGATGACAAAAGATTTTGTGTTTACAATTGCTGTTTTATTTTACATGTTTGGACTGTTTAGTGTTAGTAAAACAAGTATGTTCAAAATTGTATAGATTTATGTGCGAGTGTTATTTTTAAGAACGAATTCAGCAGTCGCAATAACAAGGAGATTTTATCGGAATTTCAGTTAGATTAATCCCTGCTGGTTTAAAATGAATTTCGCAGTTATTTTGTAGTAGAAATATAACGAGTGCACGTTCGAATGCCACGTATGATTTGGTGAGTTATGTGATGTATTTTATTACGTAAAGTGTGCGAATTACAAAGTAAGACGTTCAAGAACATGTGACAATCTTCAAAGATTTAGCAGAGAGCACGTAGCCTGGCCAGTGGTTTGTATAGCTGATTATTACTTATAAATTGATTGTTGAAGGAATTATGCATGGATGTACTAACATAAACCTTTAGCTTTGTGGGGCCTTTACACTTAAATATACCATGTGTGCTCTAATTTATATAATGACTTAGTATTAATTGTAAATTTCTTATAACACGGTGTACGGGTTACGTAAATATTATGCATTTTGTATTAGGAAGTACGTCAAAGGAAGCCATTCTCCTATTTCGTTGGGGTAACTGAGGACAATCATGGCGAAAAACTAGTACTCTGGCGTATGTGCGAAATATAAGTTGACTGAACTTGAATCGAGCAATGTTAGTATTTGAGTGGGAGAAGAAAGAAAGAATTTGATACGAAGAGTCTTAAAATTTGATCTGGAACTCGTAAAGCTGTGGTCACAGAAGACTTGATGTTTCACGCCTCTAAAGATTTTGATTTTGGCATTTCGTAGTGTGACGCCGTGTAGTCTGGCAGGTCTTTAACAACATTTCGGTGGAACGTACTTCCTCGATCTCTAGGCTCAAGATGAAGGCAACCGTCTCTAAAGAATGTTAGTAACAACATACCAAGCTACCAGTTCTTATGGCTTAGAAGAACGCGATATAGATGTCACACATCCTTCGCAAAGAACGTTTTACATTTACATTTCATTTGTTTTAGCTTGCCAGAAATTTTCTTATACGTATTTAGAAGAAATATTCAGTTGATAATCAACATGACGCTCGAAATTAGCGTATCTACCTAAATTTTTTCGCTTAATCGGGTTTTGTTTTGTGGGACTCTGGAAATCCAAGACTTTCCCCACTGGAAATCAGACTAATATCTTCCGAAAATTAACGCGTTCAGGACTGACGTCTATCCAAATTACACATGAAAAATAGTTTCTATCTCACACGCTACTCAAATCTTTCCCATTATACACACTAATCTGTTAAAAGATATAACGGGAGTAATTACATTATCACATACACTCTGCAAGAATATTGCAGACCGTTTAGTATAAGAGACTGCGGTATATGCAGTTACCACGAAGGTATAAACGCTAAGAAGTAACACTACTCTATCAAGACGCAACAAATCACACTCACCGACTTTCCACATTATTTCATTTTGCTGCTGTGTAATAAATAATAGCTTCTATGCTTCTACCATCATTAATCATTACAGAAGCCTCTTCTAGATTGCAGCCGTCTTGGAAAGATGTAATGGTAGTTCCTTCACCATAACCATATTTTATTGGCATTTGCTGCAAACCAGGGCCGGATCCTTATTGCCTGTTGATTTTTATTTACCTGTATGTGGAGTCAAGAATAACAGTCTTGTAGTTTGTAAGATGATGTACGATTTTAAACGATTCTTTGAGGTTTATTTAGCGATGCTGTTAGAATGTAGGCAATGCAGTTGAATAAATGTGAGTATGGAGCATTGGTGGAATGAAAATAGAGAAAGAATTAGCTGTAAGCCCTTTGAAGTCTGCGCACTTTTCCGATAACTTTTAGAATAAAATATTTTCATAATCTCTTTAGTGTAATATACACAAAATAACGTACATATTTAAGAACATGTAGGTTTAGTAGCAATCATCTTCACTTGCATTCAGGAGAGGCCTGTCCTTTTATCGGCCGTCCTTTCTGAGGTTTGGATGATTTTCGTCAATCCCTCCGGGCAAATTCCGGGATAGTACGTTGACTATATTATGGCGTCTTCCTTCCAGACTTTTCAATTTATCATTTGTCAGTGATCCGACAACCTGACCCTGTATACTCTTTGAGTTATAGAGAATGGCGTAAAGCAAAGCACACAACACAGAAATATGTTTAAGTTTACGCGAGTAAGTAAAAGAAATTTTTATCAAAGGAATATAAGTCTGCTCAGATGATAATCTTCGGAAGCAAGGCTGTTTAACAAGGAAGTATTTCAGGAATGGATTTAAGAACCTCTGATTGAACTGGATCTTTTGGTATCATCCCGTTGTAAATATGCTGATAATACAGTGAAGGATAATACAGTTAAAATCAGATCTGTAATAATAAATTGAAGAAGATAAGAATTACATAGAAGTTTTATCAATATTCAGGACAGGAATTTATATTTCATTGCACGCTGGCTGAAGAATTTATCTTATATTATACACAGTCTTGTAACGCTCCGCATATACATTTCTTATGGCCTGTTTAAAAAGGACAGGGACATTTGAAAACATACTGGCTCAGAGACAGCTTTCGAAAGGAAATATCGATAAGTTATTATTTCTTGTAATAATGTAAATGCCTAGATTACTACCCCCTTGTGATAGAAGAATGTTTTACATAAGAGCATTTTATCCGACAGTTACGTATCGCGGAATAATTTTTACCTTTGGCGTATAGTGTCCTGAAATTTTGCGTCAATTTAGCATTGGTGGTCAATACGAATTTCACTACTTCGAAACTGGAATTGAAGCAACAGTGGCCTTTAATAAGGACTGGACTAACATTTATCTGAAGTTTAGGGTTACAGATAACCACACAAAGTTTTTTTTTATCAGTTTCATCCGCTATATTATGCATACATGAAGGATAGGAACGGAATTTAAAGATTTTAGAGCCTTAAAATTATTAGTGAAATAAATATGCATGCACTGAGAAAATAAATCGTAAAATTTCCTTTAGTTTTAATATTATTAAATAAACCATGAATCGCCGCACATGAGGCAGTTTGTAACTGGAATATAAGAAACATTAACCTTTTTATAGCAAACCGGTCATTCACGGGTCTGTATAAAGGGACGTGTTTCCCGCGTACGAGTGTCAAAAAATAAATAATTACTCTGGTAAAATATATTTTCAGCAGATCATTCTCTTACCGGCCTGACAGCTCGGTTGGCAGTAACTCTGTGTTTTATGGGCTTTTTCACCTGTGTTCAATACCCGTCACGGGAATTTCGCAGCGACTTCCAGAAAATGTCTTAAGTTTCACCCCTCAGTGACAGTCCCTTTCTCGAAGAAACAAGCCTTGGAAGCGCACAGCTCACCACTAATGTTTAGCGGGAATGTGTAAGGGTTGTCTCAGCCCTGCGTGTTGAAAATCACTGCTGTAGCACGTTACCTTTCACATTTTTCTCTATGCTTTATCATAGCGTAGTAGTTGGAATTACTTTTCTTTCTTTATAGCGGAATGTCATGACGATATTTGTGTTTTCCTTATGATTCTCTTTTTTAATTACAACAAATGGAATAGAAATGCGGCACGAAACTGCGGCATAAAAATATTTTGATACACACTGCGCGAAACATGATATAAATAAAAGCAAAAGGGAGCGATATTCCTGGAATTTTTATGTTAAATTGTTGTAAAGCATGCAAATGAGGGACTTCTTTCTATACGTAATAGTATTTTTTAATATGTAGGGACGTGGATGGGCATTGTACGTCATGGCTGATGAAATTACATGGCTTGGTAAACCTATGTGCACAGAAGTACATGTCTGTATGCGAATAATGTGGGGAGGAAAATATACTGACACTCAGCAGGAGGAAAACTGCCTTGCGGGTCAGTGTTGTATACAGGGGCTACAACATAGGAAAGATCGCCTTTTTTTTTGTTAATCTATTTTGCGTACACTAAAAACAACGTGGCTTCCAAATCGTCTGATTCGGGATGGCTATGCCTTCCCGTCCGTCGGCCTCTGTCCCTTGTTGAGGGTGTTAAAATCATGTCTTTCAGGGGAGTTAACGGCGTTGTTAGATGTAAATTTTCCTTTTATATTTTCGCATGACCTAACGGTTTTCTGTGGATTGGTACTCACTTTTTTTTTCATTTCTGTGTTAGCGTTCTTGTAGGTTTTAGGCTTCTTTGCTTCCGTGCATTTCCTGTACTGGAGTAATAATTCAATCCTGTCTTCTCTGAGGCTCTGCTTTTCGCTTTTATGTTTGATTCCCTGATGGTTTGTGCAAAAATGTGTGTTACGTTTTTTCTCTTACTTTTGTTGCTATGGAACAGAATTTTTGTTGAAAGTCAAGGTTTAAAACGAACACCGAATATAAACCATAGAGACTGTTGTGCAAGGCTGCGGCTCACTAACCGAACGGAGTCTATTGGGGTAAAAGTGAGTCTCAGTTTTGAACATATTCTAATAGCAGACCCACTTGTTTCGCACAGGATTTTCTCTATGGAGAGTAGAGATCAGTAGTTCAGGATAAGAGTGGCGTCAGCTTTATCACAACGAAGCGAGTGAGGTTGTTACAAAGATGTTGATGAAGATGAAGAGTTTTATGAGATGTGGCACCGTGTGCACTGGTATACAGATACCAACATTGAGGAGTAAATATGCTCATCTGAATCAGGGTACAAATCTCCATGGCGTCATATTCCAGTAGACCGAAATCAACATATCGTCATATTTTCTATTTATTTTTTGATGACATGCTGCTCCAAGATGCGAAGTTTATATATATTCTGAACAGCAAAGCAACTGCTGTAGCAGTAAGCTGGGGAGCGTGATGCGCACAAACACACACAAACACGCACAAACACGCACACAAACACGCAGACACACACACACAAACACATACAAACACGCACACAAACACACACAAACACGCAGACACACACACAAACACACACATACACGCGAACGCACGCACACACACACACATACACGCGAACGCACGCCCACGCATATGCGCACCCGCACTGTGAGTCGTTTCGTTCTGATGAACTCTCAAGCATAGATGGTTCCCGACAATGCTATTTGCCACAGGCTACGGTTGCCTTGGAAACAGTTATTACGTCACAACATCTGAGTTATATTGAAAGCGTTAAGGAATACATAGGTTCTGCGCCCTACCCTACAGCACACTTGCAGGTTGTTCATTAAAACAAGTGTTTTAATGGGACGCCTACGTAATAGTTTCAGTACTTTCAGAGAACTCTACCTTTGGTTCGTGTTTTAATGGTATTTGAATTTTGGAAGCACTGATGAGGAGTTCCGTGGTATTCTCTCCTTTGTAACTAACATTCCGTCAGTTACTTCATTGAGCAGTTTCCGGTATTTATTTGCCTAAAAGTCGTACCGTGGTGGAGTAATATAAATTCTTTTGACTCTGCCTTAAAGAAATTAAGTTACAGAAAATAAAACCTTGGGGTATGAAAGCTACTGTCTGCTTTTATTTCCGTGTATAGAAGAAGAGGACGAAAACAAAATCTACAAAATAAACTACGCGTATCTGTATAGTACCTTGTAAAGAAAATCTTAACAAGTTGAATTTTGAGATTTTATTCGTGTCACATAGAGCAGATCTTGTGGGCCCTGGAAAAATTGCCGTAGCCGTCATAATTCACGTATATTCTTTTCGAAAACGTCGCGTTCAAACTGTGATAGGAAAGAACTAGTCTTGCACCCCATGTACTATTTTCTACTCTGAGAACCAATTTTGTCGAACATCTGAGAATAAAATTCTTATAATATGTAGTCAGAACATCAGTAGGTTCATGTTGTATCTCAAAACCACAACACTTCATTACATATGTTATTGAACCGAGAATTAAATGAAAAGACCACTTATGGGACACTTGTCTTCCTGCAGTATACACGCAAAATGGCAAAGGTTTGTTACTACGTAATTTTCTTTCTTTTGTATAGGTTATTTTTTAATTTCTGGCAGATGAGGAACCTAGGAGAGCTGACGAATTTTTATTTTCTGTGTATGAAGTAGCAAGGACACAGTATTATTTTCCTTCTGCCTAGTGACTGGCTCCTAGTTCTCCGCTTAAATTGTTCACCTGCCAAAATCTACCAAATTCTCCATAATGGTGGCTTTTGTAATGTTTTCACCTTATGTTGGGCACAGAAGCACTACGCGAATAAACTGGTGACTAGGAATTTAGAACGTGCAGCAGTGAAACAGCTCCTATTGGCATGATTTTTAAACAAAATTTAATACAAATGCTTTGTATCCTTTAAAAAATATTAAGGGGAAACACAATAGGACGTGTATTTCCTGACGCACGGAGTCGGTAAAAGAGTCCGTTGCAGTCAGGCACTGGCCCATATTTTTAGACAGATTAACCCTTTAAAGACGAAACGTATCTGTTTTATATAAGGACTCAGCGCGTACCGCACTGTAAACACACTCCACTTCGGTTATAAAAACCAATCTTTTAATGTTTTATAAGGCAAAAGTTGCTGTTTGTTGAGAGATCCGTACAAAACACATAAACGCAATGTGGGCACCACGTAGAATGTTTTAATGTTAAACCTGGTCGTATGTAAAGTTACTGCTAGGCTTTAAAAGGTTAATGTATTCAACATCCATGCTCTGTGTCTACAAAAATCCATCTTAATATTCCCACATCGATGTCTGTGTCTCCCGAGGCGTAATTCCTCCAATTTTTAAGGCCAATATGTGGTGTATGCATTTCATCTCTAACGTACACGCAAAAAGTCACATTTATGTCAGTTAAAATTAATATTATTTGAACATTACAGATTATGAATTTTCTTATATTGTAATTTTCTTCATCTTCCTCTTAAATTCATTTTCCTTATGTCGAAATATTATCCTTAGTACCCCGAGCTCAGACAAACACAATCTGTTACCTGCCCTTTCCTTACGCTGAGAGATATACCTTAACTCACACACGGACCAAGAAAAGCAGAGGAGTGCCGTAAAATTAGGCACAAATGTCGAAATATGCAGACGGAAATATGACTGAATTAGCTATTGGAGAACATATTTTGTGTCGTAAATGTGTCGCATGTAATCAGCGTTTGAAATCTGGCTGTGATATTTTGAGAGCTGCATCTTGTAAGAAGTTAGGAGTGATTATATAAAAATGAAGAGACTGTATAAGTTTCAGCCTCGCCATTACACAAAATGATTACCTTGTAACAAGAAATTATGTGCGCCTATAATTGGGACTCCATAATAAACTGCATACCAAAGTATTTTATCGACTTGGTTAAATACTTAATCCCACACATAAATGGCTACTTGAAATCACTCAGTCCAACCCTCTTGCAAACTCTTCACCCTAGTGCCACTTAGGTTTCAACCCTCGTAATTCCCCTAAGGTTTGAAAAATGCTGCATTTCTTAGCTGTCTATTCCTTAGTGCTTGTACGTGATTTTTCAAAATTCCTTCCCCTTTACCGCATGTCGTTCTTTCTCCTGCACATCACGCCTATCGGTAGCATCCCTTACCGAACCGCACACATTTCAATGGAGGATTTGGCCATCAGTTTGGTGCATTTCAGCTGTCTCTCTTCCAGTAGATAAATATACCTTAGGTAAGAACCAAGTGAAATTAAACTCTCTGTTCTGTAGCTGTTAAATTGCTGTACAGTTTTGAAGGAAAAACAGAAATGTAGCACTTTGTATTACGACGTTAGATACAGTTTACGGCTCGTGCTTTACACAGAACACCAGGTGATGCTACTAGAATACCCAGCTGCCGCGTAGGGAGACAGGACTTACTTGTTGCAAGAACCATGCGTAACACAAAAATAAAATTTGTGGGCACCGTGTAGGGTTTTGGCCTTAAACTTTTGGCTGTAAGCAAGCTAACTGCTGGGCTTTAAAGGGGTAAAATTATCATTTCACTTTTTGATGTATTCTCTTAGCAACTGGTAGCACTGTTTAACAAAACAAGAATAATCGTAAACAAGTAGTAGGCTGTTACTAACGTACTGAGACATAGCAAATATACATAAGCCTGAGTATATAAATCCCATGTATGAATTTTCACTAACGTTTAACAAGAGCAATACTTTAACCGACTCCTGTTTTTGTTCGGAATTGGAACGTGGCAGTTTGGCATAATTTTTCTCGTCTGTTTCTTATGTGATTCCAGAAAATAAATCCGGACTGCTTGAGGCATTGTTCATTGTCTGTCTGTAGCAAGCATAAGATTCAACGAGAGTACCTAGCACAGCCGCAAAGTGGATGTTAAAATACATTAGCTGGGTAGAAGTTTCTTACGACGAGACCTTCAGATCTAATTTCTGTTCAGGATTGTAGGAAGTTTTGTGACACCCCTATCGAAACAAACAAACCAAAACGCGTTATATATTGCTGTCATGATTAACTGCATAACTCCATGGAGCAGAGTCCTTCTTGAGAAGATAACATTTTCACAGCTAGTCAAGAAATTCCCCGCATTTTATGGAACCCGGAGGTTCATTACATGCTGTTATCAGTAGGACTTTAAAGTCCAGTGGTTGCTGTACGTAACACAACATTTTAACTTTCGAGAACTGATATGATGAAACGGCGTCGGTAAAACCTGAAAGGTAGATTTTCCCTCTACACGCCATAAAAGCCTACAGAGAGAGAGAGAGAGAGAGAGAGAGAGAGAGAAGATATGTAGCTCCTTTCAGTCTTAAACTCAATGCTAGGTGGAGATAAATGTTCAACCTGACACCCCGGCCGATTTACCCCTGATGGAAGAACACTCGCTACCCATTGAAGAGGAAGCTGAGTGGCCTCCAGACGTGGTTCGGAAGTTTGATTTAAGAGTGTATTAAACTGGCTCTGGACAGGGGCAAGTGGCAGACTCTTGCAAACACGGAAACGAACGTTCGGATTTTATAAAATGCGGGGAGTTCGATGACTGCTTAAGGAAACATTAGCTGCTCAAGACAGACTGCACTTCATGGCGTTAGTGAATTCTGGCTAAAGTAATTGCATTTGTTATAGGCTTCAAACATTTTATCTCAAGGAATATTATCTTTAAATTATATTTCTATAAACAAAATTACACTCCAAATCTTCTATTTCCGATATGTACAATTTTATACCTTTAGCTAAAATCTACATAATTCTGTAGGTTGTAGCCTTCCTCTAGTTGAGTACCTTTCGTACGCAGCCCCTTTATGTCGACGAAATATAATTAATCAGGGCTTGCAATGTAGGCATTTCATACCTCCTGTCTTGCCGTGTTTTATTACGTAGCCTATAAAAATATGCTTTGACAGAAAGGGAAAACGGGAGGGAGTAAGACGGAAGGAAGGAAACGACGTCTGGGAGCTCTAAAGGATCTTTCAGGTATGAAATTGGCTGCCGTTCGTACCCTCAACCTCTCTTTCCATCACAAAGCTCTGGTTGCTCGTCACTGGAGGTCGCGATTGGATCTGGTGTTCTTCTGATTGCAAACCCCGTTGATCGATACACAAGACGTTATAACGGCAGACCCTTGTAATAACAGCTTCATTATGAAGTGCCATGGACCGTGTTTACAGAACGTCATTGATTCTTGAACGTTTATTGCCGGGGAGGGGAGAGAGGGTTAGAAATTCTAAGGATGTGTTCTGGACTGCAGCTTCTTTTGCAAGACGAGCAGAGTATTCGATTCCTTCAGTATTCTTACAGTGCTGTTCGTACTGAAAAATCCGTAATACTTTATACTTTATATCTCTTAAGAAATATATTTACAACTCAGAAAGAAAATTTTGTATAAAGTGACATGTTTTTCGTTTTTGCCCCCAATTTTACATGTTCCTCTCTTCCTCTCTTCTATGTTAAATTATAAGTAATGTGTCCTTTTTATATGAATGTGAAACTTGGCCTTTCACATCGAAAGGAAGATTATAAGGGCCTGTGATATATGGTAGTGGCGGGATAGGAGAAACTTCGAATTTCACATTCCAGTTTTACATGTAAATTCTCGTAGCATTCACTGTCATCATTCTCACTCTTTCGATTAAAGGACTGTCAAGCCGATTACTCTTTGGAAACTGTACTCTAGGTGTGAAAGTTCACTCATTAAACCTGATTCATAAACTGCACGTAACTCTTAAAAAATTTAAATACTGGAACTATGTATCACATTAGCTATATGTAAACAACCTTTATGGCTCTATTATTTTCACTACAATTATTATGACAGTATTTTAATATACGGAAAAATGAAATAGGGCACAAATAATATGATTGAATTGTAGCTACTGTCCTCGATTTGTGGACGTATTCATGCACTTGAGTTTATCACACAAGCTATAAAACACCAACATATTAATAACTATTTTATTTACTTGTATTATGTTTTTGGAAAAAATAATAATATTTCATAGACTTCTGCCGCTTAAACAGTCTCCTTTCACAGAAGAGTATAGCCTCGAAAAAACGGTTGGCGAGGGTGAGGAGGCAAAAACCGCTCACTGAATTCTGATTAAAACTTGAAAAACTTGACACTAATCCCACCAGAAAGAATTGGTTTTCGAAAATAATCACGGCTTCATAATAAACCACCAGGGTTTGGTTGTTTAAATCCTCATCAACACAGACATGTTCTCTTCTGCGTGGACAGCAAAGTATATTAGGCGTTGATTTCGTTCCGAAATTGAAATTTTGACTGTGTGAGCTTCAGGCAAGGGGATGCAGAAGTAAGGACAGCTTATGTTGGGCAGAAGTCCCATGCCGGTAAGGAATAAACACCTTATGACTGTAAACAAGTAAATAAGAATATTTTGCTGAGTCTCTTCTTGAAACAGTGATATTTATGAGGTTGAAAGGAAAATTTGCTTCTTTTGTGAAGTCTGCTGTTGGAGCTTGACTTGATCTTTTGAAACATATTGCACACATTCTTGCATTATTGTTCGGAGGCAAGTTTCAACATTTTCTTCCCAAATAATCTCTTTCTTTGGAGTTTTCAGACTAAAATCCTCTTATTTTACTGTGTGTGTGTGTGTCATAACCGATCGAATTCTTCTTCATAACGTACATATAGTGCCTAAGAGAAGAACGTAAAGTGTACAAATTTTCTCACCGCGTAACACGTTAGAATTTTCACTTATTTCTTCACTGTAGGATTCAAATAATATTTTGAGCAACCGCTTCTTAAAAGTCCTTATGCCACTTTCCCTTACAGCGAGAGACCACATTTTCGAACATCATAAAATCAAAAGTTAAAGTACTGTGCCATATCCTGTATCAAAGTGGAATCCACCCATTCGTTGTTGGACCTTTATACGTAACAGTAACAGTGTGCTGTGTCGCTTGTAACCTCCCTTTGAAGACCGGGCAAGGAAATAAAAGTATTAAGTTAACATAAAATGTTATAGAATGACGAAGCCTTACAGGTACAAATATAAGAAGTAAATAATCATATTAATTATGCATTTTACTGTTCAGACAAGTATGGCTGTATATACGTGGGTTTTTACTATAAATTAATCATGTCAAAACCAATGAAAAGGATAATTTACATCGTCATAAAGCAACTTGATTTTTTAAACACAATCTTTATTTTGCAAAATATTTAATTTTTTATGTGATTGTATACATATAGAGCTTGCTTTCGTGCTGTTGTAGAGTTCATACTTAGCCGCACACTAGCCTACTGTGTAATAGTGTAATATAATAGGTAAAAAACAGTTATGTTTTAACATTACAGAAGAACTGACAGTCCCACAATTACTGTGGAATACAAATTAGGCGGATTTTTTTAAGCGAATAACTATTCCTCCAGGCTCTTCCAACTGTATATCAAGTTATATGGTCCTATAAAAAAGAGGAAGCGGAAACGTCTTCCCCTTCGCTACTTCTTTTCCACATTTCTCTCTTCCACTTATCTCTTTGAACACTAAAAGCGTATGTAGCAGATTTCGGTGGATTGATTTACATTCTAAGAACAGAAATCGGAGTTCTTTTGTGAAACTCCAATAATACCAGTCGCTGTGATCTTTTAAACCGTGTCTTCATTCGATATGTTTCCACCTTCACTGTATGCAGACGTATATTTGCCTTCTATCGTTCGTATGCCGTCTGCCGTTTACGGAGTTGCTGAAAAAACTACTGGCTAAAAGCGGGAAGTATTAACGCAATATGTAGTATCAGGTTTCGAGCTGTCTATAGAAAGTACACTTCTTGGAAGGCATGCCAATTGTAATTGATAGAAGTGGATTTTAAATAACAATCCGACAAAACTGAAGTGTGATTTGCCTGCTTGATATATACACTGAAGTTCTTCTATACATGACGGACACCCATAAAGATTTGCCAGCCACGCTGATGGTTCATAACTTGTAACTTTGTTAACTATGTTCCTCGTACACTGTCCTGCGTACGGCATCGGGTCAAAGTGGAAATGGTACAGGGTGGACGAAGGAAGAAGATGTAGCAAGTTTGCCGGAAACGTGAATGATGTTATTAATCCGACAATGTGGTATATGCAGAAGGATATTACAAAGAGTCCAGGTGGAGAGAAATATCCTACAAACAGTAAAAAGATTGAAGACCAAATAGATTGGTCACATCTTGCGTAGGAACTGCGTTTTAAAACACGTTATTGAAGGAGCGATAGACGGAACGATAGCAGCAGGGCTGTGGAGTCGGAGTCGGAGTCTGTAAAAATGTACTGACTCCGACCCCGACTTCAATTTAAAATCTTAACTAGATGCTCCAAATTCAGAGCCCTGATATCTACAATAACCAGTAGACTTATACTTAAATATAGGTTATAAGTCAAAAAAGTAGCCTGATGATTCACGTGGTGGTGATGAAATGTCTTATAGGTTTGCCATTGTTAATACATACTGAGATTTTATGAAGGAGTCAGAGTAGGAGTTCTAAAAATTGAGGAGTCGGGAGTCGGCAGTTTTGTGTGCCGACTCCACAGGCTTGGATAGAAGTGACAGGAAGATGAGGAAGAAGTCGTAAGAAGCTAATGAATGACCTTAAGGAAAAGATGATACTAGAAATTGAGATAGAAAGCTCTAGATCGCATTCTGTGGCTAACTTCCTTTGCAAGTGGCTATGGACCTGTCGTAAGACAGACAACAGAATGAGTGAAACATGTAGGCCATCAACAATGAGAAGGGAAGGTACTGCTGCCGTTCCGAACGCGCCGCTATATTACGTATATTACCTATTTTTTGTAAACGAAAGGTTGCGTTTTTTTTTTCCTGTGACAGAGGGTTACTCAGTTTACCTATATGTGCTGTACATAATTTTCAGGCTTCAGATTTTAAGCACCCACTATCCTAAACTTCGTATTTATAATTTCTTAATAACAAAATTTATGTAGCCACAGAAATACGTTTTTAACTCCATACACAGGTCTACATGCTGTTATGTCGTTGTGTCAAGAGTATATATAAGGAGTTTATTTGTGTGCTGATGTTCCAGGCTTGTAGCTGAACTAACCTACGTACATTTATGCCAAGCAGTTAATTACGCAGTTTTAGCAGGGCGGACTAGACAAAAGGACACACATGCTACGGCTGTCTCTCACATTAATTACGTGAGAGTGTTCTCGCAATTTTGGCACCAGATTTATGTGTGCTTTCTGGCTGAATAAACTAGTCTCATCCCTTTCAGGCCTTTAGTTCATCTAAATTATTGCTATAGTCGCTATTATACAATTGTTAACCACCTTTTCATCCCCAAACGCCACTCCTGCCAGTTCTGTATGTTATATTCTTCGGAGCTCTCTCCCCTACGCGGCTGGTAGAATGCCTTCTTTTCCCTGTTTCCTTGTTCGCATTCGCTTCCATTTCCCTACCTGGGCCCCATTAACGCTGTTGGCCATATATTTTCCTCCATTTTTCATCTAAAGAATATTTAAGAGCCTAGTTACCACTAAGCAGTAAAGGCTGTACAAGAACTAATAGTGCAGTGACGTGCATGAGGATATTCTTTGTTTATGCAAAGAATCCTAGGAAATGCGTGAATAAGATATGTGGGCGAAATGCAAACTTTTTAAACGTTCAGACCGGTGTTATACTCGTATATAGTCGTGTTGTGTTTCAGAGTCTTAAGCATAGTGATACTCTCGTAACAGGCAAAGTTTCCCAAATATTGGTAACTTTAAACCACATGCTTAGACATGAAACATGCGAAAGTATGAACAAGAAATTTAAGAGAATTTATACTAAGTGACCCGTCTGACACGGCGCTAATTAGACCCATAGAAGAAAGAGACTTGCAAGGAGCCTGGAAGAAGTGCCAGTCTTATTTTCTACCAACTCAGTTCGAAACACGTTTCTGAAAGTTGATTAAAAGGTGATACTAAATTCTGGAGGTCAGGCTTTGTTCCAGCACATAATGTGTAGGAGATTTAACCTTTCAAACCTACTAAAATGTGGGAGGGGGTGGGGATGTCTTATTATCACATATTTCGGAATTTGATCTATTTCAAAAAGAGATTGTTTTTGGGGAGCTGAAGGTGCTGTTACTGCAGTAATTACGCAGAGCGGAAAGAGTGTATAGTTATATAATTACATGCTAAAGTAAACGGGAGTTTTAATTATTTTTCTCTTTCGTCTCTTGGAAACACAATTCATTGGCGAGTTGCATGCACGCGGTTAATCTGTGCTTACCTTTGTGATTTACTGCTTTCGATTCCATGACTCGTTACTGTCTACTGTGCCAAGTTCGTAATTTTTCTCAGACTTTTCAAAAGAATATATCAAGATAATACGTTGAAACATGCCACATTTATTTCCTTCGAAGTTCTTACGTATTTACCATGATATTGCTAGTGTCGAATTCGGTATAATATCTGAAGCTGAAACACTGTCGTGAAATTGACAGAAATCAGTTAACACCTGAGGGCTCGCGAGAGGATCCGAAAGCAGTGATAAAAGTGATAAATTCTTATTCATACTAGGAATCTGAAACAGAACCTAAGCTGTTTGCCTCAAATACGGATAATTTCCGCGTTGCCCTGTCTAAAGTCATGTCACTGCACATACCCCTAGGACAGCGCGCACAACCAAGAACCTGGTTTCAAACTATTACTTTCTTGTAACGTGAAACTACCAGTCGCATGAAACCAGCTCGTTGATTTCGGATGTGAGCAACTAAATGTGATTACACTGAGTTTCAAGTTAGAAACTTCTCGTTGCTTGAAATTCAGGGCACACATATGGAATTGTTCTTGTAGCGAACTGCCAATTTCATGAAATGGTTATTTTTATTACGTATTCGCCGATAAAACAACGGACCGTCAGTTATTACTATTTTTGTACGATACGTTCAATGTCTAATGTGCTGCGTGTTTCGTCTTTTATTCAGGCAATTTAAAAATTAAAGGATATTGTCTAAAAAATACTGGTGATTGACGGTCTGTTGTTTTAGCTGCTTATTGACTCAAAACATTGGAATTTCCTGCCCCAACGTAAACATTATATTTGATATAAGCACAGACGATTTTGTAAGAAGAAAGCTTCACCATGTTTCTTTTAAGCAGTGTATCAAGTATGCTCACTTACCCCCAGTGCAAGACACTTAGTGTAAAAGATAACAGGTCTAAGTTTTGCAAGAGTTCTGTAGTCCACGTACGTACAAGTGAGGGTGAGCGGATGTGGGCACGTACGTACAACCCCATGTAGACTTGATAGACTACCTGAAATTGTACTACATCTGACGGCGTGGTCGGTTCTCCAGTTCAGTTCAATGTACGTACCTCACGCTTCTCCTGTCTGTTTCTCCCTCTCTTCATTCTATGATGGCTGGTGGAAGGTTTTAAGTCTCTACATCAACGTCATACCCGGAAATTAAGATGGAAGACATATACAGCCCGAGCTTTAGTGGGTTTCAGTGAAGTTTTAGAATTAAAATATAAGCCAAACAAACCTCATAAAACTGAGTTTACATCAGAGGAGTTACAAGGGGCTTGATGTGACTGTAACCGATCAGTTGTTCTGCTCCACAATCTGGAGGCCCGAATTCGACAAAAACTGTAATTTAGTTCAGTAGTGTTTCCTAAATAATCAAATGACTTTCGAATAATATTAAGTTCTAAATCTGTTGCATTTGAGGTAATTCAGTTTTTGACGCGTTCTTATGAAAAAAAGGGGCTGTGAGTTTCTTCATATCCACCTGTCTGTCCCCATGCATCAGGGCCATGGAAGTTGTCAGTTATATGACTGGAAAGTGAAATTTAAATGTCCTCCATGGGGGACGATTTCGAGCCAGTGTTTCCACTACACGTAAGCGTAATGGAGATTGGCAGCTTCTCTTTGAAATTGCTTTGAGCGTGATATATATTTAAAGGAACGCAAGATATAAATGTTTGTCCGTTACGTGCAGTGTGATAATGGGAGTGTATCTGCAACAATAAAATTATTTCTACAACAGCTGCAGATAACCACAGGGCAACGTTAAGTAGCAAAAGGACCGTTAGGAAATACTCTTCGTGTGCTCAAAATTGGAACAAAATCCTTACTCTTAGTTATGGGAAATTAAAAGTGTAAAATATAAAGAGTGTAGTATAGTTCTGTGTGTCTCGCCCTTTGTTTTTTTTACTAATTGAATAATTAGGTGGTTTGTTTTGCAGAACATTCGTTACTTTTCTCTTTGACTTCTTGTGCGTAGCTGTGTGTTCATCCAAAGATAATATCATATGGACACTTACATATTTATATTTTTAGTGTACAGTTAGCAAACACACCATTAAAATGCGCTTCCGTGAATTTTTACAATCATTAAATGTATTTTCTGGAACCCACCAACGTTCTTGCCACATAACCAGCAGTTTTACGTCCCTAAAGCAAATTCCGTCACTTGACAGGTTTCTGAGCAATGGAATTTGTAAAATGTCGGCCTTATTTTAACGCTCCGTGCCAACAGAGAGTTTAGGATGTTGGGCTGAAAACGCAACGTCCCAAGTGCAAGAAACTAACGTAGTGCAAGACCCACTCTTCTGCTCTCCGCCAGATCTCTACGCGATCTCAGTTTTCGCAATAACCCTTGCTATGTCACGTTTTACCGGCGTAAATGTAGGTCCGTTAAAAGTCCTCTGTGCTGAGAAAAAGTAATATATAACGGTACTCTTATAGTATAAGAAACAGTCAACCGCCAGCAAATATATTGTGCCTCACGTTATTATCTTATGAGGTTAGAACGACCGGTTTCGGTCTATATGAGACCATCATCAGGTTCTACTTCAATTATTGATATCAGGACTCTATTTATCAGAGAAAAGAAGGCCTTCACTTTTACAGCAAGTTAAAATATACATGAATGTGTATATAAAATTGCATAGATAAAATGAAATAAAAAGTGGTATGTTTAGATATGCAGATAAGTAGATAAAGGTGAAAATTATTGTAGTTGACCATAGGAGGGCATATAGCTATGTGTTGAATGCTTCCACCTTTACTGTGCGTGAACTTTTCATTGCCTGGTATGTCTCTTGGCTTTTGGGCTTGGTACATTCCAGATTTTTCCAGTCTTATTATCTGCTGGATTGAGCTTTGTATTCCAGTTTGGATGTTGTTATTTTTGTGTGTCTATGTAGTAGGCGGTGTTGAATTTCCTTGTTAAGAATGCGGGTCCTCAGGTAGATAGTGTTGAACTTCCTTGTTACGTAGGCGGGTCCTCAAGTGGACACTGTGTTGTGGTTGCCTCCGTGATGTATGGTTGACTGTTTCTTATATTATATTCCCAACTGTTCAGATACGCCAACGGGGATGTCGAACATAAAAAAAAATAACGGCACTGAATAAAATGTTCGGTTTGATAATTGGTAAGTCGTTGTAACTGTATGTGGGAATGAAACAGGCGTGTGTTGGTATGCGATGTCATATATCCTAGTAAGTAGGCCTATTTACAAAGGCTGCATGGGAACCTCATGCCTTCAGTGTCAGGACAGACTAATTTTACCTTGCAAAAGTAGAGTGTACATTCATCTGCAATGTCAGCACATACCTGCCAGATTAACTGCGTCACTAGCCAGGGAGATGTCTTCGTAGCCTTAGGCTGAACACCTGCAATCTCAAGCAAGTATAAAAATGTATGGACATATCTTTCAGTAGTATGAGTGGCATTAAAACCCCAAATACACAATACTTCAGAACCCTACATGTCAACAACTTAATGTCGAACGTGGGTGGGTACGTGTGGCTGAAACATTTGCTGGTAGAAATCTAATTCGTCGTCACACATAACATTTAAAACTCTGAAGTTCTGTTTTATACTTCGAGTACATTCTCTCTCTTTCTCTCTCGACGTTCATAATTCAATTAATCTTACGTAGCAACAGGAAGTATGATATATGGCAATAGAAATGATTGTTGTGGAGTTTCGTATTTCTGTTTCCGCAATTCATTTTCCCTCTTCTTCGTACCTTACTCTAAAAGGCAATTCTAGTTTCTGCAGTCAATTTCGGTTAGAACTAGGTACGTTTCTCGTTATGAATAGAGGTAAGGTGGCAAATTAACGCGCTATAATGGAGGGGCCGTTTAAACAGTTAGCAAAAGATGACAGTGCTCTCTGACTCCCTCAGATTGCCTGTAACGAAACGCCTGCCTTCTGGTAGATGCTTCAGCAGATCAGACCTTTCTGACTTTACGCGATGGATAACTGTCATAACATTGAACAGTATGACTTCGACGTCAAATAAACGCAGCATCCAAATACGCCACAGGAATTAGTTTAGTAATTCCCACTCTTAAATCACGTGTTTTCGACATCTTTCATAAGCTGTATTTAAGTTTTATAACACTGAAATGTCTTTAAGGTGCATGGCAAGGAATGACCACGTGGACTGGGCCCACGATTGGGATTAGTGCCGGGCACTTGTAAACGCCGTACTGGACGTAACTAGACTAGGGTCTAGACGGGAGATTTTTGCCTAATAGAAAGCCTGTTGGCTTACCAGAAAAGAGTAGTCCACATTGCAAGTTAATCAGGCAATAATACGTGTCCATGAAAATATTTTTGGAAATTTGAATCGAACAGCAGATATCTACTGATATGGAGGAAGGGCACATTATTTATGGATCAATTTTGGGACAGCGAGGGCTAGTATAATCGGAGAAAGATAGCTCAGAAGACCAAAAAAGAGATGAGATAACATCTATTGAAAAGTACTTGAATACAAATAAATTATATGATCTGCATAAAATATTTGATCCGGAAACCTTAACAGAATCACACGTGGGGCGGTGGGCGCAGATGTGAAGAACGTATCGAAATTGACCTTTGAGAGTTGAAGGATGAGGTGTGAAGGCGCGAGCTGGAATGATCTGTACGAAAATGGTGTCTGAGCGTACAGAAGTGCAGGCGATTTCATGACGGGATCATTATGTATCCAAATTTAAGGAGTTTATTACACCACAGTATTAGTTTTTGGCCGCAATAGCGTTGTTGGTATAGCGACGACGCTACAGGCTGGACGGTCCGGGGATCGAATGTCGGTAGAGCCGAGATTTCCACAGCCATCCTTACCGGCATTGAAGCCCAGCCAGCCACCTGTAAAATGGGTACCTGGTCTCTTTCACGGGGGTAAAGCGGCCTGGGCGTGGCGTTGACCATCCACTCCCATCTAGCACGGAGGTTAAAGAAAGAGTGGACATATACTGCTACTCCCCCTCTAGGTGTTCATGGCCTCTTTTAGGGTGAATCTTTAGCTCTACAAAATTAGTTACGTGAAATCACTGCACTTAAAATGTTCATCAGCACAAGGTACGCCACATTTTACAAAAGTTTTGAGAATTTTGGTATGTGGCCATTTTAAAGAAATGTGTGTTACGTATAGACTGCTTAACGTAAGAACGGCTGAAGAATGGCCTGTGCACTCCACACAAAGTCTAGATGAAGCATGAGATAAAAGTCACTTAAAAGCGAAAACCTGTTCTGAAGACTAACGAAGTGGAGTGGAAACATACGTGTATGTCTTAGTTCAAGTAGATTAAACTTTTCATTCACTAATTCTCTGCGCACAGAAACTTTCTTGGAACGTGCCAGGTGGTTTTCGTCGTTGTTTAATGAAAATTTAAAGAGCAGTTATTGAAAAATTTATATTCTCCCCTCAGATGACTGACTTCTTTTTCGTCGTCAATTTTTGTATGATTATTATTGTTATATCTTTATACTTCTCTCATCCTTTCGTGCTTTGTATTTCTTTTATTCACTTGAAATCAGTTATTTATTATTTTCTTCCACATATTTTTTCAGAGTTTTTATTTTTTAATTGCTTTCTTTTTCTTTTTTTGCGCTGCCGTCCTTACTGCTAATAATTTATTTACATTTGCTTCCCTTTTTGTACGCCCACATTTATAAGTCTTTTTATTTGATTTGCTGATTATCCATCTTCTTTTTTACCTCTGTTCTTCTGATGCATATTATCTTCCTACTATTCTTTTGACGTTTCTTTTTTTTTTACTGTTATTTACTGGCACTCTACTGAGCAGAATATTTATCTTAATAATTTTAAAACTCCTCATAATGTTTTCCTCCGCAATTTTCTATGTAATTTGCACGACCCTTTCCCTTGCCCCTTGTCTCCATTTTGTTTCCTCTTAGTTATCTCTCTGTTCTTCTGTCTGCTAACAACAGCTTCCATTTTCTCCTTACAGTCGCATTTGTTGCTTGTCCTGTCTGACGTTGAACAATTAATGCAATCAGTGGGTTATTCGTTAGCAGTTTCCATTTTGCACGTCCTTACTGCTTCACGACGGATCTGATGGCGCAATGCGGCAGCCACAAGATACACGAGATGACTGTCACGTAGTGAAGAAAACAAATAACAGGCTCCTGGCGCCTGGCCGCACTTCAGTGTTAGGTGCTGTGTTTATTGCCGTGCTACTCGTACAACTGCAAACAGAATAGTGGTTATTACACCGCTGTTAAGTTGGCGCGCTCGCTTCCAGTGTACTTGCTTGAAAACTTTGTATAAACAGGAGGAAATATTTCGGCTTCTAATTGCATCCTCCAAGTACGTGAGATTTCTTCCTGTGTTGCATGACTGACAAGGCGAATTTTAATCGTCAGTTACACGTTTTTATTTACACTATCATAATTCCTGTTATAAATTCAACAAAAAATCTCTAAAATTACTCCCGTGAGCACGGAAAGGGAGTGACACCTTCGCCACTTTACCGACGAACGCATCCAAACCAACATGAAATTCTGTTCCATCACGATTCTCTTCCATTTGTATTCAGCGCTTACCCAGACACTACACGATATTGCTTCCAGCTACAAAATTGTTTAATTATGACATGAATTTTCGAATACCAACAAATGGACAAAGCAGAAATAATGGCGTTTACGGCTTTTCAAACCTTGCGCAAGTACAGTTTCACGTAAAAACGTAGACAGCGCCGTCTTCAATGTTTGCGAAGGCCAGACTTGTATATGAATCTCTTGTACCTTGATCTTCCAACTGAAACATGGTAGGCCTATATATATTTATTCTTGGGGTGGGTTGAGATTATCTCGGTGGGATTTCTGGTACAGTTAATGGACTTATTATGCTAGTCCCGAGTGACAGACAAATAAAAATGGAGAATTAGTGGGATGATAATTGACAGGAGAGAACCGAAGTACTCTGAAAGAAATTATCCCATTTTTAATTTGTCAGATATGAATTTCACATGGAGTGCTCTGGGATCAAACCCGAAGCTCCATAATTTTAACACATGAATAACTCGCGGCAAGGATACACATAGAAACGTTTTTACTTCGTAGTAAATAAATTTTGTGCAAACTAAGAATGCGATATGACAAATATTTGAGTGCGTATTATTTTGTTATTTTAGTGTGCGCTGCGGTGGCAGCTCATTATGCTCGTTCGATACATTGAGCCGTTGATAAGAAACCGCCGTTGGACGATGAAGCTGCTGTAAAGGGGAGATTATCGCTAATGAGAGTGACTTAAATGTTTAGCTAAAAGTGGTGCCGAGAGCAATGTTTGCGCTTTCCTTTCCAACCACTAGGGGTGAATTCTGGCTTCTTCCCTGACAAAGTTCTTTCAAGACCAGCCATTTTCCTGAACGCAGTACGTTTACATTACCTCCGCTAAATTACGGAACTAACAGGATAAAATGTCCTTCATGTTCGGTTATGTGTGACTCCAATTTTCTAACTGCCGGCCCTGCAGTTTCTTACTGACACATAGGTACTGTTGTGGTCAAGTATGTAGGTCTAACTCTACCCGTTAACAGTGCCGGTGAAGCTGTATTATATCCTGTAATATAATTGGAAATTATTTCAATACTAGGCTATTTTAAAGCGATTGTGGTACGTTCTAGCTTTCATTTGCTTATCTATTCTTTCGCCCCGTTGGAGGAGACATCTTCGCGAACTATCCAGCCCGAACCAGAGGTTCACCCAGCCTTCTGTGAAATGGGTACCGTGTTTCTTTCCCGGGGGTAAAGCGGCTGGGACGTGGTGTTGACCACCCACCTCCTCCTTGCGCCGAAGTCGAGTGTAGGTGTATGTACACATCTGCCTACCTTCTGTGCCTGCTTGGCCAGTCAAGACAGCATTTGTACTTGTTGAATATTTTGGGTATTAATTATGATAAGGGAGGAGGCAGGAGGTTTTATCTGTCCTCTTTATATACGGGCCGGGATAGCGTACTCGGTGGAGACTCGGGACGGGCTTGGCGGGACGGTGATCGAATCCCAGTGTGGCAAGGTTTTCCGCAAAAGTTCAAAGCGGGCCTGGTGCCCACACGGCCTCTTATACAATGGGGACCGGGTTTCTTTCGGGGGTAAAACGGCCGGGGCGTTGCGTTGACCACCCATCTGCATCTAGCGCCAAAGTTAAAGAAACACTTCCGTTCCTACGTCTGATCATGTGTCAACTTTCCTTAGAAAATTCATATGAGTACAGTTATCATCATCTTCATTGGTTATTGGTTTTGTGTATCAGTTTGCCTGTACGAGTGCAGACACACACTAAAATGTTAGCTTATAAAATCGTTAAAAATATCACTATGTGTAATATTTGTCCATCCTCAGGTTACTGCCTGTTTCTTAAACCCACATAATCTCCATAACGTTTGGACAGAATTGATGAAAGTATTATTGTGTCGTGTAGGTGTGGTAAGAGTTTCTGCCCAGTTGCTGATAATAGGTGACCATAGCGTTTATAGTGCAATGGACAAGAATTTCTCTAAACGAATCTTTCGCACATTGGGCTGCACAATTTGGCATATGACTTAAATCATTTTGATAGGACGACAACAAAATGTCACAGATATGAACTGCAACTGACAGAGTCGGATATAAATAAAAAGAATTTGAACGGAATCTGAACGTAATGTTGCTATGGGTTTATGTTATCAAATTTCTTTTACCTTGCACGTCGCAACTGTAATGCAATTTCTTCGCGCCTGTCTTGCAGAAGAGAACAGGGCGTTATACCTCGCCCTTTGCACAACCCATTTTACGTGTCTTGTTTACAGTGCTGGTGCGCGGAGGTGGGCAGGAAATTACAGCAGTGGGTATTATTTATTTATTTGATAATTTCGTTATATAAACCTCCATCTCCACAGCCCAGACAGCTGTAATATAAAAATATAACACAACGCTGAAAAAGTGGTCGGCGTAAAAGAGATGAAGGAAAGCTTTTGAGGACCGGGGGCGAGGCAAAACTGATAAGCCTCGCCTCATATTTCAGTAGGCCTTTCAAAGTGAAATATTGCAGCGGTGACGCTGATGGTCTATATTTCAGCCCACACCGAGGATCTCGTTACCGTTAGAGTATCCGGGGTTTTCCCTCCCACTTGCTTATGGTAGGTGGGCGGGTCTCCTGGCGGGAGATATAAGCCACATTTCCTTACCGTGGTGTAACCTCATGGTGCATGAGGACCTTGTGAGAGCGGAAGTAGGACCTTATCACGTCCTCGCCCGTTATTTATTAAACGGCACTCCCGGATTTTAGAAGACTCTTCTTGTAATCTGGAAACACTTCCGAAGTGGTGCGAAGGACAAGAGGAGTTAAAAATCGAAGGCAGTGGACTTGGTACAAAGTCTTCACAAGTTCTTCTGTCTTGGTACAGAGAGGGCCTGTTGCGAGTGCGTAACAAGATAAACAGTATTTTATAACGGTGGTTTTCCAGTTTACAAGGTGAAGTTTCCCTGATGATGGTTGTGGCTGTCACCGAAACATGTCGGAATATAAAGTGATTTTATAACTGTGTAAAAATCACTAAATATACGGTGCATATTGTTGGAAATTCATAGACAATACCGTGATAATCAAATGTACGGTATAAATAAAGATGTGGCACAAGCGGGAGTTAATTTGCGCTTTACAACGTCCCTGTGTTAGTCATACTAGGACACGAAATAACGGTTGTATCAGGGTGGCTGGTGTTAAGGGTAGTAGAAGGTAGACACCCACCATCGCAAGCACTATCTTCCTTTATTTGTCTCAACCCTGTCTTTTCAAAGAGATGAAATGTTGAATAGAGCAATACCTACGCCGTCTGTTCTGTCTTAAAACCTAAATTGCCCGTATTTTCTCTCTCCTGACTTTATTTCCGCACTGAACACATCACACACGATAATTCTCACCGTGCCAACCAATGCTCAGTGTATACGCACATTTTCGGCCTTTTATGCATATACCCAGCTCAGCTCTTCAGAAACAAAACAAAGGATTCAGAGAACAATGGAGCATACTTAAACGGGCAGGAACAAAACAAAACTCTTAAAAAATAAACTCCCCTTCCGTATCGTAAAAAGAGTAGATAAGTGTCCTAGTCTGTCATTTCCCAGCAGTTGTGTAAATAGGTTCCTTTCCCACTGAGGACCAAATTAACTGCTGCATAATATGAAACTCTGCGTTATTTTAAACGGAATAACAAACAGTAGTAATAGAAGCATCGCTGTCACCAACATCGCCATTGTCATCGTCTCCGTCGCCATCATTGTCATCATTATCAACGCCACGATATTTTTTTTCTGTTATGATACTTGATGCATCAAGGCGTGTGCATCATTCCTGTTCGGTTCTAACGACTGGCACAATTACGGTGTTACTTAAACACAGTACTTTTCCAACCAGTGCACTTTAACCCGTATCTTTACATTACACCACGTATAATGTTTTCACATCTTGGTCCAACATGTTTCGATCCTGTACGATCATCATCAGGGACTCGTTCGAAGTTAAAAATTGAATAACGAACGAGTCCCTGATAATGATCCTACAGGATCGAAACATGTTGGACCAAGATGTGAAAATGACGTAAGTGTTGTGATGTAAAGATATTGAATACAGTGCATTGGTTGGACAAGTACTGTATTTGAAAAATCACCATGCACGGGATGAGCAATATAAAGTTTACAGTATTCCTTCTTCAAAATTTCGACAGCGCTTTAACTTCTTATGAAGATGTATAAATGTATTCTTCATAGCGTACGTTCTTTCCATACTGTTGTTTAATGGACTGGAATTTAGAGTTTTCTACGAATTCCTTTGTCTGTATTAGACATGCTTATAATTTAAGTCTTTGATGTGTTTGTCGTTTATCAGTAGTAATGGATGTATTTACTGACTCCTTACGTTAGCACGTTAATAAGGCTCTAAACAGTTGAAGAAAAATATATGCGTTTAAAGTCTGGTCTACACATCCCGTTATGACGCGGTCTATAAAAGGAGAGTACAAGAACCGACAATCACAAATCATGCACATTTTGTCTGCGTAATATTTTCGCCTGAAGACACAATTTGCTGTTTAGCGGAAACATACTTTTGAAGCAAACGGAAAGAACCCTCTCAAAAGAATATTTTGCGCTAGTTGAAAAAATCGAGGCGTTATGTAACTTCGCCAACGGAAATTGAAACTTTTTTAGGTCTAAAAACCGGAGGATAGAAATTAAAATACATTGTTTTTAAGACAGGAGTACTATTTTAAACAGTTGTTTGCGTATAACTCGGAGTTATCTCGTGTTTCGGTAAGAATTGAATTGAAACCATTAAAAAATTTTCTGTAAAATAAAAATATCTAAAACCGATTCATGAATGTTATTCTGTTCTATGTACTTGCCTTAATACAATTTTGTAAATACAGGTACATGATGATGGCCTTGTCAGGCTGAAACATGTACTGTTATTTTGATAATAATAAACGTTAAAAGGTTAGTTTTTGTGTTCTGTTCTTGTAACTTTCCATCTAAAATACATATGTTTTACGGAACACGGTTTGGAAACTATTGCTGTGCTGTATTCAGGGCTACAGAGAAGGTGTATAAGAATTATGTGTAATGTTGGCAGCATTTCAGTGCAGCAAGCTAAATTTTCAAGTGCACCTGACTTCTTATTTTTCATTTAAAAGTGAACGTACCTCTGCCACTTGTCTTCGCTCTTGAATGCCGTCTGCACCCTCATGCATTCACAGTGTCTCCTACATTATACCAGCAGACAGAAGGACAGAAGTTTCAGCTTAGGATTTGACGTCGTTGTCTAAAAGTAAGAAGATTAGGGAAAACAGATTGTTTTAATGCGTTCTCACGTATAAATAGGGATGCTGTATACACACACAAAACACCCCTCATTCTTTTCTTTGTTCTTGTTGCTTTTCTTGAATATTTTACTTCTATTTTCTGTTCTAAAGTAAAACTTAAATAACATTCGCACAAATACAGCTTTGCGCTTTAGGAATCTAGCGCATGCTGTTTCAAGAACGTATAAAGCTTTAAGCAGGGGAAATTCTCACTGCACTTCATTTTAGAGTCCTCTTTCCTTTATTTTAGTCCCTTCTCACACGCTTACTCACCCTCATTGCTTCATTGAAATAGGACTTGAAAATGGAACAAAAATACGAAAAATCCGTTATTCTATGAACAGGACCTTCGCTCTTAGCAGACTGTGATCGGATATATGGAAATTTTTAATCCATTCCTTTAGAATGCAACCTGTTTACATGCATCTGACATGCATTTACGTAGAATTTATTTCAAGAAGCTGTCCTTGTTTTTCAAGATTTTTGCCTCGCAAAGTAGCAATCGAACTGCGAATTTTGAGTTCCTTACAGCAGTGTTGCAGGGAGTTGAAGGTACTGGATTTTCATGAACACAGACACTATTTTAATAACTTATAATTTGAAGGTCCGAGTCTTCCTTGGTAAACCTCGTCGACTGGGAAATATTTGTCGACGTTTAGAAGAAAGTGTCTTTACCTTGGGAGTCCTTCGAAACGTCGGTAACTCTTTAGTAGTCTACACGACACTGGTAAACACGGTAATGAATTTCCGGTTCCGTAAAGTGCGGAATATTTCTTGACTAGCTGGGATTGTTTGGCTGCTCAAGAAGGACATACTCCTTGCAATTGCTAGGGGTTTCAGTTTACTACCGTAGTGTGAGAGCTTTCTGTTTGATTTCTAAAGAGAATGAATGTGCCAGAGCAATTCAGAGAAGATTAAGATATTATCTTATCACATGTTGTTAGTAAAAACTGGTGATTTAAGAAATGTTACGGGTTCCCAATCTGTTGCCTGTCAAAAACAAATAAAGTTACTGTTCATAAAATTTCCTGTTTTGATAGTATTTTGCCTGTCGAATTTGATTTCAATTCTGCACACTTTATGCAGAGAACGCTTAATAGAGGACATTTTTTTCACTGTATAATTACATACCTTATTACGTATTTCTTTAATGAACAGTCTCATAAGGTGATGAGAAATTAAAAAAAAACACGGTTTAGGAATTCAGAAACTATCAATATATTTGAAACGCCTTTCAACAAAATCTCTAGATTGGAGCTTTCGAATTCTGCGCTGTCGATATGGAAGCCTTGTAGGCTATCTGAGTTCTCCGCAAAACATTTAGAAATAAAAGAAAATAGGACTTCTGATAATGTTTCATAATGCCATCTCTGACGGATGCACAGCCACACTGTAGCTACATAGTGGCAGGTTGCAAACGAGGTTCTTTCCCCCACAAGGGATGAGAAATTTTAATGCTCGTTACTTTCTAATATATTTTGCTTGCCTATTGCCGCCATGTACATTAGCACAAGAAGGAACGTATTTGTTACAGGGAATCCAAATTCAAGTCTCACAAATTTCTAAGATCCTTAAAAAACTGCACTGACTCTTGAAACTATTGCTGTCTGAGTCGTCAGATCATGAGGCACCTTTAGGTAATTGCCAGCGTTCCGGAGAAACCTGCTGTTTTCGTCTTCTGGATATGAGATATCAGAACTGGAATGTGGGTTATTTGTATATGTTTATGTTATTTGTATAGTTGAATTCTACCGGGAACACCTCAAGAATAATCTCAAATAGTTTGCTTTCAATCGTTCATTTTTTTTTTCATTTATAACTCACGCTCCAATGTCCCAAACTAAAAGAAACCAATAAAGCGGATTTTATATTAGAGCGCATTTTATTGTGGACAACATCTGTTACAATGACTGGATTCGAAATGCAAACTGTGGAATAGAAGGCTATCCAATTACGGTGTAAACGGTGTGTCATATGCTAGAGCGTATTGGTGCTGCATGGAGTCCATTTAGAATCACGGTTATGGCAGAGGGACGAGGGTTGTAAGCAAAATCCTAACCGTATAATGTGCATGTGACTGTCCAACATTTACCCATTGTCCTCATTCTGTCTCGCTCTTCCGTTATAGCTTTTCTAAAAGTCCCTAGGGTCGTCGAGTCCGTCAATACCGCTTTGTATTCTGGATAATGAAGTTCGGATGTGACGTTGCGGGGCACAGCGCTTTACATTTGCCCTTGAAATATTAAGCTAACAAGTCCAATGTCATGGATTTTCTCATTGCTGACACAATCCATTAATCACATAATTGTTTATCCCTTGACAAATATTTGTCCCTAATTAAAATATTCCTTCCAAACGTGTTAACTTACTCTCTGTAGTAGAAACAGTAAAATATTGCGCTTGAAATCGAGAAAATATTTTTTCCAAACATTCTGTTTGAGAGTGTACATATTTAATAGGCTAGTAGTAGTGTGATTTGTTCCTTTATACACATTTTGTATCAGAAGGCTGACACGTATTTTTTCATAACATTATGTAATGTAATGTGTATATATATACATATACACATACATGCATATACAATATTTTACAGCACATCTCTCTCAAATACTTGTAAGTAGCAATTCTCTTCAACATTCTTCCTTTTTTGTATTCGGGTTGTTATAATCTGTTGTCATTTATAAGACGTGGTATTAAATGTGCAATGGTTATTTTACACCAGTGTATTGATTCCACTTTTATTAAATGACTTCTAATAATAAGTCTCTTAATACAAATATTGGTTACACAGCTATTTATTATATGTAGTAAATTACCTATCATGTGTTCATGTCAGTCTTGCATCCATATTGAAATGACGTATTTTTCAAAAGCAGCAACAAAGGAAGAACCAGCAGAATTAGTTACGACAGTTTGCAAGTTCAACTTCGCACGCTGCCGCTCGGTTATTCACTTCACATAAGTGTAGACTGACATTATTCCTTTCATTTTTCAATAAACGGAGTCTTACAAATGAATGAGAAGTATTTGGAATTAAAGTGTAGACCTCAATGAGGTCTATAAATTTTTACGTAAAACTTCTTCGAAACATGAGGGACAGACTTATTTTAAATCATTAAATGCTTTAAGAAGTACATAAAGTTAAATGAGAGCTTAATGTAAATCGGTGTTATATTTGACCAATCAAAAATTTCGCGACAACCCTTGCTGCAAGACACCTAGTAAACAGTATCATAGAAACCTTTCTAGTATACGAAACTGTCTGTTTCTAGTAATTTTAGAGTTAATTATGGACATTAACCTTCACGGTACATGGCGTAAGTATGTCTGCTCTTAATTCCAAAAAAAAAAATGCATCTATGTCCTGTCTTCGTGACCTGAAACGACCTAAGTTTTTTTTACAATTACTGAAGTCTTGTTAATATTATCAACAAGTTCTTCGTCATGAAAGTATTTTATTTAATCTTCCCACGTAACTGGATAATCCAAGATAGAGTCAGACTTCGCGGTAGTAGCAGAAAGAGGAACACTTTAATTGAACTTAAAAGTCTTTTCAAATCCTGGCAATTTCTTTACAATTCGTGGCTGCACAAGCGGTCACTGAAACGTTAAACCTCATGAAACATATATTACATGACCAGTAACACAGACAGTAACAAATGTCCAAAATAAAAATATGGAAACACGTATTTTTGTAGTTTTTGATCTTAGCTTTTATGGCCTATGTCTGATATGAACCTTAAGTGTGCGGGATCTATTCCGTTTGTTTTTAAAGCATTCCAAAATTAAGGAGCACAGTGTAGTCGCCATTTCAAGGTACACCCGAAGGTCGCTGTTGCACCTGTGTCATACTAAGGGGTTTTTGCACAAAATATATGAACAACGAAGACGCAATCTGTTCGTCCTTCCGCAGGTTCCAGTGCATTAAGAAGGCACAGTAAAAGTGAAGAGGTAGATTTCAGTTTAGTTTGAATCGATCAAAAGTTGAAAAGTTTAATGGAACATAAAATCTTTTTTGTAAGGTAAACTGTAGATTTCCTCGAGACAGAAATTTTTTATTTATAATTTTAGTAGTTGATAAATATTGGTATTTAACGAAATAAGAATTTTTTAAAATTTTCAGGTATAATATCGGTGACAGGACTGGGTTTATTTTAATACACTTCTTTCTGTAATATGCGAACATTAGCAGCAGCATTTCAAGCAAAACCTCTGAAACATATTTGAAAAATATTCGCATTTCTTACTTCATTGTCTTGTGGTGTAAGGAAAGGTAGTCCTACCAAATGACTAGCACTATGAATACGTGCTTTTTCCTCTTCTTGTCAAAGGACGGCAAAGCAAATAAAAGAAGGATGACTGCCGTGTTGTAGGATTTATTATTATTATTATTATTATTATTATTATTATTATTTAATGCCGTGGTACTTCGGGGAATTTCATTCGCCTTCCAGCTTCCCAGTGTAATTTTACAAGTATCTGCTTATCCCCAAAGTTGCAAGCGATTCAGTCTGTCGCCAGATGCTGTCCCTACACTCTATGTGCACCTGTAGGTATATGTCTGTCACTTCGCTGAGAGTAGTGTCGCTTTGTACAGAAAAAAAGCATAAGTATAGATACATCTCCTACAATTTACAGCAACAGTTCAATTATTTCGTCCAGAGGTAGACAACAATAAAACGCCCTCACGGCTAACTTATCGTGGCGTACTATACAGTAGACTTTATTGGCATCCCGCCGCTGGTCATTCATCTTCATCATTTGCACCTAACGGCCGATGAGCGTTAACAGTTAATCGTCTGTCATGAGAAACTCCATCTCCCTGACACCCAAACTGAAAATGAAGACTGTGGAAACCTGTGAATTATACAGCCAAGACCTGCAAAGGTTTGTATTATTCTGTAGAAAATAGTCTCTTAAGCTGCATGGTAAATAAGAGGAAAATAGGGCATCGTAAAATTAGCGTTTTGCTGACGCACTCTTCACTCTGCAATCATTTATTGGTAAAATAAAGGAATTTTTTAAACGTTCCATCTATTTATATATGTTAAGCACAAGCTGGGAATTTATCGAAAAATGTTATGGGAAATTTTGAAGAGTCATAATGCGTATTTTGAACTGTTAGTGTCCTTAAGGACCTACGTAACGACACCGAAGTAATGGTAAAAGTAAATTACCCTGGATTCTCAGAATCAAAACCAATAGGTAGGCAAGTCACAGGGGTGTGCTCTCTATATATGTGTGATATATTAAGGACATGACTGATGACTGGAAAAAGCAGGATATTTGGGTGATCAATGTCTAAAGGAACGCTACAGAATAAACACAAAACAGAACAGAGCAACTACTTTTGAAAACTATGAAATTTCACTACTATACAGCGTTTTTATAGTCCAAGAGTAGAAGAGAACTTAGAGAACCAGAAAGAAGAGGGTTCCAACAGCTTGCAGTCTCTGAACGGATACCAACGGCATTATTCTTGTTGCAGTAGTAAGACGAAGAACAGGATAACAAGGAGCAGGTGCCGAAAACAAGTGGCGTGACGTTAAGTGCGTAAAATGGAGGCTTTACTGTCCGTGTAACGCTTTATAACTTGAGAGAATATTGTGTGTAATTTTACTGACAGGCACAAATTTTAAACTTTAATGCTAGTGATCAATATCATTCATGCCACTTGACAGAAGAAGTTTTAATAACACAACCCTGCACACTTAGCCTCATCCATCTACTTCTGCCCTCTTCCTCCATCACAGCACATACAAAAAACGCGTATTCTTACAGTTGACACATATTAATTATGCCATGTTTGAACTATAGACGATGTTTGATTATCATTTTGCCGTTCTATAAGCTCTGTAATACAATGCAGATGTCACCACTCCCTCGCTGTTACTCCAATCCATCCCTATCTCCCCCTCAGTCCAATTTGCCGTACCTCCCCTCTGTCTAACAACGCACAACCATTCCATCCCTTTTAATAAACGACTATGCTTGCATCTACTCCATGCAAACCCAATTTATTGATCGCCATACACAATTCCTTGCTGAATTCTCTTACCAAATCTCCGGATATTTTGGTCTGATAATCCGCGTTATGGGCCAGAGTGTTTGCGGCCAGCGTCCTCCATAGGCTGTCTGCATTGTGCATCTGGACCTGGAAAATATGTAACAAATGACTGGCCGAAATACCTCTCCCTTGCTGCCTCTCCCAACGGCTTGATCTTACAATCTGCTTTATCGGCTTGCGGGCTAGGGTCATACACATCTGTCAAAGGTGGTCAGAATTTCGTATCTCGAAACGGTGAATTTGTTACCACATAGACTTGTATCTGATAGCCAGTTCCTTGTGTGCTACCGACAGCGATAGGCAAGGCATTGGTCACGCTCCCTCCGCATTATCGCATTTGATGTCCGTGGATTAAAGCCCGTTTAAACTATCAGCCTTTCTCGTACTGGCGACCACATCATGTCTGTTTAACTGTAAAATCATCATCATCATCACGTTATTGTACTCCCTCAGCGAATGGCGCTGATGTAGACTGTAATGTGAGTGTATTAACCCTTTAAAGACGAAGCGTAGCTGTTTTATAAGGACTCAGTGCGTACAGCGCTGTAAACACTGTCCACTTCGGTTATAAAAACCAGTCTCTTAATGTTTTATAAGGCAAAAGTTGCTGTTTGTTCTGAGATCCGTACAAAACACATAAACGCAATGTGGGCACCACGTAGAATTTTTTAATGTTAAACCTGGTGGTACGTAAAGTTACCGCTAGGCTTTAAAAGGTTAAATAAGCAGGTGCAGACAGATGAAAGAATTTCTCCGGGTCTGGAGTTGGGAGGAAGGTTAAACACTACTCATAACATTTTAACAATGCGTGATTTCAGGCTTCCGCCGTGAGGTAGATGAGATATACGCTCTTCTGGGATATTACGCAGCGTTGAGTAGCAATTCTGTACCGACTTTTCGGAACAACTATCGGTCCCACGTTCAAGGCCAAGACTTCTTTTTCCTTGAAGATGGAACCGATAGGTTGTCCCGAAACGTTGGTACAGAACTGCTACTCAATGCTGCGTAACATGCCAGAAGAGCGCAGATTTCAAATTCTAACAAGTCACTAGATAGTAACAGGAATTCAGGCTTGGATATCGAAGAGAAGGAAAGACTGAGGCGCAGATTCTAGGTTGGCATTGAAACGGATGTTACAAGATACAGCGCGAGCATGTGGGCACGTTGTTGACACTTCGTTTCCATTAAACATGCGGGATTTCTTTCTAAGGTGAGGAAGTGTCAGCATACAACTTACACTTAATTCAGTTAATTCTCTGAAACCCCCATCTCTGTGCTATCAAGTCGCGATGGCAATGCTTAGAAGAATATTATACTTGGACAACTCAGGCCACGATGGTGGAAACAGCAGTTACTCCTTACTCTACGTCAGTAAGCATAGAGTGATCGACGTCGCGTCCTATCCCAAAAGACTTGAATCTTTGTCAGCACTGCTGTGAGAATACCAGATGTCTTATTTGTTTTCGGTGTTCATTTGAGCGTTGTAATATGAACAAATATCGTGCCAAACTTTCATTACTTGTATATTTTTTGGTAGATGTTTCTTTTTCAAGTAAGAATGCTTGGCGTTAAAAGTGGTCGCTCGAACAACAGGCCGCGAAACATTTATTATTGTTCATAGAAAGGATTATTGCCGTATTGTTATAAAGAAACTGGTTTTGAAGCTTAATTTTCGTGCTAAACAACTAACAGAGCTTCTGACATTTTCCATACCAAGCTGTTAGTGTGGGGTCTCTATTGGAGTTACCTTGATAATTTAAAGACAATTTGTAATACTTTGTTGTGGAAAGATTTTAGTTCGTTGAAGTGTATTTTTGCTGTGTACCCCAAGGCAGGGTTTGCTTATGTTAGTGTTTAGCCGATTTGTAATTTAGAACGGCTTAGTACCGGGATGATACTGGTGATCGAGGACTTACTAAGGTAGAATAGGGCTGGTTAGCGTTACAGAGTTACCTGATGTGAGAGCTGTCGCTGCTGTCGAGTCGAGGATGAGACCAAAGTATTTCATATGTTGTGTCCAGTTAATATTTCTGCAGGTACGTTTGAGAGAGGCTACGTCACTGGGGCAGCGATTCATATCTTTTTGAAAATAGTGTTGCTGAGCATACGTTGACGTTGTTCGTGCTGAACAGAGAACGCAGTACATCTGCATTATAAAGAATAGTCTCCTAATAATGTTAAGGGACGTAGTAGGTATTTATTGCCTAAACCGTACGTAAAAGTTAGTAGGCTGTTTGGGCCAAATGGTACATAGACTTATCAATTTTCTTTGTAGTTCGATCAGCCGATATTTGCTTCATGTTACTCAGTTATATCTATTTTATAACACCCTTTCCTTCACATAGGCACACACATTATTGTGATAGTCATTCTGCAGTAAGAATCGGATCCAGTCTGTTAGCTCAAACTGGTCGCACCGGGGAACAGTAGCTGTCCAGCGTTCTTATTGCTTTGTAAAACGTGCCCCAATCACACGCACACCGCGCGCCTCCCCAGTGCCATGCACATTCTATTCAGGCTCCAGAGGGAATAATCTCCGATTGGGAGACATCGATTTCTTGCTGATAGGGCTGCTCGAATAGTTTGCCACATTTGTATTGCTGAGGTGAAAAATTATTCCCGGGACTCGTAACAGAGTGGGTGTGGTACAAAGGTATAGGCCTGTTATCACACGTACTGTGACGTGTGTAATACGGAAGGGCTGGTAACAGCTGTTCTTTTTCTGACATTTAGTAGGGTTTGTAAGTTGCATATAAAGTTACAGGAAGAGTGTCCTCACCATATTGCTTCCTTTTACTTTTAATTCCGGATTAAACGTTTAATCCTTTGAAAAAAAAATGCTTTTCCGAAAGAACAGTGCTTTTTTGTTAGACTCCTAGGCCTGACCTCCGTGTTTTTTGATGAAGGTAGCAGTGGGATGGCGATGGTTGTTGAGCACTTGTGGAACGATGCTGACGGGAAAAAAAACTACGTATTCGGACAGAAACAATTTCGAGTGCCCCTTTGTCCATCTAAAATACTTAGTGGGGAGACCCGAGAGAGGACCCGGCTATCCGCGATAACTGGCTGGCGACCGACTCAAATTTGTCGCGGCCGTTTGAATCATGACATTGAATACAATTGTATATGAAAACTAATTTCATGTCTCAGAGAAAACAAACATCGTGCCCATTACAAACAGAAGCCGCTAATTATGTTTAAGGAAATTATCAACCTTTGGCGTTAGGCGTTCCTTACGTTGCAAAAAGGACCACAGAATGTAAACAGTACCTCCGTTCTTCTGTCACCTCATATCGGCAGCTGAAATTCTCGTCGGGTTTTCATTATTTTTGGTATATGAGTTCTTTACAAAACCTTGTGGATTAAGCGCGAGTTTGTGAACACGGGCCCGCTGACAGTCATACTTTAATTGAAGGCATGAATTAATTTCGTTCCGCGTTTTCGATATTTATGGGTCAATTTGGGTAGAAACCGCTATAGAACATATCCATATAATGCCGCTCAAAACTGTGGGTTTCACAGAAATCAGTACAGTAATAAAAACTTTACTGAAGGGCAAAATCGTGTCTTGGAGCAGCCAAAGCTAATACCGAATTTTGAGGTCAAGTGGGTGGCACTGTTACATTGTATCAGGCAGGTACATTGGTTAAATTGCGGGCCTTAATAAGCCTTTTCTGATATTTTTGTGATTTCTCCTATTCTCTCCTATAAATAACGTGACAGGTCTTCACTCAAGTAGTGACCGCTTCGATCTACATGGTTTCCAGTTCTATCTTTACTAATCATATGATCCTTCTTCCCAGTATAAATATATGTGTGTCTTATACATATTGTGTTGTGTTACAAGTACAGAAAATAAAAATATTTAAATAAAGAAGATGGCTCGCGTTTCCAAACAATAATAATAATAATAATAATAATACCTGAAAAGCACATCATGGAACTACAGAAAATAGCTATATTGGTCACTGCGCGCACACTTCGTAATGCGATAATATAGAAGTACAAATCTTTTCTCATAGGAAATAACATTTCGTGTACAAAATATTGTAACCACACAATACTTGCAACATTATATACTCTAGAAACACGGTTTTCTCAGGTATCTAATGTGCGCACCCTGTATAAACCTCATAAAATGTAATAGACAGCGGCGGCTTGTAGTCTGACTTGTTATGTTGTTCACACCAGAGGACGTAGCGACTCCAGCGTCTGACAGATTCAGTCAACCGTCAGACGGCTTCGACGAACGCATATCTATAAGAGGATTCTTGTTGAATTTCCAACGAACCCTTCCTCTAGTATAATAGAGTATATTTATGTAACAGTCGAGATCCTCTTGTAATTTTGTCTGGACGTTTTTCGACATTAGAAAAGGAGAAGATTTGTGTGTTTTAGTTCTTATAGTGTTAAGCGGCTGTAGAAGGAACTGGCGTACCATTACGTTCCCCATTTTCTTAAAACATAGATAAAGATTCGACTTCGCTCTCTGATTTGCAAAAACCAAAGTAGTAAACACGACAGTTGCGGCGTATCTGCTGGTAATAATTTGTTATCATGCTTTCCTGTTTACCATAAGTACAGTTCAGACACTTGATAATTCTTCGCGTGTATTCCAATAAAATAATTTAATTTCCTATTCTGTGGCGAAAGAGGCGCATTTCTCGATGTAATTTAGACCCTTGTGACTCATATAGTTCATATCAATTATTTAGGAATGTTATTATTTGCGTATATGAAAGATATCAAATTACACATACCATATTGAGTAAAAAATTACCTGTAAAACAAATTTTATGTGCAACTTGCATGGTGTGTGTGTGTGTGTGGGGGGGGGTGTAGCATCCACGTTCAGTTTATTATTATTTGATTATCACTGGTTAGGGAGGGAGCAACAGTACTGTGTAAACACTGGTTTGTGACTAATTAATGACCACCCGGTACAACGGTTTGTTTGTATTTTATTATTAATAAACTTGTCGTTCACTGAGGCATGTTGTTACCAGGCAACCGTATCCAAGCTAGGGCTTTCCGCATGTTAGCACTAATACAGATTTGCCTGCCCATAGAATGTGAAGCTGGAATGTAGGCACACTAAACAGCCTGGACTGTAGTTTATGCGCAGTCTGCTCTTCGATATGTTGCCGATAATGACAGAAAACATGAAAGTGGGTACTCCAGTTGTGAGCACATGGTCGTAGATTTTCCATACTTTTTTTTTCTGTGTAGAGTCCGATTTCCCTCTTCCCTTTTTTTTTAAACAAAGAACTTTTCAAAAAAAAAGTCTCTTCTGAGGGTTGTCACCTTTAAGTGGTGAAGGGAAGTGTTTAACTGAAGGGGCCATAAAAAGTGACCCAAAATTAAGTTAAGCAAAATGATATTATATTCTGAGTAGGTGTGGAAGGCTTATTGCTTCCAGTCAGTTTGTAAAAGAGACCAAGGTAGGCCAGTTATGAGTTATACATTGAACAAGGAGACTCACCATTTGGGAAAATTCGTTCGTTTCGTAGTCCTTCCATCTTATACCTACTTGTTCACAGTAGGTGTAGAGGGTTTTGATTTTACACCTAATCACACTCAAACACATACTACATTCGGTAGGACTCCTCTGGACGAGGGATCGGCCCGTCGCAGAGACCTCTACCTGACAACACAAACACTACAAGAGACAAACATCCATGCCCCGGTGCGATTCGAACCCACGATCCCAGCAAGCGGTCGGCCGCAGACCTACGCCTTAGAGTACGCTGCCACTAGGATCGGCCTGGGAAAACTTTATAAAGCTAATATGTAGTAAAGTTGTTTGAAACATATTATCTTTACATTATTATTAACAGTTAACTGATATTTTGGCCACTCTGTGTTACACCTACTGGTCTACTGGTAGGTCTAACCTCGTCAGTCGAGGCACTGCAGAGAGGTATGAGGAAAATTTTTGTACACAAATCATAGACACATCGTTACTGTTCTGAATACTTGAATATTGTTTTTTCAACACGGTGAAAATCCGAAACGCATGACGAAATTTGGGTTCACAGTTACCATGCTACGTGATACACCTTTACAATATGTTCCATGTTCGAACTGGTGTGAATATATATTCAGGGCAATCATAAAGCCGTAGATATAACAAGTACGGTGGTTTTAAACATGTCATAAAACAGACAGGCACTTATCTGAATGTGGTATGTACTCTACTGCTAATTAAAAAATAATGCTGACAGGTATTAAAATTGTGATTGATTGTTCCTGTAATCCTGGCACTACTCTCCATTGATTAAAGGTGGCGAATCCATTAGTTTTAAAGACACGTATTTACATCGCTACCAACTGCAACAACATTATTTTTGCTTTTTGACAATTATTAGGATGATCGAAACAAGACGAATTAGATGGGCACAAGTGAGAAATAAGCAAAGGAAAATGCATACAAAATTTTGGATTAAAAACCTGAATTAGATAGAATACTAAGAAGAATAAGGCATAAATAATATTGAAATGGCTGTTAGAGAAATGGAATGATAAGTGAGGACTGAATGGCGACTAATAAATATTTTTATGCCTCGTTACCCGTTTTTCTTTCAAGTTTCAGTATGCAGATTCACAACACAGCCAGACACGCCCAACCGCAGAATTGCCACTAAAGATTACGGGGAAGAGTGCTGTGAATGCAAACATCTGTGTGCATGGAAATGAGGAAGTCTGTTAGGCGCGTTTGCATAATTGCCAAAGTATTATTACTGATATGACTAGCTAAAGCTATCGCAAAGGCACTGTAAGAATATACTTTTGTTTACAGTGTGTATAGTGTTTTTTGATAAAACCGTGTTGCAGAACTGAAACTGTGTCGCAGTAAAACAAAATTAGGCGGGCTGTTTTTTTCCCCCCCTCTGGCTCGGAATATCCAACTCTAGTGATGCTGGCAGATGTATAAACCCTCCGTACGGCGTGATTGTGGTCCTGTGATCAAGGATTAGGCTGTGTGCTGATGTGGCGCTTTATCACTACCAAATTACCTGTCAGGGATTTATTCTCCTCGCAATCATTTGGTCATGTCTTTCTGGTATTAGCCTGGTATTAACCTTGACGTTTAACCGATAAAGGGCTCTAGCTTCTTGCTCGCGTTTATTTAATCCTGGATTTTAGAATTAACGTGTCATCCGTTTCTTCAACATTTCAGCCGAAATGGTTCCATGTCTTAGACCTGTCTTCGTTTTAGTTTAACGATGAGTGAGAAAGGGTGTATAATTTAGTGTATTGTTCCCGACAGTAATCTCGTTGCACAGTTATCACGGGGTGGGATTTAAAAACTAGGGAATTAAAATTTAGTCTTCAAAATATTGGTATGTGCTTTACAAGATATATTCATTTGCTGTAACCAAACGAATGCATTCTGACTCTGTGGAAACAAAGGTAAAACCTTTTGCCATACTTCGATTATTAAGCGACTAAATCTGTGAAGGCGAAAACATTGCAGCTAATCAGCTTTTATCTGGCCGTACAGCCAGAATTGTTGTTTAGTGTCAAGTCTTATGTGATGTTAGGCATTGTCGACCGAAAACAGTTATGGACGTTTCGGAGGAGTTTACTGCCTCCCTTCCAGAAAGTGTAGCTACTCCTATTGCAATGCTAAGTGCTGAAAAGCGAGACATCTCTCTCCTCTGAGATGTTGGTAGGTGTTTACCAGCAGACACGGCGTAAGAGGGCAGAGTATTTGCTGTGTATGAAGACGTCTGTGGCGCCCCAGCTAGCAGAATGCATTCTATTGCGATCTCAACGTATGCTCAGCTTTCTAGGCCACTGCTTGTCCCGGCAGTGCGTGTAGGCCCAGAGAGATCCACTCCAACATGGAGTTTGCGGATGTTCCAAATGTCGTATTTTTTATTTTAGATAGTTCAGTGTCCTGTACTTTTAATGATTTCTCTTGAATGTTTTAAAACGGATCACTTAAAATGCCTGCAGTGCTTTCGGCCGAAATATGTACAACTTAGCGTAGTAAGACAGCATTCTCTGCGTGTTTCGATACTGCCAAAGTACCACCACCTGGTCACGCTTATCTAACATAAAGCAAAAGTACTTAACTGCGTAATTTTTATTTTTTTCGTTTATGTCTCACAGATTGCCTTATTTTACGCAGCAGTATCTCTCGTTAGAGACTAACAGGCTGTCAGTCTTAGAAATTCTTCGCAGTTGATGGAAGCCGAAGAAGCGTTACCGTATGTGTAAGGCCGGGTCCACACTAAACCGACAAAAACAAAACAGAAACAAAACCGAAACAGAACAGAAACAAAAGTGAAACTACTGTCCACATACGTTCGACAAAGCGTAGGCATTCTCTAGATGTCCACGTTCCATGAACAGCTGCAGTTAAGTGAATACATCGTGTTGCGCTTCAAGGAAAATGTAGAAGATGAGGGCATATGCGTGGCTTCGGCTGGCTTTATATGCCTCGCATCACAAATATCAAAAGAAAAAAACAAGAGGCGTTCTTGGGTGAGGCTAACATTGAGTAAGCGCAAAGTAAATGGCAGTGGTGAACTGCTAATTGATTTGCGGATTGATGATACTGGATAGAGTGAAGAACTGCGATCGAGTGTCACGAATTCTTTCAGAATGTTAACTGAAGATTTCAGAATGTCAACTGAAGATTTCAGAATGTCAACTGAAGATTTCGAGAATCTGAAATGTCTTGTTGGTCAAGCAGGTTTATCTCTGATATCTGCGTTCTTTTGCGGTGTTACGCAGCGTCGAGTAGTAATCCTTTACTGACGTTTCGGGACAACGTATCGGTCCGATGAAGCATTACCCTTGAAGATGGGACCGATACGTTTCCCGAAACGTCGGCGAAGAATTACCACTCGACGCTGCGTAACACCCCAGAAGAGCGCAGGTCTCATAAACATCGCGGCGGAAGCCTGAAACCACGGTTTGTTTCTGTCACGCAGAATGCTCATCAGGTAATAGCCAAACCATTCGGCGTGGAATTGCTTCTTTGCTCCAGGGTTCTTCATTTTTTGTAAATGTGTCAGTCGCGGAGGCCGACAAGGGGTGGTCCTCCAGCTTGGGGGTTGGGCGAGGTGCTAACAAATCCTCACCGTAAAAAATTATGATTTTACGAAATAGCCTATAAAATAGGGTGCTGAGGAGGATATTTGGGCCTAAGAGGGCCGAGGTGACAGGAGAGTGGAGAAGACTACATAACGAGGGACTTAATTGTCTGTACTTATCACCAAATATTATTCGGGTGATCAAATCGAGAAGAATGAGACGGGCGGGGCGTGTAGCACGTATGGGAGAAAAGAGAGGTGCAAAGAGGATTTTGGTAGGGAGACCTGAGGGAAAGCGACCACTTGGGAGACCCAGGCGTAGATGAGAAATAATATGAAAATGGATCTTCAAGAAGTGGGATGGGAGGGCATGGACTGGATTGAGCTGGCTCAGGATAGGGACAGGTGGCGGGCTCTTGTGAATGTGGTAATGAACCTCCGGGTTCCATAATATATGGGGAATTTCTTGAATAGCTGAGAAACTGTTAGCTTCTCAAGAAGGCCTCTGCTCCGTGGATTTATTTATTTATTTATTTAGTTAGTTAGTTAGTTAGTTCTTTGGTTGTTTGGTCGGTCGGTCGGTCGGTCGGTCGGTTAGTTTCTGTCGCGGAGGTACTGCGAATTAATATTTCTAAGTTTTCTGCCTACTATCCGGAACAGTATTCAACGCATTTGATGTTTCTTTTAATGCATCCATTTTTTAAAATCTGTCCTTACAGTCCACACACGAAGGGCCCCATAACAATGAATTTTCTCTATACAATTCTACTAATTTGCAAGTCCCTTCTATACCCCACTTTCAGATCGCTATGCTGGAATCCATGTCCTTATCACAGATCTGCACACAGTGTCCAGACACGTGACGGCACAACTGCATACGTACATTGCTAAAGTTCAACTGTTGCTGTTTTGTCTTTGTGCTGTCAACACTGCGCTGACTCCGGTCTCCAGTTCGTGAAACTTAAAACAGAACACAAACCTTTTGATCTTTACCGACCGGCAACGGGACTCCGGAGAGTTGCAGAAAACACGAATATTTGCCAAGGCAAAACTGCAAAGTTGCAAAAACGCTTCATAAATGTTGCAGAATTGTTGCAAGACACCGAGTTTCTGTTTTGTTTCAGTTTTGTCAGTTTAGTGTAGACACGGCCTAAGGGCAGTCAACTTTTCCGTGTTCTAAGAGAGATTAAAAAGAGTTCATGCTTCCTCTCTTTATTCATTATCGAAGTATTCAAACATGTTGCAAATGTAACATTTTTTCTTAATTTCCTGAAATTGAAATAATTATTTTTACATTATTCACCGTCCTAATAGCTCCAGTAAGGCACGCGTCACTTTGTTGAATACCTTTGTTTCCAGCTTTATATTGTTCATATCCGTGTTGTAAATCAATGTCGGAAGTGAAGACAGACTAAACGTTGGCCAACACAGCTGATCCCGTAAGCACAACTATCATCTACCCTGATCCGAAGGAAATATGTTTTACAGTTATACTTACGATGATGTATTTCTCAATTATAACAGATTCGTCAAAGAGCCACAGATCTCCAAACCAAAATCACAGCACCAACAAATCACGCAAGAATATAGGAATAGTGTAGGAATTTTAGAGGATTTAAACATTTTAAGAAGATTTTAACAGTAGCACTAACAGCACATTCTAATGTCTTGAGTGCTTTATATAATAAAGCGATATTTTCCTTCCTGAAGATGGCAGCTCTCCGAAAGGTGTTGGAGGGAAAATAGAGACTAAAATGTAATAAATTAGTGAAAATTTTTGCATTTAGCTGGTCTTCATCTCTGAAACCTCTGTCTCTAGTTTCGTTCTGAAATTCTGCAGTCCGAGTTTCTGTATTTACTTCTATTTTACTGTAGCACACTGTTGCTTGTTCGCTTAAAATTGCCTGAATTTTTACCTTTAGTGTTCTATTATTACACTATTTTGTACATTTTCAGAGTTACATTATTTCTTTTTAATTGCTGTTGAGCATCCGTTCGTGCAGACTTGTACTACTTGCTACGAAACTAGTGTTATTTTCTTAAATCCATCTACAACATCTGAGATATGTGACCAACTCCAACACAACGTATATATACATGTATGTGTACGTTGTGTTGGAGTTGGTCACATATCTCAGATACTGAATAACCAACACAGGATGGAAAATGTTAAAACCATCTACAACAGTTTTTCAGTGTTACACCCGTTACTGGTTCTCAGTCGCTTTTCACCATATTTGCTGGTTTACTGCGTTTTTTCACAAATATTTATCATATTATAACATATTTAAAGAAAACGTCTAGGTATTATTGTCATATATGTTAGTAACATGTAAGGAATCCGTGTCAAGAAACGTACGTTGTACTTGATTACGTAACTTGGGGGTCACGTTTGAAAGATACAAACCAAATTGGAACTAATCTGGCAATTTCTGATGTAGATTCTCCTACGAATAACTTCAGTAAAGACAGGACACTTTGGAAGGTGACACGTGGAAGGACAGAGAAGTATATAGACGCATTATCAGAGGACGATTAAGGCGGCTGGTTTCCCCGAAATGTCCGTGTCCATCTACCAGACTACGTACCCTCACATCCCAGAAGACAACAGCTTCCCAGTAATATTTTGCTATATCTCTGCGTATGTTGCTATTCTTGCCAGTTTTTTTGCCGAGAAGACAAGGAGTTTGTCCCCGCTGTTAACTTGCTTTGCTCTTCTATGTCTTATTTTCTTCAAATATAGCTAACCTTTGGTATTAATACAAGTAGTTATAGAGGCACATATTGCGATAAAGATTCACATGTACGAGGTTCTTCGTAAGCAGATTGAAAAATCAAAATTCCTCACATTCTACAAAGCCAGGATCTGTGTTATTAAAATACAAGGACGCAGATTCCAACACGCTCAACTCGGTGAGTGTTATATGCTAATATACACGTCCGTGAATACAGGATTGCATGGCTCGCCATTCCGTACAAGATGATATGAAGTAAGGTGGATATGTGCCTTTATATGTGTGTGCACGAAATGTGCGAAGCAGAACGCTGAGTTATGTCTGTGAATGTAAAACAGGAGGGCATATTAATAGGACGTAGGCAGGCGTACGCTATGGAATTTATAGGCAGAAACTGCGTAGATAGTATAGCATTCCAGGAGGAAGTGGCTGGCGGTGAATGGCATGTGCCATGTATACTGAGTCAATACACAGATCCAAGTCAACTGTGCATATTAATGCACAAGCTGCACATTTATGACTAGCGGGTTGTAAATTATTTAAATGAATACAAGTCTGATAAGTATAAACGCATAGATATACAGACAGTAACTTAATATCCAATTATCTTTCACTGTCTTCTTCGAAATCAGCATCTGAAATTACATACTACAAGAAAAAGGCTGAGCTAAAAATACCAGATCTACAGCTTCGTAACTTATGACCCAAATTCTGGCGGACTTTTCTAAGACTTCTATCGATTCCTGTGTAAAATATGTGATTAATAAATTGCTTATATTAATATCTAAGTATAAAGTGCGGTCCCGGCCTGACTGCAGCGCAGTGCAGGCCGGGACCGCAGAGAGTTCACGCCTCGAAAAACAACGCGGTACACAGTCAACAGCACATTCTCACTCAAGTATAAAGTGCAACCTTAGTGTAACGACAACAAAAATTTCTCCCTGAAGATGACCCAGCAGTGTCGAAACATGTAGGAGTGCGTTACGATTGATGATAAAACTCTTTGTGCATTTGTTGGTGATTAGTGTTTTTGGCGTTAACAGTTTACAGGCAGCCACTTTTTTAGTCTTCAAGCATTAAAATTATTACTTCACATATTGCAAGCGTGCATGTGCAGAAATTTGGCACAACAGTTTGTTCTTTCCCTGTATCCTAACAAAGGTGACGTCATCGAGCCTTACGTTCCCCTAAGCGAAGTAAGCGTCATCCGTGCTGGTTATATGCCATCTCCTAGCAACGGCGCTTGTTTGGTACTTTACCACCAGAACTCAGAAAGTCTACTTCCAATTTTTCGCGAAGTTTTTACTACTGACGGTAGAGCAGTTGCTGGACTGTGTTCCCGTAGCATAATGTTCTCGTGAAAATCAGTCAGCGGGTTTACGATTTGAACTGGAGGACGAATGTGAAAGCACAAAAGCCTAATCCGTTCTTTACAGGAAAGGGAAGTACGCAATAGACGAAAGACTGAAGAAAATAAGAAAGGGTTTGATAAATGAAAAGCAATCAGAAGCAGAAACGTAGGGAGATATCAAAATGAGAGAATTCGAAGGAGAGAAACGAAAAGACGAAAAATTACTACACGCAATTTTTGGCGGATAAACCATCCTTAAACTTATTCTAGAAGACTTAAAAGCTGACGTGTCAATCAAATAAGGTTTGTATTACCCTTCATCGTTACAGTGACCAGTCGTATGGTATCCGGAACTCACGGGCCTCGATTTCTCGATTTGCTACACCTCATGCATGTGCTGTCACAGCATCGCATTCTGTAGTATAAAAGTATACCGTAGCCGCAGCAGAAACTTTACCGTACCCTCGCTTAAGACGAACACCCCATTTACATAGTAACCAGTGTTTCAGATTATACCCCCATGACGAGGGTAAATTAACCTTCAAGTGTATCCTATATTGGGGGGGGGGGTTAGTCATTTTGCATGATGGATCGGTTGCTGACTCTAACTTACATATTGCTGTGACGTCACTGAACACCACAAGTGCGGCTAAGGGTCTCTCCACTCAATATCCGCCCCTAAAACAAGTTACTTGAGTCTGGCACCTGATGTGACTGACAGAATGTGAAGGTAAATGATGGAGGCTTATGTTTTACGTTTCAAGGAAGAGTTCACTTACACACCCGGTGTTTAGTTTGCACTGCTAACCGTCAACATGGTGTCTACTGCGTAACGAAAACCCCAGTACGCGACAAACACTGGCTTGGTGGTCTGTACACTCTATGATCCGTTCAAACTTGACACGGCCACTTCGAGTCAGAAGTTAGTATGGGTACTTCGTTTTAATCCAGCACACGTCACGTTGATACCCGGTGCTTCTTGATCTCATGAGATAGATTTTAATTGAAAAAAAAAAACAATTGTGATTTCAGGGAACACGACATTTAATTAAAGAACACAAACATTTCAGGTTGTACTTCACAGTAAACACATCTCGGATGAGTTACAAGTAAACACAGATTAATACTGTGTGAGTAAATATTGCCGTTTATTGTGACACTGACTCGAAAATATAAATGTATTGTGGGGGGAAATGGAGAGCTTTGTAAATGTTTAAGGTGGAAGTACATACATACACACACACACACACATATATATAATATATACATACACACACATACGCTGTGGTTTCAATTATTTAGTAAATAATGTTTTCCGTGATCCTTAAAGTGTACGTCAACTCGGAGAATGATTCTGTGTAATTAATGTAAAAGATGTTAAAGGAAACATTACGCCTACGTCCGCTTTGTTGTTGTTATTGATTTACTGCAAATTAAAACATGCGGCGCCGGAGTGGTCTGTAATTATGTATTTCAAGCCTAAATTTCGTGAAACTTTTTAATGTGTTATAAAATAAACCGGGAACATGCAAAAACACACACACACACACACACACACACATACACACACACACACTCGCACTCTTCACATATCTTTGAAAGTATATTTCCTTATGAAAGGCAAGTAATTTAAAATAAGTAGTCCTAGGGATTTTATGGGAAGATTGATTATTTAGATACGAAAAAATTGTTAAGCTTTAACACCGAGAAATCAAGTTCTACACCCGTTTACGTCTGCTGCAGTAGTATTCTGCAAATAGCGAAATAAACGTGTATTTCAAAATTTATTGATTTTATATCTCTACCTTGTGGAGTGAGGTACTCTGACGCATTGCTGAATTACCTATGCTTGCTTTGTTTGTAACATATTTCCAGCCAGTGGCAAAGAGCCGGATGAAAGTAAATAAATTAAAAGAATTTTGTTTGTTCCGGTGGTAATAGGAAAGACAGGAATATATTGCTGATATAAAGAATATGAACATTCATTCTTGTGCTCCTGGTTCGTTTTCAGACTATGCTATAGGCCTATGTGATTTTCTTGCACATTTCGTTCTTCTGTGATATCACAGTGTTTAATGTGGGAGATAGGTGTCAATGTTTTGAAATATGCTGTCCCCATTCTAACGTTGATCTGAAATTCTACTTTTGTGGTTATTGGGCTGCGAAAACTAGTGATATTTCTTGAAGAATGACAACACGTTGATACTTGTACAAAGAAAAGGGTTGTTGAGGACTTGATGGACATTCATGAGAGTGTGATTAAGTAATCATGTTCAGTCTGGGCATCAGTAAAACATATGCTTTTTTCTCAAAAGTATCTATCAGTGTATCTGGGACAACCGACGATTGTAATTCGGGAAACTGTATATCAAACATAATTAACTGAGGAGGCTCTGCAAGAATACCTTATTGTTCAACGGATGAGGTACTATTCGAGTGAAGTCGAAACTTTCTTGGATATTTGGAATAAATGTACTTACCTTTAGGGAAACTACGTACTAAAATTGTATCGTCTAATGGCTGTGTCATAATCTTGTAGAAATATTTTTAAATTTTCTCTAAATGTTTGCTTGACCTTCCTAGTGTGTCCGTCCGGTGGTAGCTGTGAGTTTGCAGGGCGTTTTACTGTTTGTTCTGGACAGCTTGGAGCTGCCTCTTCTTGAGGGTTATTGCGGCTGTCAGAGTGATGAAAAGCTTTTTGTTGACGTGGTGACACGACGCATCAAGACTGATACAAACTCATGAGCAAGATAGATGTCCTCCCAGCGAGCATTTGACTGACACCGCGGCGCATCGTCATACCTTGATGCTCAGATTGCGTAAAGCCAACAATATATCGCTCCAGCAGTTTGCGGAATCTGCTGTTTGCCTGTGTGTCCGTGCCGCGACTCCCTTTTTACTTGCGTCTACTTACGATTTTCTGCGATACCAATTTTATAGGCGATAAGTTTATGTAGTACCTCTTCTCCTTCTTTGAGGCGTCATTAAAGGAATGGTATATGAAAAATACCAATCAAACAACACCACAGTAGACGCACAAGAGACGTATCAATCAAAACTTTAGAACACTGAAAATAAATGAAAAATCGCAAAAGGGTGGTTACACTGAGCAGTACGTCAATTACAAGACAAGAATAAACAACAGAACACATGAAGTAGTGCACCAAAAATAGTAATTCAAATGAAAAACTAGGAAATAAATGAGCATAGTGACTACAAAATAAGATCATTACAGCACCAACACTCACACGTGGCAGCAGAACACAGAAATGTCTAAAATTGTCTCGCAGAAAGACTTAACAAACAATAGTTTTAATACTTACGGTTAAAAATAAAATGAACGTGCATAAAGTACTAATGAAATAATTTAAAAAGTAGTTGGATTCATGTAAGAGCAAAAAAATATTTATATAATTTTAAAATATATCAAGTGTATGCAAGAAGCAACGCATTGAAGAGCTTCTTTTTAATTCTTGCCTAAATACTGCTAGGGTGATTAAATCCTGGAAACCAATATAGAGGTGCATGCAGCAGATATGGACGATATGAAGAAGACGTAAGCAATTTTAGTGGACAGATATGAAGGAAGAAGGCAGTTGGTAGATCAAACTATAGATGCAGTAATGACGCTAAGAGTGTACTTATTCTCGTGTAGGTATTATGTGAGGATGTAGAGTGGATTGAAGTGGATCAGTGTACGATTTGCCGACTACGAAACTAAATCGAGTTCCATAAAAGGGCGCGAGAATTTACTGGCAGCTTAGCGACTGTTACCCTTTGTCAAGGACTGTGCAGCATGAAGGCAGGTTTGTAGTCCTCTTGTCAAATATCTTCGGTAATTTTACAGCTGTTAGAAATCTTGAATCCCGAGCACATTGATAGGAATGTGTTTTACGAACTTAACGTATTTCGGACATTGAAAGAATACCTAATACTCTGTCAGAAAAATCTTAGCTTTCTCGTTCTACACATGCAGTAAAGAAACTGTACTTTGATATAGGTCTTTCCAAGTTGTTATCTAAGCACAAGGAATTCTCTACTATACTTCTCTTTTGACGTCATTTAGTGTCTTGGCTAAGAAGGGCGGCATTAGATAATTTAAAAATGAAAAATTGTGATATCAAAATTTGGGCTATAATACTTTCATAAAAACTTACAACATTCAATTGAAATACCGCGGTGTGAACATTTATTAGTCAGTCATTCCTCTCCTTTACCTTTCTTTCAGGCAAACGAAAGACATAAACCTGTTGTTGGAAAGTTGGTAGAACTTCAGCCGTAAATGTTTTCAACATTGGTCTCCTAGAAGAAAATAAGAGAAAGGGAAAAGATGGGGTGGGGCATACAAATTATTCTAGAAGTATGTGAAGAGTCCGCACCAACTTTCGGCAAGAGTAATTAGATACCCTGCTGCGCCATTTCCATAAGATTAATAGTTTTCCTGCGATAGTTCTATCAACACGAAGAATCGCGGGGATTTTGGTAGTAATCGGCATTACCATCACAAAGACGTCGCTGTGAGTTAGTGGGAAAATCCATGAAAACTTTTAGTAGAATAGCCTTCCTTAAATCCGCGTTAGGTTTGGTGTCGTATAACAGAAAATTACATACAAGAAATGCAAAATCTAAGGGGGGAAAACCACACAATTTGAATGTAAGTCAATAAAACGTTTGTGTGAATGACAAATATAAAGAATTTTTGAATATAAATTGAATCTCTAACGGCTGAAGTGGGCTGCAGAACTTGAGCAAATAATTTAATTCACTTAATATAAAATTTCCATAATAACCTGTGGATCTATCCAAAAATACTGAAGTCTTTCGGGAAGGAAAAAGCTTGACTGGATTTAATATTAATGATTCTTATTTATATTAAACAGATATAATGCTGAATATAGTTGGGATACCTAGAACTACTAGCTTACGTGAAAGATTAATTTACATTTATAACATAATGGAAAATATTTTATATTGTGTCAATTACATTCGTCACTAAATTGAACAAGTGTGTTTACCATAACATACATCGTTTTCGCGAAGTAACAGTCACACACTCTTGTGAAGTTAGTAAACCTACAGACTTAAATGCGTACACAGACATACTTATATGTACATACGCACGTGTGCGTGTGTGTGTGTGTATGTACACAGACACACAGACAGACAGACAGACAGACAGACACACACACACACACACACACACACACACAAAATAACCAAATAAAAGTCGTTCTTAGGTCTGCAAATATGAAACCCATTTTTTGATATAACCAGTGCTATGAATTACGAAATTACTCGTACATGCTTTTTCGATCTCCAGAGCATCAACGAAATCCCACCATTATGACTACAGAGACAGCCCTAAAAATTTGTAGCTGTTGAACTGTGATATTAATTTAATGCGACGTTTATTTTGACTTCTGTTAAGATAGGCCACTCCATTTCTTAACTGAGTGTACTTGGGTCGTATCTTATGGACTTCCCTGATCACAACTAGGGCTGAGGAAGATGGGAATCCCCTAGCTCCTAGCAAGTGCACAAAATGGACTTTAGTTTGTGGAGAAAAGACTTGACAAGATTTAAGGGAAATGAATGTCTCCAGTTCAGATGGAACACTTCCTAAGCTGAAGGGAGAGTGTGGGTTGCATCTTGCCGTTTCAGCTTGGCTAATTGCATCATCGTCTATGTGCGTGTTTTCGTCAGTCAAAAGGAAAGAGAGAGAAACGCCCAGGTCCCAAATTATAACCCAGGTAATGGAAGTAAAGCCGCGGTACTTTTCAGATAAAGCAAAATGTTCATGTGGGTGTTATTTGAATCAGACATACTTCTGTATGACAATATCGATATACTCGTATTCTGTGTGTTGTGTGTTTGTGGGTTAGCCTAACAAAGAATTTTCAACAGTCAGGGCAGATTCTGACAAACGTAATAATGTAACATGTTCCCAATTTCTCAGTTAATGCAACTTCCATTTCTTGTTTCCTTTCCAGTTATTTGAGAATTTTTTGTTCTTGAAATATTTGTTAACTGTCTTTAATTTATTTTGTCTGGCCATGTAGCAATATATGGAACTTGGAATAATGACATAAGTTTCGTGTAGTGTTTATTCCATTTGCAACGCTGAATGTGGTATGAAGTTATTCATGTAAAATATTTTCGTGACAGCAGATGTGTCCAGAGACTGGACTGAAAAAGGACTGGAACTTCACATTCCTTGTCGTGGGCGTCACGCGTAATAACATCAAAATTCACTTCATCGTCTTCCAGATTTTATATTTTCGACATACCGATTTGTTACGATTCTTTATAATTCCTATAACTGCACATTGCACATAGACGCGCAAGTTTTTAAGCACATTACAGCTGGAAACAGGAAAAATATTTTAACTAATGAGCTACATTTTGGAAGAAGAATAATATTCCCTCTTATTAGGTTTGAGGCTGAAGGAGTAAAGGATTTGTGTTAGGAAATATTATAAATATAATGCAATTAGAGCATTTCCCCCAATCGGTATTTCCCTTCTTTTCATTCTTATTTTTCCATTATGATTTTTGGTTGAATTTTAAACCATCAATTTTCTAGTGAAGAAACGCAAAGGCAACGCTTTCTCATATATTGAACAAGAGAACAGCGGAGAAATACGGCGCCTATGTAATGTGCAGTCTTCTCCTCTATCCTACCTCCCTTTATAACTGTCTTTTTTTTTTCCACTGAACATTTATGGAGGAAATTCCCATCCTGCTGAAGCATGGTGCGTAATGGAGAATAAAAAAATAAAAACTTTAGTGTTTGTTTTTTTCCCCTCATCGGGTTAGTTATACGTTTGGGAGAGTTACTTTGTAGAAGAGGGAGCAACAGCAAAGTAGCACATTCCGCCAATCCGGTGACATTTTATTTATTACCTCCAATAGACTAATGCAGTCCCCATTCTAGCTGGTTTTTAGTTTTCTCTTTACTGGAATACGGTGCCTGCGAACTTAAATGCCACTGAAGTCACTTTGTGATGACGTTATTGACTTGATTCTAAAACACTTAACATGTCCCTGAACGAAATTATACAAAAATATTCCGGAGTGTGTTTTAGTTGTAGCGTCATGTTCTTGTTATTGATACTGACTGTAATGGTAAAAGATCAATCTTCTGGTCCGGTTGTCGACAGTGAGCTAAAATACCAAGGGCATATGCAGTAAGTTTTAGTTTTTCTGTTTGCTTAGACAGACTGGAGCCTCTACCGACTCCAAAATTTTCTACCTAATATTCATAAATCTTTGTAAGGTTTTGCACAAGGCGTCCTGAATTCAGACCACAATACAGATTTCGTGAACATTTCTATGTCCATCTTCACAACGGCAATCCGCGGTGCGGTGTTTGACATTCGTTAAGTCGCAGATTCTTTTCTGCATCATAGTTGTTATTCGTGGTTATCCTCAGGTACTCTGTACAAGTGTTTAAGAATGCTTTAACATAACTAACGATCGCTTCCTGTCATCGGGTTAGCCACAGTAGCCCTATTCTTGTCCAGTTGACAAAGGATGTTGAATGAACAAACGAAAAATTTGTATTTAGATTAGACGTACATCGAATTAACGACAACTTTCTCTAGCTTCTTCATTCCATTATCACTTCCAGCGACATCATGTTCCTCACCATCAGTAGAACATTGCTGCTTCCTTTCAAAGCCCTCACCGAGAGAAAGTAAGAAGAAGAGAAAGAGGGAAAAAAGAAAAGAAGGAGCGAGAATGTTAAAGAGGGAAGATGAAAAATAAAAAGAACGTTGGGCATATGGAAAAAGTTGTATAGAGGAAAAAGAATGGGAAGGTTGAATGGAAGGGAGAACTAACAAAATAAGGAGAAGAGAAAGGGAAAGACGGAAGACAGAAAGCAATGAGAAAGTGAGAGAGAAAAATTTTTGGTCTAGTATTGAGTATTTCTATAAAATCTGATACACACAAAAACCCATCACTTTGCTGTACGTGGTCTTCCATTTGCTAGCCTTTGAAGTAATTCCCCTTGCCTTCGTTAATATGTGGTCTCTGGTAACGTACATTCCATCGGCTAATTTTCGCAAACTTTCTTAATGACGAGCAAAGCAAAGGTGCCTTAGTAAATCACATGGCTAATTATTGAAGACTAATTAAACTTCCAACTCAGTGTTCACTACTTTGATGAGATTTACTTTCCGAATATAGAAGCGAACTCACAGCAGCCTTGCTTACTACTTCTGTGAGATAAAATAAATTTCTATAATAGGACAGATAAACACTGCCATGCACAAAGACACTAAGACACATCAAGGAAATAACCCGAAACAATAGGAAGGACCACCGAAAACAACAAATCCAGCATTTGGCAGAAACAAAAAAGAAAAGGAATCAATCACCTCTTATGTTGAACAACACACAAAATAAGGCAGGCGTGCATGCAAAAGAATGAGGAATTTCAGTAACACCGGGTCACCTTTCAAACATACTATAAACCCCATGTACTAACATCAGATGTCGGTATGCAATACTGTAAAAGGCTTTCTATAGTATTGCGGATAATCATATTCCCGTAAAGGAAGTAAACCCTTGCCTAAAGGGGTGTGGTGGGTGAAGGGCTTTATTCATAAGTGTGGCTGTGTTTAGATAAGTTTCATGTTATTGACTGATTAACAACCAATGCAACTATAACTACGAATGTGTAACCTTCAAAGATACAAAGATCGATTTAGATAATTCATTTTCAGACTTTTTTAATGACTTCAATTCCTTAATTCAGAATGGAATTTAAAGTTTGTGACAAAAGTAACCACGTGCCCACATATTGTTAGTCCATTTTACCTAATCAGCGACCGACAATGAGATTAGGCTCATTACGTTGAAGTTAGGGTTTAAGGAACTTGTACAGTTCAGGCATAATTTCCGTAATTTGGAAACTCTCCGGTCAAAAGAGCGAAGACGTGGGTGTGTGAGATTACAGTGGATATTTTCTAGAATGACTGTGAAGATGAGAATGTAAGGAAGTACTTGGTTGGGTGGTTGGTTAGACAGATACACTTCAGGGTACAGGTGGTGGTGCAAAGCTGCGTTACGTCGCGAGGGCACAAATTATTTTTACTGCCTAATGAGTTAGGGGGGTGCACTAATGAAGGTTAAACTAATTATTAATAAATAACAAACATCGCAGTGAATCAACACTGGCGTGACGTTTTAACTGAAGTACTGTGAAACCAAGTTAAAAGTAAGATAGTGATTGATCATTAGTAATAATGACAACACAGTAGGCACGTGGCACGGGAGAGTGTACTCAGGAGAACTGTCTTTATAACCTCAGTTTCAGGTGCAGCATCGTGTTGTGTGAAGACGGAAAACTGGCACTGAAAGCATTGTATACGAGTACGTACGTCGTGAAGGGAGGTCCATTACGTAGTTTAAATGACCCCTAATCGTGCGCTGAACATTTAGATGCGGTAACTAAAACCAATAAATGCACACAGGTTTATGAAAATATATTAGAAACGCAGTAGTACCTCCTACATGCAGAGCTGTGGAGTCTGTACACAAAACCTCCGACTCCGACTCTTCGACTTTTAAAACTCTGGCTCCAACTTCTTCATAAAAGCTCAATATGTATTAGGATAATAACGGTAAACCTATAAGACATTTCCTAGCCACTACGTAAATTATCAGGCTACGTTTGGACTATATTTAAGTATAAGTCTAATGGTTACTGTAGCTATCAGGACTCTTGAGTTTGCGTATCTAGATAAGATTTTAGGTTGAGGTGGGAGTCGGAGTCGGTACATTTTTACCGACCCCGACTCCGACTGCACCTAAAATTCCTTCCAACTCCACGACTCCGACTCCGACTCCACAGCCCTGCCTACATGTTTCGACCACTCATGTGGCCATCCTCAGGGTGGTGCGTTGCGAAGAATAAATACACTGAGGTGTTACAAAGTTACGTGAACAAGTGCACATGTATACTGTTTTTACATGTGCAACGTGTTACATGTGCTTTCGTTCACATATATATATTGCTTAATTGTATATGGCGTTTACAGTGCGCTTATTTAGGGTTATTCTATGGCACTGCGCAGATTTTAGATTACAGTCTCGACAAGGGGTCCAGCTATGGGGGTTACGTTCGACTTTTCCCACAATCCTTGTTGCAGCCTATATGCAGTGTTTTAGAACAGTTACAGATCGCTGCTGTCCACAGTCATGTTTCGTGATTTATTTAGGTACGCTGTCAGTGATGAATTTGAAAGCATTTGGGAAGATCAGTAGTGACTAATAGAGGCAATGCCTTGTCATTTAGCAAGAGAAACTCGGTACAAACACAAACTAGCTCTGTATGGGCAACTGATATCCGGGCCGGGCCGGCGTGTGAGCCGGGCTCTTCCAGTGCCTTACATTCATGTTCATTTATATTCCATAAGCGTTGCGTAATGCAGATGGTGACAGCATTTCTATATAAGCATCAAGACAGGGGATATACCGCTAAAACGTCAAACCAGTAATTAAAATTTATGCTATTTTTAGTTCATGATTTGTAATGATATTGGAACACGGTGCGGGAAAACCTCTATATTTTATAAAACCTCGTTAAATAGACAACAAATGGCTCCGTCGGGGCTATTTTCTGTGTTCTTTAGGGAGTAAAGGAAACGCCATAGATGCAGGCCATGCCCGTCCGTCTGCGTGCCAACACATGTGTTGGATTTTCATGAAAACGGTACAGGGATACTTCACAAGACCTTTTTGAGACCGAGTAAGAGTAACAATTTCTCAGAGGCGCAGATGCATTACCACTCGCAGTTCTCATATTTATTGTCAGATTTGGGTGAAATTCTGTGTGATACATGTGAATCCGCTGAGTAATTAGAAGATTCTTGAAAATAGGCACAGGGACAGTGGTACTTTGTTTAAGGTGCTAAACAAATGTCGTCCGTATTTTGTGCATTTTTGTATTAATTTAATCAATTTTATTACAGCAGATGGTCGCAAAAAAATTTTAAATTTTGTTACTTTCGTAAGGATTGGTTTGGTGGAAGTCATACTGTACTTAAGCTGCGTAAATGTATTTCTCTTACGTATTTCAGTGTTTCGTGTCCTATTGGTTAAACTTCGTTATACGAAATATGCAAAAATTTTCGTGTTGAGTTTTTGTGGGTTTCTCGAAAATAGGAGGTGAGAACACCTACTTTAGTGTCGGAAGTAACGAAATTACATTTGCACGTGTAACATGAAAAAATTAGACTTTGAAATTAAATGAGGTCATGGTAAATTCTGTGTACACGATCACGAAGTACACGGTTTGCAATATTGTTATTTATTTTCGTGAATTTGAGCTGCAAGATTTTACTAAAAAGGGCTGGATGGCAGAGTTGTAACCCAGACTTTTAACCCCTGAAAACTCAAAACATTGAAATTAAATTTAAAAATTTATTTCTTGCTTCATAGAGAATAAACTTTGTCTTATTGTAAAGAAAAACACGCTAATAAGATTTATTCACGCGATAACGTTTTGTTGTGAGAACTGTACGAGACAAGAATATACACTGTGCGAAAACAATAGAGAATTTTAGTGTTAAATTCGTGATACATAAATCACTATGAGCTCTAAAATAAATAAGTGCGGACAGTTGTACGTTTCAATAACTGTACGCGTGTAAAAATTGGTTTTGGTAGAAAAAATAACAAAGTGAAGTGTCTAGTAGCAAACAGAATCATATTTATGTCAGCGAAAACAAGTGGAGAGGTTTCTACTGCAAGGTGAGAATCGTCCTTCTTTCTTATTGCTGCGGATTGTGCAAAATAGGCCTTATTTATCATATTAAGCACTGGATGAAATTCTAAAATTTTTGTAAACCAGGAATTCACACAAGTGTCAGTAAGTCCGGTTTGATTTATATTCTTACGTATTTATATTTTCTATCTTCGGCAAATTTACCCCTTTCTTATGTTCAAGTACAGTTCTCCCTTCCAACTCGTTTACAGGCGACGTATCCTGCTAACATCCATCTCTACATAAAATTTCTCGCAACGTTTGAACGTGGACACTGCGAGATAGCTGTAAAATATGATTCCAGTCTCAAGAAACATATCATTTGTATGGGTAAAGGAACTGATGCAATTTTGTGTATCCAAGAGGAAACATTCTTCTGACGTATGTAACTGCATGCCAAGGATTGTGTTTTTCTTGGGACGTGTGTCGTAATGACTTGGCTTCCATCCATTTGAAACCGCTATACTTTACTTCAAACTTCCCTCTCTAGAGTCAAATACGAAATAACACAGCTGCACCAAGTCTTGTAAAAACGTCTACCAGAGTTTCTTGAACGACTTCCAGAGAAAAAGGTTACTTGTGCAGCTTTGTTCAGTTGGCACATAACCAGACTTGCGGGTAGAAACTGATTTCTTTGTACAACGTGACCTTTAAGTAAAACCCTTTCTTCTACCTTTTACAGTTACTGTGTACAGTAGGTTCAGTAAACTGTAAAATTATCTTATACACAAGCACTTTGATTTATGGAACAAGAATAATTGAAAGGGCACTCATTCAACGCAAAAAAAGTCTTTATTACTAAACAAATCTTGTTTACATTTAACGAGAAAAAGACCTGTTTGTAATTAAAGATTTTGCTCAAGTGTGAAAATATATATCTGGACTTGAGAAGCTGAAAGAAGTAAGTAAAATTTTATTTTTAAAGTAATACATTATTTTTCTGCGACCAGAGTGTGACTTACTGCTGTTTAAGTGTTGGTCCAGCTACACTGGGACAGTATTCGGAATTACATGCATCTCCATGTGAAACAGATCGAAAATCTCAGAAAATGCTGTATGATCTCAAGTACGCTGAAATTGAACTTACACGCTTCTGCTTCTCCGGCCCAAAGAAATAAACAGAGAAGACAGCAAAGTAATAATGAAAGACAGCAAATACTGAAGAATGGGCAGACAGGAATAAAGGGCTAGAGGGAAAGAAATAAAGCCAACACGAGGGAGGCATGAAAGAAAAAAATTTAAAGAACAAAGGAAGGAAAGAGAAAGATAAGTGAAAAACGTAGAAATGAAAGTACAGGTAAAGATTTCTCTGTACATGTCATATTGGCATATGGGGGAATTGCGATGCCGCTCGGCACTAGAGACACAGGTGAGCGGTCAACTGCACACTCCAGTCTCTTTACTGTTGGGGAAGTTTTCTCTTTTCCCATTGAATAGGAGGCTGCATGGACACCAGACGCCTTCTCGACAGTCTGAGAAGAGAAAAATCTCTTGCCGCTGCGGGGAATCGAACCACGATTTCTTGGTTGTCCAGTTTACATAAATTAGTTACTCTAGGGACTGTGCTATCGTGGCTGTCAAATGAAATAAATAAAACCGAATGAATATGGAACAAAATTTTGTGAATTCCGAAATTCATATTCTGGTAGTAATTGTCCTTATTCAAAACTTTATGGCTCTGTTCTTAACGAAAGTTGGCTACGACCTCCAACCTACGAAAGGAAGCAAAGAACGAAATTAAAAACAACAAATAACTCCATGGTGTAGATTTATCCTTCAGGAAGTAAGAGACGCATAAACTGCTCAAATAATTAGAAATTTTTGTAGGAAATCCGATAATTCGTTACCATATTCCAAAGAAGCCACCACCAGTTTCTATCCTGACCTGCGAAAGCACTCCACATACTCACATCCTCTTTCGCTAGGTTCCAGCATTAAACTGCTATCTATGACTAGGTCTCCCAAGTAACTTCTTTCTTACACGCCCTACTAATAAGCTTTTATTCAAGCCCTGCTCGTCCCTTTATCCTCCATTTTATCAGAAATAAATTAAATTTGGTCCTGTGAGGCAAATAAAGTGATTACTATATCTGCATATGTTATTTTGTCTCTATAGGCTTACATATGTAGTAGTAATAGTACAGAATGTATACACAGACACAAGCCTTACACTTTATATGAAATATATTTATAGGTATTATGAAATAAGTAATTTCATCCCTTATGTTTAAAAGCTTAATATTGTTAGGAGTACATCAACGTAATAGGCCATAATTTAAAAACATAATTTTATTTTTTGTGCAATCAGATTTTAAAAATTCATTGTCATTATACTATGAAGGCTCTGAACGTAAGAAAAAAATTTGTTTCTGTTAAACGTTTTTACTGATACCGAATTCTGTACTTGAACCACGCGAGTATTTGGTAACATTTAGAAGTACAAAAATGCTTCCCTGTAATCATATCTTCCGCACGGGATGAATATTGAGTATCTGCAGTGTTCGGAGTAAAGAAACGTGCCCAAGATACGTCGCAGTTAGGGACAGGAACGTTAAGCGGGGCGACAGACTGAAAAATCCATAAACGAATTTCGCAGCTGCAAGACACTGAAACATGAGCTTGCTGAAGAAGCAGATTTCGTATAAGTAATAGAGCATTATGAATTCAATTTTCAGACTCTCTTCTCCCTGTAAATAAGAAGGCGTGTTAAGTGAGCAAGAAACACATTTGCAAGCCATGCCAATAACATAAGGTTTCATTTTCCAACACCTGATCAATTATTCTGCACTCTGTTTTATTTCCATTTCCCTGAAAATGGTATAGCTCTTACCGACAAATTTAAGAAATTCTTACACTAGAGAAACTTAAATACCTGTATTAGAAAGTGTAATATGTACATACGGCATTTACTTTTCTTCTAAAACTTCTCCGAAGGTGCGACTTTCGATATTTCTTTTAAAGATAAACCTATGCCCTTGCGTTCTGCCTCCAGTAAAGTTAAAACAAACGCCTTGCTTTCTTGTTTCATTAACGTGAATCTGTTTTTATATTCGATTTAACAAAGTGACATTCACGTTACACGATGTGTGTCAGCAGTCATACTTTTGATTCTACCGTGTTTCACATTACCTAAAATTTAAATTAAATTCGTGAGGACAGGATTTTACTAAATTCAAATCTTCCACTGAAAGTTCGGTCGCATATCTCATTTATTCTTCGTACATTTTGAACGCGTGAAGATCAGGCAGCACGTTCCTTCGAAGCGTCAGAAGACGTTAAACCCAGCGACATCGCGTCACGTCCAAAACGATTGCGACTCTTAAATTCTCTTGGCTTTATTACCTTTTAGTTTGCTCACAGCATTAAGTCGATGCCCATATACACTAATAGTAACCTCGGCAGTGCTTTCGATCTTCTCCTCGTAGCGTATTTCATAAATTTAATGCGTTAGAAGTTATTATTAATGTTCATGTAAATTAATATCTTACTGAACGTGCAACATCGCCTTCTTATTTCTGGCCTTCTTTCTTCGTCTCTGTTGCAATTGTTCCGTTTTGGATTTCCTGATTTTTGTGTCATTAAGTGTGTTTTATGCGGTACTTTTAAGCAGTCTGTGTGTCCTTCTTTTACTGACAATATCAACAATTTTCCTACGCCAAACGGCCGAACGATTTTTACTTACCGCATTGCGATATTGATTCTATACAACATTCCTGCGCTGCTAATTTAATCAAAATCGGAATCAGTAAAACCCAAGTAACTTCCTGCTCAGTAGAAACTGGCCCACTGTTTTATGAATAAAAACTTTGTGGGTTTTATGTAAATTTTTCTCACTCAGTTGAAAACCCTAGAGTGCTTATGCGTTATTAATTAATACCTAATATTCGTTACACATTTTCTCAATATGTTAAGTTTCTGCGTCTTGTTGGTACTGTAACATCCTGTTCCTCTCCCCTTTATTGTTTATTGATACCATATTTTAACTTAATTAGATTTAAATTACAATAAGACACTCGTATCCGGAATTCTATTACGTGTAGTGATAATAACAAACTGGATACCATCCAAAGGAGGTTTGCAGTTATCTCTCCCCGATGCCCATTATAACTACGCTAATGCATTAGATTACACGAAATTTCGTACCTTGCCAGAGGGGAAGCAAAATATTTATGTGCTGTTTTGTAAACGGTTGCCTGGGTTTCAGATTTTGTCCTTCACTTTTAGATACTGCCGGTTTTAGAACTCATAATCGGAATCTTGGAGACATTTTGCGTTTAATATAGGCTGTGTATTTAAAAAAGCTCGTCTTCATGCGTGCGCATCAGCTGCTGACGTCTGTTACAGGGGCGTTGATGTATTAAAAATAGTGTATTTACGCCAAACCGTATGCTGTATTGGTTGTTGTACTTCTTTGTTTTTAAACAGCTTATCAAATAATAAATTATAGCAATCACAATTACGTATATTATTTTTATTTTATATTTGTCATTAATTGAAATAATTTGCCTTACTTTGTTCTTCTTATCTTATTTTTCCTTATTGCTATGAGTACAGTGCAGACGTTTTAATTTGGTTTGAAATTAACTACTGTAGCAGTAGAGGACCACTAGTGTAGTAGAATACCAGCAGCAGCAGAAGCAGAAGCAGCAGCAGCAGCAGTAGTAGTAGTAGTAGTTGTTGTTGTTGTTGTTGTTGTTGTTGTTGTTGTTGTTGGTGGTGGTGGTGGTGGTGGTGGTGGTGGTGGTGGTGGCGGCGGCGGCGGCGGCGGCGGTGGTGGTTTTTTTTTTGCTGTTTCTGTTGTTACAGTACTCATGCAAATCCCGCCTTGCCACATGCAGTCTGCCATCACTAATGTTTCTTGTTCCACGTAATAGCTCACGGAACTGCAGCGAGGCATTACTATTGCTGTACCAGATCGCTGACCAGCAGCTGGCCAAGGACATTAGAGCGCAGTGTGCAGGTGATTCGCTACGTGGACAGGGCGTTAGAAACCATACATCCTCTGTGTGCGTTTGTGTCTGCAGTCTGTCATATCTGTCAACCTTATCATTTGTTCCAACGCATTTAAACAAACACTTATTAGTGAGATTAATATTGGTTTTAATACTGTATATTAATATTAATATTATATATCTGCCATGCCAGTGAGAGACATAATACATAATTTTTGTACCACTGTACATAATTTTTTAATGGTCTGCTGTCGTTACATATTTTACCGTCTACATATTACCAAGATGTATAACACGGCTGCGTGCGTCTTTTAGTGCCGATACTCCCTGAAGATGGCTAAAGACAATAACCGAAACACATAGGAGTGTTTTATATTTTTAGTATGTGCAATTTGTTGGTTATGAACTTATATTAAACAAACATTGCTGGCATTAGGAATAACGTTGTGTCTAAAGTTCAGCATATTTCATTGTAGGATCGCTTCAACAAGGTCCTCTAGTGCGGGTCTGCTATTAACGAACTGAACCGCACTTTCATCTGCTCTGAATCCTTCACATTGGTTTTTGTGGGCAAAATTGATACGTCACATGTAGGAAGACTGTTATCGTGAAAACAGAGGCGGCGCATTCCTTCATAATATGGTATTTTGCAGCAGAGTGCATGGTGTCACATTCCAACACACATAATTTCTTAGCTTTCTTTGTTTTTACTAAGAATTAACTCTTACACTACAAATTCTTGTACGTTTGTTGGAATTCTTTATGCGCTTTGAGAGCCAATTGAAGAGCCTGTGTATTGATAGGACAGAATTCAAGAAAAAGCCGTGAAATCTGCTATAGATAACCCAAGTGGGATTCAAACACCACGTGATCTTGTATTCAGAAGATTCAAAACCACTACGAACGTGGTAACATGGCTGGCACTCCTGCTTCATATTCGAGAATCCCCTATACTATTGAAATGGTTGCGTACTTCCTACGATGGCTGATGAAAGGTTTAATTTTACCGAAAATGAAATTTCGCATACAAACAAAACATAAAAACTTGCATTTTTCAAGTTTCTGCAAAGAAAAAGCTATTCAAACAGGCAACTGGCAGCCAGCTGTCTGACGGGAGGGTTATGGAAGTGCGCGCAATATAATGAAATGTAACAGAGTCCTGTAAAACGAATTATGCAAAAACTTATGAAATTGCTAAAGCAGAATCTTACAGCAGGTGCGGACTTTCCTGCTAGGTCCTTCACATTTCGTATTTCACAGCCCTTACATCCGGCGTTAGAAACCTACAGTTCGAGAAGTCTGTTAAATACAGTCGAAATTTTCAGTTGAAATAACGTCGTTTGAAAATTAAAAACCAGTCACGTGGATAGACTTCAGTCGTACTACTCTGAAGAAAGTACATGTCAGATACAATACATAGAAGTGACCCTTTCATTTCCTACGTTAAGTGGTTGTTCATTTCGTGTTGGCGATGCAGGAAATTGAGGTTCCATCTATGTCGCAGCAGGGGATTTATATCAAGGCGGAAACTGACGCAGCCGTTGCTATTGGAAGTTACAGGTGACGCAGAGTTTGCTGCTGGAAACCTTCTCCCATATCACACAGCTTGGGATGCCTCCACACACACGACACGGTTTGGGAAAATGTCTTAATTATTTTAGAACACTTGGAATGATTCCTTATTACAGGGTTCTGAAGACGGTAGACCCTATATTACATTTATGATGGATTAGTTGTAGGCCTCTTGTAGTCATTGCCTACCGCTTCAAAAATACAAAAACATACACAAGTTTCGGCAAACGAATCTGCTTCTGTCTCCAGTTAAAAAGGTGAGCAAACGCCTAATAACTTGCGTTCGTTAATCTCTGTCCCAAAATGTATCTTAGTATTTTTTTTAAGAACTAGGAAATAAAGGCATCGAAGAGCTATGTAACTCCATTACTGACATTCGGTATGTGCGAGATATTGCCGTTATTTGTGCTTGACATTCAATGACTGTCGAAGGGTGCAGTCATGTAATAAACGCCAAGATTTAAATATTTCTGCAGTTTTTGATAATTACTCAGTTGAATAAATTTCTGAACAAGACTTTTTTGCACCACATTTCCAAGCACTGTAATATACCTTACAACGAGCCAGCCCATTCTATTTCACTTCTTAAATAAGTATTATTCACTTTGTTGTTCATTTCCGTGCATTGACATTAATTTTGTAATTAAAACAAACTAAATTCACAATTACAGTACATAGTGTATTAATCTATTTTATTCCTCCAAGATGTTTCGCCAAATCACTATCTTCAGGGAGGTGTACATCGAGTTTTATATGAAACCTTAAAACATTAAAATATGGTATATAATAATTGATGTACACCTCCCTGAAGATGGCGATTAGCCGAAATATGTCGGAGGAATAAGGTAGACTATTGGACTGTGTGCTGTAATTGTGAATTTAGTTGGTTCTTTGTACAAAAACAGTATTATTCACGATGTACAATTAAGTTGGGATATAAATAATAAGAATCGATGTTTTATTAAAACGAACATAATGATGTTCGGTTGATGAGTGAATAATGAAGTGGGAAATATGTGGAAGGAAGCGGTTGTAGCCTAGGTGGAGGTAGGCCTATTCTGCGTCATTTATACAGAAGGACTTAGGAAATCGGTGAAAGACTTCAGTCACGTGTCCGCGGTCACTGTTCAAACCCTGCCTCTGCCAGTACAAGACAGAAGCTTCATTCCATGAAACAAGTTACCGCGTAATGGGTAAAACTGTTTTCGGCCAAACGGTAGACTCTAATTTGTATTACAGTGTGCTGTCTTGAACACTTCTTTATCTGCAAGTCACGTGAAATTCACTTTCTCAGGTTTCAAATATAATGACATTTGGAATGCTTGAAGAAAAGTAATTTTGTTTTCCTTTTTGGTGGACGATTGCTTTATCCGTCGTTCTTTGCAAGACGGCACCACTAAACCTCTTATTTGTATTAAGAAGAAAGTAGGTAGGAGAACAAAGGAGAATAGTTTTTAGTGTTAAATATTACAGATCCAGTTTTATAAATGACATATGAGAGCGGGGAAGGTTGCTTTCTTTTGTGCTATGTACCGAGTTATAGAAAGCGCAAGGAGGGTAAAGGAGAGTTGTGTTACAATGGAAAAGATTCTGAAAAAAGAAGTGAAGATTTTTTAATTTACACATCACTTGACGAGGACAAAGGATCTCCAGTGGAGACGGCGGTGCCACTGCGAAGAAAGCCAAGATCTTTGGCATCTGATCTGTGGTTCGAGCTTTGTCTATCTGTCTGTCTGTCTGTCTGTCTGTCTCTGTCTGAGCGCCAATCAAGTGTTGGATGCCGAAGTCTCATGGCAGGAAACTTATCTGTCCAACGAAAGTCGCATCATGTGACGCTTTGTAAAGAACGAAATGCATTACTGACATTAGTTCGTGCAGCGTTATACCAAAGAGGAGAAACAGCAAATTGTCAGACAGACAGATCTTGCATGAAGAATATTTCATTCTTTGCCCCCCCCCCCCCCACCCCGGCCCCCCTTTTTACTTCTCTTTGACTTTCATCGTAGCCTCCTACTTTGTTCATTCCGCGTCTTACTTGATTTCAGTTCGTCAGATTTTCTTGTTAATTTTTTCTCTTTTTTGAGTTCAGATTAGCTTAAAATACTTTTACAGAAATTATCTTCTTTTCCGATTGCTTGGCTGGGTAGAGCTTTCAGGTTACAATTGCCAATGTGCCATTCCCAGGAATGTCCACGAGATAGCAGCAGTGAAATATCCTAAATAGAATGCAATTTTAGGGGAAGAGTTTAATGAGACTCAGTATAATGGTTTATCTTGGATAAAGCATAAAAATATTAATTTAAAATCTGTAAGTCAGCTCAGGCGAATATCTGTGCCTGTCTTTCGAGTTAGGGGGTCCTATTAACAGAACTTATACCACCACCACCACCACCACCACCACCACCACCACCACCACCACCACCACCACCACCACCACCACCACCACCACCACCACCACCACCACC
>BLKM01009550.1:126789-151432 GCA_013340265.1 Coptotermes formosanus | reverse complement strand
GGGGAATGTTTGGATCTAAGAGAGGGAAAGTAAGAAGAGAAAGGAAAATTACGTGATAAGGAGCTTAATTATTTTACGTCTCACCCACTCCCCAAAAGAGACTGTACTTGGTAATATTTCCAGTGGTGGATATAGAATATTGCATGTAGGGCCCTGACGTGGACTCATGAACGGTTTCATTATTTATTATTCGGCCTCTTCCGATCTTTCGAAGAGGCCGAATATCTTCCTTATCCTCCTCCTCCTTCTCTTCCTTATCCTCCTCCTTCTTCTCTTCCTTATCCTCCTCCTCCTCCTCCTCCTCCTCCTCCTCCTAATATTTGTTCCTGTACAAGCCATTAAGTTGTGTTGGAGGATTATAAAGTACAGTAAACTCGTTTTTGACATCGGCACTGTATTCCGTGTATATCTTACAATCTAAGCCATATGGAATGAAATTTTGTTTCTGAAAGATTCTTCATTCATGCACGTATCATTGTGAGCACTTTTTCAAAATACGCGGTAAAATATCGTATTGCGCTTTCGTATGGTTATAAGTTTATTATTTATACAAGAGAATTTAAAATTCACCTGTTGGCAAAGGTGTCGTGGAAATTGTAGCATCTTAAATTCCCTATATGGAAACTAAAAGAATATTCGAGGCATAATAAACCCTTATCCTTTAAAGTTATACAGGAGAAACAAAATTGTGATGAAATGAAATATACAGTGGAAAATCCAAAATCTAAATAAACCTATCGACTGAAGAAAGGCGCAGGATATTTTCCTCTGTCATGCAGATTAGAACATTTTATTTTCTCGAGAACAGATTATTTCGTATTCGATCTCGACGGAGTTCTGATCGTTCGTGAATATCAAATGGAGAGTGACGGGACAGGGATTTAAAGTAGGGCTGTGGAGTCGGAGTCGGAAGGAATTTTTATGTGGAGTCGGAGTCGGGAAAAGATGTACCGACTCCGACTCCGACCTCAGTCTAAAATCTTAACTAGATACTCCAAACCCAGAGCCCTGATAGCTACAGTAACCATTAGACTTATACTTAAATACAGGTTATAAGTATAAAAAGTAGCCTATTGATTCACGTGGTGGCGATGAAATGTCTTATAGGTTTACCGTTATTAATGAATATCGAGCTTTTATGAATGAGTCGGAGTCGGAAGTTTTAAAAATCGAGAAGTCGGAGTCGGACTCGGAGCTTTTGTGTACCGACTCCACAGCCCTGATTTAACCCTTTAAAGACGAAGCGTATCTGTTTTATGTAAGGACTCAGTGCGTACCGCGCTGTAAACACTCTCCACCTCGGTTACAAAAACCAGTCTCTTAATGTTTTGTAAGGCAAAAGTTGCTGTTTGTTCTGAGATCCGTAAAAACTCATAAACGCAATGTGGGCACCACGTAGAATTTTTTAATGTTAAACCAGGCGGTATGTAAAGTTACCGCTAGGCTTTAAAAGGTTAAAGAACTGAAATATTCCATCGTTTCAGATAGACATGGAAGATGGTGCTGTGAATTTTTAAAGGATACACTTTCTTCCCACTTGTCTCTATTTTGCTAAACACTGCCCGACACTGCTCTACTCGTGTAATTGCGTCAACTGTTTTGACAGTTATTTAATGTCTGATGCACAGTTATTTCTTTAAGAATGATTCACATCCATTTCGTCAAAAACTATCCACAACGTACCATTCCTTATCACCTTCACTTGCTGTCGACATCACATAATCCCTCGAATCAAGTAACGTAAATAAATATAAATACTTGGAAATTAAAATCCAACGGCTTCCCCAGTGGGTTTGTCTTTTCTGGTACCTTGCTTAAAATTTTGCTTCTCGGCTTCTTCATTTGTGCTGTGTATGTCACATCATTCTTCTTGATTTATTTATTAAATGAATGCTTCATTTCTCGGTCACCAGTAATTCTAGAAGTTATTGTTAAGAATCGGTTTGTTGGTTGCTATCTTAAAAGTGTTCAAACACGGTACGTTACAAACCCTCCAGTTTCATAAATCAAGATACACTTCGGGCAAATGTATTAGGTACTTTCAGAGTGCTCAAGAGAGTGCTTTGTAGGAAGTTAATTTATTAATGGCTGGAGAAGTGTTAAGAAAATTAAGACGATGTAAAAATTCAAATGTGTATGTCACCTCAAAGACTTACCGCCTTCATAAAACCTAAGCTGCTTTGGCTTCACATCCCGGATATCAGAGTGTCTGCACAGCAAAGCTCGTTCTCTGCTTTCCATTAATATAGTACGTTAGAGAGGAGAAACAAGCAATCAATCAGGCTTGCCTTTCTCCCTCTCAGCGCGGCTAGTAAGTGCCTCACTTGGTCGTTAGTGCCGATCCCTCCGCGTTTGATTTGTGATTCTATTCGTGGTCGCGCACTTCCCTCTCCCGGTCTGGTGTCCGCATTGGAAGTGATTAAGTCTTCGTTAGGAGAAACATTGTGACCGTAAGGTCATGTCGCTTAGCGACCTCACTAATAAACCAGAGCGGGTCGTGCTCATGACTGAGTCCAGGTTCAAATTTCTTACTTCCACGTAAGTAGGCCTAGATAAACATTTTTATCTTCAGACGTAACATTTCATCTTTGTGTTGTAAAAAGTCAATGTTAAGATGTGCAAAGGCTCGAACTTGAGTTTGAGGCCCTCTTATTCAGAGTACGTTTGAACTACAGCTTTTGTTCCTTCCATGTATTATGTTTAGTTTGCTTTTTACGCAAGAACTGCAAAAAAACTTTTGATTAATCATGAAATTAAAATTTACAGTGTGATTGCCTAAATCCCTAAATAAAGTACACTTAACCTAGCACTTTTCCAGCATCTCATATCCGAGCAGTTACAGTGCCATCAGCAATTTATTTCAAAGAGTTAACTACTTATCATCCCGCGGTGAGATGCATTGCCACCCTTACCTTTATCCATAGGGCAGACTCCTTCAGTAGCCCAAAGTCACTTATCTGGTGAAGGATTTCTCCGTCTTGCGGAAGCTAAACCTGCACTGTAGGATTCACAAGAGCTGCCGTAAGACCACCCACATGAACGCAGTTCACACCCACACTGATGCAGGCTGTGACTTCATTTCACTGTAGCTTTTACGGTGAGGATTTGATAGCCTTCAGTCAAATCCACAGACTGAGGATTGCCCCTTGTCGGCTGCTTGCTACTGTCTATGTAGCGTATTGGAGTGTATCCTACCCTCACTTAACATGTAACAACACAGGTTAAATAATTACCAGCAGACAGGCTATGGAGACCTCAATAATCTGAGATGTGATGCCGTGACTTTTTTCGTAAATTTATCAACGTTATGGAGTAACCTGTCGTTGTACACCTTTATATAACAAAATAACGGTGTTTTCTACCAGACTGCAAGGCAACACAGCCTGGAGTTTCATAACCTTCACAGTTACTCCGTAAAAAGTTCACACTCTTTATATCTACCAGGATAGACAGGCCTATTACGATACATATGATTGAAGCCACTGGTGACCTATGTAGACATTATTCAGTCACGTCTCTTGAGACTTTCTGACAAAGACAGAATCATAATTTCCAACATAGGTCCCTCGTAACATGCATTTCACACTGTTCCATCTTAAACGAAACTAATTCAACATGTTCCACGCGGTGATATGTCATGCTGGAGACACTTATCACCCTGTCACCAGAGGGTGACGGCTGCCAGTGGGAATACTGTCTGCCCTGCCCTTTGTGGCAGAAGGTCACGAGCAGAGATCAGCTGCATATCTGGAGGTCCAGGGTCGACACTGGACCTTTCAGTCGGTCCCACTGAAGTAGGTGCCCCACCACCCTTTCACGTTATGACGGAAACATCCGATTGCTGAAACTTTTCAGTTCCTTACAGAGTAATAGAGAATGGAAGTAGCCCAGGAACCAAATTGTTGTTTACAGAGTATTCAAGTTGACATTCATAAATTTGTAGAATAAAACTGCTCTTTAAGTCGATTAACATGAAATACAATAATGCATATATTTCTTTAACACCTTAAAGTCTAAGATTAACCTGCAGCGGACGTCAGCGTCAGTAACGAACCGCGCAGTAAACACGCTCACTCTCGGTTGTAACAACCTGTCAGCGTTGCATAGGGTATAAGTCTCCGTTTGTTCTGTGATACAGTCAACCTCGGTTATAACGGATCCCAAGGGTAGTCATAAAATTATCCGTTATAGCCGAAGTCCGTTGTATCCGAGGTTCGGTTAAATTACGTTTAAAATAGCATTTAAATTAATACCACCTAAGTTACGCAGGTTTTCATTTTTATTTTACATGTAATCTGCCTTTTCCAACAGCACTCGATCACTTATGGCCACCTCAGGATTGTTCATTTTTCTTTTCTTAAACCAGGCCAGCAAAGCTACGTCAACTTCGTCGAATCGGGTCTTCCTCTGTCGCTTTGCGTCAGCCCTATAGCTGCTGTTTTCAAAAGACTCTTTAATCTTTGTTGCATTTTTAGCATATCTCCTAGCATACTGGTTGGAATTCCAAAGCGTAGAGCAATATCCCTTTGACTTAAATGTTTGTTACTTTCCCAGAAGGAAACAATTTCATATTTCTTAGATAAAGTTAAAGCATGGCGGTGGCGCTTCATGGTTTTACAACTATAAAGCGAAAAAGTGAAATGTTATTTTAAACTCTGCTCTGCAGAATGAAGAAAAGTTAAACACACTACGTCTTGGCCTGCTACAAATTTAAGCCAGTGCACGACGGGTGGGTGTGTAGGAGTTACGTAACTTACAGTGTACGTACCTGCTATGTACATATGTATGCGCCGAAATTAAGGTAACTTCCGCTAGTTGCAACTGATCACAGTGAACCAACTGACACAAGTGCAATACAAGTCTTGAAGTAGCCTAAGGCTAGGGACGTACTGGCAACTTTCGTTGCTCAACTATTCTAGTTGCCTGGATGGAGAACATTGTTTTATAAGAGAGCTCGCGTACAGGCAACTTTCTGTTTCGGCAACTTAAAAGTTACAACCTGACCCATTCTCGAGGCAGCGGACCTGTTGCCCGTAACAATAGGACGCACATGTTTCAGCCTGTCTGCGCGCACTGGCAACAAAACAGTTGCTTGCTGTTGCTGTAAAGTGAACAACCTTTGCGCATTTTGTCACGCGGCTGTGTCTGTCTTCGAAGACGTGGAAAAGTTGATACTGGAGGTGGAGAGAAGACCGCCTCTGTATAAAAAAGTATGAAAGAATAAAGTGACAGGAATTTGAAAGAGAAACTCCGGAACGAAATTTGCGAGTCAGTTGTCACAAACTGGAGTGAGCTTTGCGCTGAACAGAACTCAGCAAAATGTATGTTAGTTTTACTCTTTCTTGTTTTGCTTGTAGATATGTAGATTGATTTATGACAGGGCACTCTACCCCCAAACGCCATGAAGATGCTCGCGTATGACAGTTACTTTCCCACTGGTGCATTAACAAGAGAAACCATCAGGTAGACTGTCCCAGCTTATCCATTATAACCGCTAATGTTTGGACCTTGTCCTTAGGAAAGCCAAACAGAGTGCACAATTTACAAGTCTCCTCGGCGTCTCCGGATACAAAATGCTATCAAATTACATATGGAGTCTTCTTGTCAATGTGACGAGTGAGTCCTCTGCGCTCGAACACACGGTAACCGTTGTGAACTGTAGATTATTTTGCCAAAAAAAAAAAAACAAGATATATCCGAGGAAAATCAACTGTTGGGGAATGTCGGGGAAATCCGATGTGACCGAAGATCCGATATATGAGAGGCTGTTTTAACCGAGGTAGTTACAATGATAAAGCATAGGGAAACTGCCGGGGAATGATAAAAACGTCCGTTATAGCCGAAGTCCATTATAACCGAGGCCGGTATAACCGAGGTGACTGTAAATAAAAAACTGATACGCATGCTCTGTCGGCAGAATGTAGAATTTTTTATTTTTAAAGCTGGTGGTATGTAAAGTAACCCTTAGGCTACAAATGTTTAATACCTACAAATTTTGTACATAGTGTCTTCCTGGGATTTATATTAAATGAAATACAGTGACATTCAGTTTGAGGATAAGTAAAATTTTCAACTGTGTACTTATTTTCGTCTTAACGAACGCTGTGCGTGTGAAATATGTAAAGTTTAAGGCCAATAACACAAACAAAATAACAAAGAACCCATTTATAAGAGGGCGTAAAATTTGCAGTATAAAATTCCGTCACAATTTTAGGTTTAAGTTTGTTAAGTTTGAGAAACAGTGTATACACCGGCGGTGCGTAGCCGCTTGCTTATTGTGTACCCCTGCTACATCTCATTATCGCATACTTTACTGTCGTCTCTTCTGAATTATATCAGATATTTGCAAAGGCGGTGTCTTTGCCGACTTCCTTTGATAAAGATTAGCAGTGAAGCTTTGATCTTGGCAAGTGGAGTATACGGGACAAAACACTCCCGGGGTGCTACACTCGACAACACAAGGCACTCTTTTCTATATAGCTAGCATATTTCACATTACATGCTGGTCGCTATAAGTCTAATCGAAAATCTGAAACGGAGCGCTGTTTCCTGTCAATGATCAATTAAGGTGGTGTTCTGAAATGAACTTTTCTCTAAATACTGTAATCTACTTGTAGATTTTAACAGTGAATTTAAATTATTGTTTACACAAGTCATTAATTCACTTCTGCGTGTGATATCGGTTACCTAACACTTAGCTTCTCAGTATCATTCTTAATGTTCCACAAATTCGTCGTGATTTTAACTCTTAACATAAAATAAACGAAGCATTTCTATGGATCACATCCGTCTTTATTTGGAATATACTGTCACTTGGCAGGCTAAAAAGTCTCCTTCTCCGTTATTTATGAAAACCCAATGTTCTTTATCATATTGACAAGTGCTTGCCATTGACCCTTATCTGACTTCAGATAAAAACAATCCACCCCAACCTACGTAGCCTATTAATAATCTATAGGTACCTTTCTTTCACACCTATATCTCTGAAGTTATTCCCCACGTTCAAGTTTTAGACTAAAAATTTGAATGCCTTTTCAGCACGTTCTGTGCCCCGAACAGCTCAGTTTTCTTTTAGTGTGTTCCGTGTCCGTGCACGATATCGTACAAAAACACTAATCACCAACAAATGCACAAAGAGACTTTTATCATCAATCGTAACACACTCCTACATGTGTAGGGGACCACAGCAAGCCCGGACCGCGGAGAGTTCACGCCTCCAAAAACAACGCAGTACACAGTCAACAGCACATTCTCACTCAACTATAAAGTGCAACCTTAGAGTAACGATAACAAAAAGTTCTCCCTGAAGATGACCCAGCAGGGTTGAAACATGTAGGAGTGTGTTACGATTGATGATAAAACTCTCTTTGTGCATTTGTTGGTGATTAGTATTTTTGTATTAATTTTCTTTATTGCGTAAACATGATTGCAGCCTATTTATGAAGAATAAAAGTTGTGAAGCTGCACGCAATATACATTTCACCGTAGAACAAACCATGAAGGCCCAGACGGAGAGTAGAATTGTAGCGCTGATCTTTCGTGAATATCGGCGGTAGATGGGGGGGGGGGGGGGGGGGGGGGGTGGTGGTGGTGAACGCTACGCCTCGGCCGCTTTACCCCCGAGAAGGAGACCCTTTACGCATTCTACAGGAGTCTCAGTGAGCATCAGGGCCGATCTGGACGGGTGGGGAAAATCTCACCCGACCAGGATTCGATTCCCGGACCGTCCAGTGAAGTTGTAGAGGGAAGCTTAAAACGTCCGTAATGTAGTTAGTAACTGCTGGGTAATTAATTGTACTCACTGTAAGTTTTGTTATAAACTGCCCGTGATTTAGCCTTATGCAGCGACCTTGCTAGTGAGCGCGTGATCTTTACCTTTACCTATACAATCCACCGTGAAATCGCGCCCCTTTTAGCGAGCGTCTGCCCCCCTCACGCAGTGACATAACGTGTAGTATTATTTGTAGCGCCAACCTTGAATTGAAAAAACGTTGTATCTCTTCTATTCGATAGTTAGGAATCAGTCATCCAACACTGTTGGCATGGCATAGACGACAGTACTCGCTACAATGACGTATGTGGATTGAAGAGCCAACATTGCTTCTATTCCAGGGGGATGGGTCGTAATATGGGCTCGTTAGTGGTACAGTAACACCAGCAACTTCAATTCTGCACCTCACTACACGGTCCATAAAGTGCATTCCAATGTCGCACACTCCTTCCGCTAAATACACAATGAATGGATCGATATATTCGTCTGTGCTTAATTATACGGGTGTTTTAATTAAAAATTCCCCCGTTCAAGTTTTATATAAATAGTCGAGTCAGCTTGTTTTGAAATGATTTAAAATCGTCTTTCAATAATATTTATAAATGTACGTATTTTCTCAACTTATTTTGCGTAAATATTTTCACCAAAACTTGAGCTCAGAGCGGTTCTAAAAACATTCATAAGGAAAGATAAACACAATCGTATGTACTCTCTACCTACGATTCGCATAAAGTTGCGTATTTTAGGGAAGTCTTTGCCTCGCTGCAGTGAACTTGGTGTAGCTACGAAATGCCCTGCAGCCTAATTACTTCTGTTCCTCACACAGCTTTCATATGTTCTGTTACAGCACTGTTTACATACTTACGTAAAAATTGAAACTGGAAATTATAATGTAAATTTTTCTTATGTAATTAGTTTGATAACGAGTGGGGATATCGCAGTCGGTACAGAGACCAGGCTACGAGTAGGCTGGCCCGGGGTTCGGTCCCTGCAAGGGCTAGAGCTCTTCCTTTCCAAAGCAATCCGTACTGGCCCAGTGAGCCTCTTGCTCAATGGGCACGGCGGTTCTTCCCCGCGGATAAAGCGGCCGTAGCTTGAAGCCCATTACTGTCCTCCATCTAGTGCCGAGCTTAAGAATAAATGGAGCTGTGCCTATAATTCCCATGTACGCCTTCATAGCGTGAAAATGAACAACTACCTTTGCTTAATTTCATATACTAAATATAGGTTGCGCGCGCGCTTGTGTGTGTGTGTGTGTGTGTGTGTGTGTGTGTGTGTGTGTAAAACGTTTCCAACAGCGTAACGAAGATGATACTTAACTTGCAATGACCCTATTCTAAGGTATGATGACGTGTAGTTGGTTACGTTGGTGCCGAAGTTTAGGAGAAATTACTTTTTTCCTGTGGCGCAACTCGGGCTTAGGCCGCCTCGTTTTAGAGGTTTCTAGATCACACACAATTAGACACACACACACAGCCGGTAGGACTCCTCAGGACGAGTGATCAGCCCGTCGCAGACACCTCTGCCTGACAACGCACGGCACTCACAAGAGACAGACATCTATGCTTCCGGTGGGATTCAAACCCACAGTCCCAGCAAGCGAGCGGCCACAGACTCATACCTTAGAGCGCGCAGCCACTGGGATCGGCTGGAGAAAGCAACAAACGCCCCCCCCCCTCCGTAAATTTTGGTACACAGTGCCGAACTCCGCAGCATCCACCCCATAGACTCCCCCATCACAAACTCGCAGCCATTAGGACCTCGTACCTTAACCTTTCAAAGCCTAGCGGTAACTTTACATACGACCAGGTTTAACATTAAAAAATTCTACGTGGTGCCCACATTGCGTTTATGTGTTTTGTACGGATCTCAGAACAGACAGCAACTTTTGCCTTATAAAACATTAAGAGACTGGTTTTTATAACCGAAGTGGAGAGTGTTTACAGCGCGGTACGCACTGAGTCCTTATATAAAACAGATACGCTTCGTCTTTAAAGGGTTAAAACATTCGATTTAATGTGAGCAAGCCTGAGTGACTCTTGGAAAGTGAAACTCGGGTGGGTCAGAGTATCCTGAAAAGATTTGCTTGGTTTTCCTCATTTACCGAAGGCAAACGCCGGTATAGTAACTCAAATTAGGCCTCCTTTCGCTCTCTTTCCATTATTAAGGTTTTGTTACCCATCTAAATACAGGAGTTTCGGATTAGACAAATCTTACATATCTGTGTCAGTAGACTCCTGCGGTTTATTTAGTAGATGTACAGAAATGTCGCTTTCAAGGCTATTAATATTACTGCAGTGTGTTCTTCCGCTTTTGTTTTATTCACTACACACCATACCGAATATAAATGTGAAACGCATTTATAGATCATAGTAACCCTTTAAAGGCGAAGCGTACCGCGCTGTAAACACTCTCCACTTCGGTTATAAAAACCAATCTCTTAATGTTTTATAAGACAAAAGTTACTGTTTGTTCTGAGATCCGTACAAAACACATAAACGCAATGTGGGCACCACGTAGAATTTTTTAATGTTAAACCTGGTGGTACGTAAAGTTACCACTAGGCTTTAAAAGGTTAAAGACGAAGCGTATCTGTTTTATATAAGGACTCAGTGCGTACCGCGCTGTAAACACTGTCCACTTCGGTTATAAAAACCAGTCTCTTAATGTTTTATAAGACAAAAGTTGCTGTTTGTTCTGAGATCCGTACAAAACACATAAACGCAATGTGGACACCACGTAGAATTTTTTAATGTTAAACGTGGTCCTATGTGAAGATGCCGCTAGGCTTTAAAAAGTATATCTATATTTGTGTGCGAAAATTTCGTAACGGAAGGGAAGGTTGTCACCATGAAATTGTAATGGGAGTGGATCTACAAAGCCAGCTGCACAATTTCTTGAACCTGGCATTGTATGGAATAGGCAGTTACAATCTTCTGCTGTTTTATCCCCAGAGAAAGAGTTTTTGACCCCCTGATAAGCAATGCATAGGAGGCCAGGTGAGCCCCACAGCCTGTCTGGACGAGTCAGGTAGAGGGCAAGGTTTTATCTCTGCCGGATACGGAACGTGGTGCCATTGTCACTGTAGCGACTACGCTGTCCGGGATCTTTTATGTTATGGGAAAATCAGTTTTCATAAAATTGAAAATTTTCGATTCCAGTCGTTTGTAATACGTGAATTATAGTTGAGCGATGTGAGTTTCTTCAGTGTGTACCGGATGATATTTCACAGAACGTCAAATGCGGAAATTCACTTTCACCTCCCTGTAGTTCCGAGGCTTAGACTGAATGACAGTTTACTTTCATGCTTCTTTACTCCTCATGGCTTGGCGTTGCTCAGACACTTTCGTGTAATATATGAATCAGAGTTTCTGTTGTTTGAGAATCATCTGTTTCTGTTAACTCATGTAGAAAAACACTTATGACTGCAAATAGTACACATGTCAATATGGCACTTTGCTGGATGTACAGGTGTTGCTGTTCCCAGAGGAGGGCTGGGCAAGAAGTGCGTCCTCCTCCTACTGGACGCTCACGCCTGCCTGGTGGAGTCGCAGTCGCTGCAAAGTTGTGGAAGTCGCTGGCACCAGAAGGTGAGTCCCACATGTACTGAATTTGTTTTAAACGTAGGATACCGAATGTGGCAGGCGTTCCATAAGACATTGTTCGCACAGTTTACACTCTGCGTTGCTTTGTGGCCTTAAATATCCGTCAAAATATAAAGTTTTGAAACATTTTCAAATTTATAACTTGTTTTTGGATATATGCACTATATCGTGTACACATATGTTTTCAAGAAACTGTTAAAGGTCTTTGCCTGTACCTGTTAATTTTTCACTGAAAGTCGAATGTATGTCATCGCGTGTAAACGGGGCTGTCACAGCCTTCAAAGAATGCATGTGAGTTTACTTACAGTGATTGAAGTTTTCATGCCCGCTGAGAGGCAAAAATTTTGTGGCAACTTATTGCACACTGTCTCTACGCGACGAACTTATGCTTTACAAGCAGATGCTAAAACCCATCTGGACGTATGGTATACAGCTATGGGGATGTACCAACTAACTAACTAACTAACTAACTAACTAACTAACTAACTAACTAACTAACTAACTAACTAACTAACTAACTAACTAACTAACTAACTCCTTGGAGCAGAGGCCTTCTTGAGAAGCTAACAGTTTCTCAGCTAGTCAAGAAATTCCCCGCATTTTATGGAACCTGAAGGTTCATTACCGCATTCAGAAGAGCCCGCCACCTGTCCCTATCCTGAGCCAGCTCAATCCAGTTCATGCACCGCTCAGGGGATGTACCAAACAGAGTAATATTAAAATTATACAAGGCTTCGAAAACAAAGTATTGAGAGGGACATCGTCGATGCACCTTGGTACGTGAGGAATAGTGATCTCCACAGGGATTTGGAAATAGACACTGTGGACGTGTACAAAGAAGTAAAAAGGTTCGCACGGGAACACGAGGATAGGCTCCACCAACACACCAGTGTCGAGGCTTTACAACTCCTGGACAACAGTGATATAGTGAAAAGGCTTAACAGGGTAAAACCCTTCGAGCTAGTGTAAAGTGTCAGTGAAAAAAGCAGAGTTGTGCTAGTGAAATGCAAGAAAAACGTGTCTAGCTACAAATGCCAAAAACTAAGGAACGCCACTGGGCGTAGTCTTAGATTAAGATTAAACGTAGCATTTTAGGTCAGAAAAAAAATTACTCGTTAGTCTTAAGACTAGTTGTAATAGTAGAAACACAAAAAAAAAGAACTTATTACACTGCGAATTACATAAATGTATTTGGCTTATTCAGTTCTTCATTCAATATACTTAACTATAAATTCCTCGTTACACTGTATAACACGTACCGGCATGCAATTAGCTAGCCTGCGGATAAAATTTATAGGTTACCTTCCTCTCCTGGTATCTTGAACCCATTCAGAAATTTATATTAGTTATATACAAGGCGTTCAGCTGGGTGCGTTACTCATGACCTTCATTATTAAGATTGCGGGTCATTCGTAGGTAGGTCCAAATTTAAATAACTTTTAAGAATAATTTGTGACGTTAGTTTTTCCCCAAGTATTTCGATATAGGAGATCAACAAGAATGTGCTTACATATAATGGGTTTGGTGTGACTGTGTCAGTGAGTGAGTGAGTGAGTGAGTGAGTGAGTGAGTGAGTGAGTGAGTGAATGGGTGGGTGAGTGAATGGGTGGGTGAGTGAGTGAGTGAGTGATTGGGTTACACCCGGCTTTGCTATGATTACAGTGTTTCTAAGGTTGTCACCTTACCTCATTTACAAAATTACTTTGAGATGTCACAACCGGACTTTGAACGGGTAGGGATTTCTTATTTTTCCTACAAACCGGTAGGTCGCGGGTTCGATTCCCGATGTCAGTGGATTTTTTCACTGGCATAATCCTGTCGGTCGCACTATGGCCCAGGAACATATCCTGGGGGGGTAAACGCGGCCGGTCCGATTGTCTAGAAATCTGGGAGCCTCGACCTCCTGGAACCCTCTGGGCCTGTGCAGGCCTGTAATGGGACTGCTTTACCTTTACCTTGTCTTATTCACAATAATAATGGATATGAATCCTGCGGAATTATTTTAACTGTTCTGGCATTATCGATCGCTAACTAGTCTTACACTTTGCAGTTCTCTTCTTTATCCATTCGGCTTCGTCGATTTAATGGGTTGGACATAAAGTTCCAAATTTCTACCACTGTATCACGTTTCGGGCGCCAGAGTTTGGTCGTGGCGTATGGAAAATGTTGCACAATATAATCCCCCACCGCACAGAATGTAGGTTGTGGCCGATAATTCCACTAGATATGTCAACAGCACTACCAGGAAACAGCAATTCAGCGATTTTCTGTGGCTATAAGTAATTAAACTTGTGCTTGTTATTACTGTGTTACCTTGGTGAGGATGCCATTAGACATTCTAATGGCCCAAAGCCTGCTTCCCGCAGATTAAGCTGCTTTATCCGTATTTGTAGCTTAGATTTGTATGGATGATAACAACGAAATTCAAGTCGCCAGGTAATTTATGCTTGATATAAATTTCCTGGTAAACGTGTACTGAATATTACTTCGTCCTGCTACCAGACATTTATAAATATAACAATTTTACCGCACGAAAAAACTGATTTTCAGTTATTCATACTGGACAGGTATTACAACATAGAGAACACGTTTTTCGCCTGTGTTCTTTTACTTACTCCTAGGTACATCTATGGCTACCAAGTTAATCCGATTAACGTTGTACGATCCCTAGAAAAATGGGCTTCAATTATCCTTTCCTTCTATTCTGCTGGTCTGTGTTGTGCCAGCAAATTTTTCGCACCGACGTTGTGGAAATTAGTGAGCCCTAGAATTTTAATTTGTATTATTTATATGTTTATGTATAACTTAGGCTTTACGTGAGGTGACGATTTGCAAAAGCCTGACAACATTCCGTTGCTAATCCTCTTATCTTCTATTCAAAACTCGCTGAAACCGGGAGATAATTCCTGAGTTCATAACAAGGAGGAAGGACTGGAAATGAGCTAGACATATCACTTGCACCCTCAATATCACCACATGTCACCACCTGGTAGATGATAGTGTACATTAAATAAAATATAAATACCGCGAATTGAACATGCGGGCCCTTTCCACATTCGTGATGACGTTAATTTAGAAGAGAACTGATTACATGTTGACATAAGGTAGTCAAAATCGTCATGTATGGAAAGCTAGGAAACGTGGCCAATTTGGAGTTCATAAAAGCAGTCAAATGCCTAAATTAAATTCACGAAGATATTACATGCAGATTTAATTGAGAGAAAAATTACTACCACATACCACAGAGTCTGGAATCTTTTTGCTTCCTATATTTTATTTTAAATTTTGAGAATTAAAAGTGTGGTAATATTAAATGCTGTTGTCTGGCTGGGGAAAAAGATCTATCGCCCTTAGGCCGGACATATATTGAGGGTGTTGAGGAGAATGTTTGTTTATTGTATAAGATGCAGCAAATTAAGACAGAAAAACGCACACTGTGGAGTTTCATAGTTCCTGCCTTTCACTAAATAATATTAGGGTGAAATAATTAAGTAGAATTTAATAACTATGGCACGTAACGCATGTGGCGGAGCGAAGAGGTTTATACATATTTGCGTGTTGAACACTTGCAGATAATAGCCCAACTTCTAGACTTAGGCGTAGATGAGAAGGCAATTCATTTATAGCTAATTCGAAAGTAGTCCTCCAGAGACTGTGACGTAGTGCTGTTTCTTTCAAAGTCCAATATCTTTTCTTTTCCTTAAGATCACCCAGTAACTGTTCACGTCTTGTTCCTCGTCTCCTTTTTCCTTCTTTCTTTCCTTCTGCCTTTCCTGCAATAACACATTTTGTACGGCAGTCCGTACGCAATATGACAACTCCAGTTAGCCTTCCTTTGTTTTATTTTGTCCAGTCTTTCTCCCTTGACTCTGTGTAATACTTCTTCATTTCTGCACACGAGCTTTCCAGATGACCCTGTCCATGCTTCTGCATCACCACATTTGAAAACATCGAATCTATTTCTCATCTATTTTCCGAAGTATTTAACTTTCGGCACCATAAAAGCTATGGCTCAAATGTAGCATTTGATTAGTCCCGTCTATTTTAATTTCGTACTGAGATTAATATTTAAAGACTAAGGATGTGAGGGTGCCAACAGTATTCGTCTTACCCACCATACGGTTTCAAGTCCAGCGGTTTTGAATACAGTAATGAAACTTCATGTCCCACAAATGGAAGTGAAGTTGGTTACGTTTTCAAGGATGATTATACTGCAGTGAGGTAATCAGGCAGGAATTACTTGTATATTTGATTGGCGTGATGTTACACGCACATTGATGAATGCTGTAAATGTTTAAAAGCGAGGACCTGACTGTACTGTGTTTGCTTTCAATATTTGTTAATACAACTGTACTTTGTACATCCCTCACACAATAATTTCGCGGGACTAGAGGTGTTTCTGTTGTGTATTCCCTTGCTACCCACCCTGCTTGATGACACCCGAGGTTCTACTTCTGCAACTACCGGTAGGATTTGGAACCAAGAGAAGGAAAACAGACGGAGAGAAATACAGTAACACCGAGAATTGGGAATTTCAGGAAATAGGAAATGAGAGACGAGGAAAAGAGAAGTGAACAATGTCGTAGGCGAGCAGACCCTAGGGGGCGTTGGGGTGGGGCGATGCCGGGCCTTTCCTTTGAAGGGGGTGACGTCAGGAAATGGGGTGGAAAAGATAAGACCTTCCACGATAGGACGTGGTGTCTGCGAGAGCGAGAGGCAGTAGAATGTGTGGTCTGAAGAGGGAGACAGAAACAGGGAGTTGTGCTGCTTTGGGGGTTGGACACGGAGTAAGACGACAGAAGAATGGGTAGGCGAAGCAAACTACAAAAGAGAGTGAAAATATTTTATGGCACTGAACGAGGAAAACGCAAATATATATATGTTCATGACTGGAGACAGTGGCTCAGCGAGGCGACATTTTTACAATTAGGAACAAAACTGTCAGACGCAATAATTTGTAGTTTCTGCTTTACAAATTATGCGCCTTATGCTTTCAAATGAAGACAGATATTTTCTGTAACGTCATTATAAGAGAATGCTTCTGCTCACGTAACTTTTTGCCTCACAGTCCTTTTGTACGGGATTTGTTGTTTAATTCACTAAAAACAGCAAACTCTCATTCCAACACTAAAGCTGCTCCAAACAATACTGGAAGCTACGCAACTCACAGTGTTAATAGCCCGTTAGAAGTTTATCAGGAGAACAAAGCGATGCTAGAACTTTCACCGTAACTGCGTATAAATGCTCTAAAAGTTAAAGGTAAAGGTTAACCTTGGCGTAGCCGGGCAAGTACTAAGGCTATTGGAGGAACTTTTATCCTAAGACGTATTTTAATTAAATTCTTTTATGTCATTCAGTATAATTAGTCATTTATTGTTAAGAGGAGCGACGGAAGTTTGTTTCAAAAGCGAAACATTCACAGCAACAGAAGTTTATAAAAAAAACCGAACTGACAAATTTCCTTTTTATGTATGTAAGTTGGGCGAATTGCTTTTTAGTGCTATCGGTAGCCAAATCTTCGATGTTTGACAGGTGTAAGTGGTAATATGTCTTCGAGTGGGAGTTGACAGTGGTTTGACCCCAGGAAGAGGCTGCTCGCTACCACGTCACGGTGCGTTAAAATTGAAATGAGGCTGGGAGTCAACGTGACCAGTAACATTGGAATTATGAATGCCCAACTGCTGAATAACCATTTGGAGAGGTGAGAAATGAAAATGAGACCAGCCATCCAGTGTTCTGAATTTGATACAGATTTTTTATAGAAAAAGTATTATCGCATTGCGAATATAGTGCAGTTTTGTAACGTGAACGTGCTTGAGTTTGGAACAATAGGAGAAGAACAAATTTAAATCTGCTGAGGATTTTAAATTATATACCAACTTGGGCTCAGAAATTTACATGTCACCAATCAAAGAACTGTCTGAAAGACTAATAAAATTTAGTGAGTGGAACTTGTGATCAAGTCATTATCCAATTAAATACGATTGTCGTTTAATTAATTGTAAGGAAGTGAGTGCCATTAGAATGCAGTAAGTTTCGTGCTAATATCCTGACTGATAAATTTATCTGCATTCTATAAGAATAGTGAAGAAAAAGTTTTGTAGTTCAAATATCTTTGCTAAATGTCCGACCAGTCACACAGAATGTTTACGTATTCTTATAAAACCTGTTTTTTTAATGCCTCACTATCGACAATTTAGGCTAAATATTCGACGGTTTGAGCCTAAGCCTATTGTGATTAAGTATCAATCATGCCCTTTGTTTTTAATATTGTTAAAATTGTTTAAAATGTTTTAAGTTTTTTGGAGTCGAAATTGGTAGAGAACCGTGGCACTTTTTATGCACGGAAAGCAGTTTAGTGGATGTGGTAAAGTTGCATCAGCTCAGGCTTTAGTGCGGAATAATTTAGTATTCTCTTTGGAGAATTGTCGAATCATTTCAGTGGTCGTATTCCTTGCTGACGAAGTGGAGTACCGCCCATCTTGAATTCAGACTATTTTACTAGAAACTACATGTTAGTGCTTTATTTTGTTCACTTCAAAAGGACCTGGGAAAGGAAAAATTTAAGAGACAAAGGGGATGGTAAGTAAAGGGAACGAAGTCACAAGAGAAAAGAAAGGTAAATCGTTAGGCTTTCGCAGTAGACAAAATGTGAGAACCAGATAAACATTAGAATATGGAGTTTAGATAAAGCCAGGACGCACAAGTGAAAATAGTCTCCCGACTGCAGGAAAATAGGAGATAACAAATATTAAAAGCAAATAAAGTCGCTATTGTTGAAAGATGTAATGAAATGCTATGTAAATTGTTGTCGGTTCAGTGCCTGCACATTATGAGGTTGTGTGTGTGTGTGTGTGTGTGTGCGCGTGTGTGTGTGTGTGTGTGTGTGTGTGTGTGTGTGTGGAGTAAGCCTTACACATAATCAACATTTTCTCTTTCAAAAGCGTCTCATGTTAAAATTTACAGAGTAATTGTTCTGCAAACCGAAAAGTGGTATCTTGCAACGTCGAAGAGAACAGTGGAAAATTGTGTTGGAAATCTTTATTTACCGTCTGGAAGACCGTGGAGGCCCTGTTCCGTGTGTTTCAAATACATTTACTATAACACAACTTATTTTATTTGATGTAGGCAGTTTACTTTTAGTGCAATGTTGATTTAAGGGGGTAAAATGCGTGTTCATAGTGTCTCATCTGCTAACATAATTTTGACCTACTGTTCTCCTTCCTCTTAGTGCTTACGCCTTTCAACCTGCTTCGGCTTCATGCCCATCTTTTACGTGGTCTACACACGCCTCTTTGTCCCATAGTTGGCAATGGAAGGCGATTACCCTGATCGTTTTCCACAAAACAGAAAACCCTCATTCTTTAACAAGTATGATAATATTTTTCATTGTCATAACGTGTAGAGTTCACAGATAACAAACTGATCCCCTTGGGGGTGGGCGTGTCTGGTGCTGTGCACAGGACTGCTGTACTGCTAGTGGCAGAAGCGACAGACTGTTCTGCTTGTACACACAGACTGAAAACACCAGGCATTTCCAGTAGCGTGTAGTTAGTGAGTGGGCGGTGCGAATACGCTCAAGATGGGTAGTAGCAATTCGTCATTCACCACGAAATATTGTGCGTGCGCATATGTCGCATTCCTGGCAGCGGTCATCTCCTGGCCTGTGAACAGTAGGATCGTTCTTGGAAAGATGATATTCACGCGGCCGATCAAAATATATCGTGCATCTAGAGAACTCGGATTTTCACTGCACGTAGAATGTTCACAAAATAATGATGCTATTCGAAACAGTTCGATATGTAACAAATATTATCGTCATAAATCAATAGTAAGAATATTTATTTAATGTAATGAAACTTGGGTTCAAGCCCAGTATAATGCAGTAATATTTGCTATATTTGCGATGTAATTAAAACAACTTCTGAAACTGAAGAATTGAGAGGGACTTAAAGAAGTATTTTTTCACATCCTTTCTTCCGTTATAATTTATTAATTGGTATTTTCCCTGCATTCACCTTGTTCCTTTCAGTACTATTTATCTAAGCTGTAACATGTAACTTTCATACACGCTTTCTGTTTTCCGTTTACTACAAGATATTGTATCTATCTAACAACAAAGAAGAATTTTCCTAAACATGGAAGTCTGAAAATACAAATGTACTGAATGTTGTATAAATCATGTGTCTAAAGTGATGCATGACGTTACGAGATTCATCTTCCCGCAAACGTCACAAAACATGTGTGCGGTTCCACTGGTAAGTAACTAAGCTTTCCCGTCCTAGTGTCTCTCTTTGCATGTAATATTCAGGTTTGTAATTTTCAATCTGCCATTACCATTTTGTGCTGAATTGTATTACGTGAACGAAATTAATGGAATTTATAATTATTCAATAAACCACGAATATTTGTAGCACAGGTCACGTATAATGAATAAATCGGACATATCTGGGCATTTACCTGTAATGAATATTACCTCCGTCACTTTCAACAAAGTTTCGGATTTTTAAATTTAATTCGCCGCACGTTTCACGACGTTGTTTCAAGATCATCTTTCATGTAGCCATGCTGCTCATGAGTTTTTATTGGGTAAGGATTCTAAAGGAGGCGACCGTTGTGAATCAAGGGTAGCAAAGTCCCGGTGTCCGACCGCAGAATTTGATATTAATCATAAAGAAAATTCGTCGGGCTAGCACTTATACCGGCCGGGATTCGAACATACTGCCTCCAGAATACGTGTCTAGAATGTTACAGGTGCATATATCTGCGCAGAGAAGTCAACGTATTGTTGTCCTTATAATGATTCTGTCTCATTATTGGTTTGCAGGAAATAAGAAAGATAATGAACTTGAAAATGTCTGGTTATATGACCAAAACTCGAATCTAGTTAATTCCGAGCACAGTGCTACGTAGAAGCACCGCTACACGTACATATTGCGTACATGTTCCCAGAAGTAGTGGATCAAACTTGCAGCCAGATTCATATTCAGGTGTTTGTAAAATATATACAAAGAAATGTTACGTTGCAACAAACGGCTTCAGCATACGTATTGCTACTTTTGACCTCAGAAATGTGCGTGGGATTACTGTGTATGTGGAGGACGCAGCAACGAGTACGTGAGTAAAGCGGAATTACTGAAAAAGAAAGGACAGCGTGAGACAAGATAAAAAAAACTAAGTTTTAGAACTCATGAGGAGAAGCAAGATAAAAAAGATAGCTGAAATGAATACACACAGAGACAGAGAGAAAGACGGCAAAACGAGAAACATCGCAGTTGTTATGGTAATAGAATGTTACATTCGATATGAATACCAACATGAGTGTTTTGTTCCACGCGTCAAGAGAAACTAAAAGCAAAGGTGGGGTTACTTTTTGTGATATTTAGAAACAACCAACTCTTCTCTCAGGCAACTCTGCACTGAAACACGACTGTGGTGAGAGCGCGTTTCAACATATTTTGTTGAGAAGATAAGGCGTCTTGTTTGAATTTGTTGATATGTTGTTAAATTATTTATTACCATTTAGATGCGACGTCAACAAAAATAAAGTCAGATTCACGTAGTACTGTACTGAATAGTCAACGTGATACAAGTTACCCAGCCTTGCATATAAAATTATTCACAAGTGAACATAGGATACGTTTTTAGAGGCTGCCCTGTTTTGTAGAACATTTGTGGGCTTATAGTACTTAGAATTTTGTATTCATATCCCCAAAATGTACAAGAAGAGTTTTGTGTGTTAGACCAGGGGCAAAATGGAACTACTTGTGCGCTTGGTATTTACGTAGGTTATTTGTTTGTCCTAGATTATTCGACAAACTTATCCAACCTGTAGGTATTATGTAACGTCAAGTCACTTGGGAAGATTAGTATAAATGACAGTAAGAGATGGCAAGAGATGGTCCTGACCAGATCGCAGGTGTTGACGAGATAGCGCCCTGGAGAGGCTGATAAAAACAGATGTGTGGACTCTGAATTTAGTTGGGTTTCAGGAAACATATTTTGAAGCGGCAAAAATAAAACCTTGATTGTTTTAACTAGTCCCAAATATCAGCTGAGACCTACTATGGCACTGTAAGTACATCCTCAAACATTAAACTTTAGAGCACAGTAGCTGCTGTTACGTTAAACGTTCATAAGAGAACATGAAATTTTGAATAGTGATAGGGTTTTATATCGTCTAATATTCTCGATTTATGGTAGCTGAATTCTTCACAGCCTGGAAAAAAGTTGTAGCGAAAATGCCTGTCCTAAACATATGCTTTATTCACAAAGCAGTATTTTCTTTCAGAGTCATGTCTAGAGAGGTGTGAATTCTTGTCGCAGTCTATAAATATTACTGCCTGCTTTTACAAAAAGCAGTTTTCTCACGTGTGTGTGAAACAGAATCTGAAGTCGCAGCAAATGATATCACTAAAGTGCCCCTGCAAGGTGTGTGTAAACTAAGCTGCACTACAGCAATATTATATGGCCTGTCAGAACACAGCATAATACGAAAAAATTGTGTGGACCGTGGTGTTGGTTTTTACGTACAAGCGACGTGTTCAGTTATTTTGCAGCGGATATTCTGAAGAGATGATTATTTTAAAATGAAAATATGACTAGGTGTGCACATCAGTTTTCCCTATAAAAGGCCTCGCGAGCTCCGAAGAAGAATATTTTTACGACTATTTCAACACTAAAGGGTCTTCTATGCAAGTTTCGTTAATTGAGAGGCATATTTCCGTTTTCGTGGACAGCGTAGTAACTTCTAGAAATGGATTACGTAGATACCAACACATGAACTTTTATTAACATTGAAATGTCTTGGGAACTGCTCCTATATGTTTCGAGCTAACACTGATCGCATCTTCAGGGAGTCGTGCTGTCCGCAATTACAGACTATCACAACATGGTAACAAAAGTTGGTCACAGTCTATGATACACCTGTTATTATTAATAAAATGTCACTGCTGTTCTTCTTAAAATGATAGTCTGTAACTGCTGACAGTACGACTGCCTGAAGATGCGATCAGTGTTAGCTCGAAATATGTAGGAGCAATTTGCAAGACATTTCAATGTTAATAAACGTGCATGTGTTGATATCTGATTAATCCATGTTTAAAACAATGCACGGTGTGAATATAAAATTTAACTTTTAGAAAATCAACTTAAAAATCCACAAATAAGATTTAACGTGGGAAGGGTTATGAAGGGAATCACAAATGAACAGGTAGTTCAGAGTGGGTCCAGAACTGAGCTTCTTGGGTTGCTGCAGGACGTTGATTCGGTTTTTTTGCAGAGCTAAATGAGGTGGGAATATAAAAGAAATTCTTTCATGATTTTAAGTTCTCTGGGATATTACTGTGTATTGCTGGGAAATAGGTACTGAAGTTTCGAGGGACCGTATTAATATCCCAGAAGACTTGACTTTTCAGCAAAACTGGTGCTAACGGCTGGAAACCTGAGGAACCCTGTTTCTTTTCCCCGGGGAGGACAAGAAGTCGTCTGCAAAGTTTTCAGACCGGCTTTGGGACGCGCCCACTCTTCTCGTCAATGTGTACCAGGATTACTTCACAGGGTTTAAAGCGGTTGAAGCTTGGAGCAGACCACTCACAATCTAGTGCTGAGGTTGCGAATGAGTGTACGTGTACCTCCACTCCGCCGTATGCCTTCATTTCATGCACAAGGGAGAATTTGTTCTTTCAATGCGTAGATTTGCGTGCTTAGGCCTGTATAATTTTATCTGAATCTTTCGCAAAAATTTATTTCTCTGTTACGATTCTCGGAATAACAGCCATTACTCACGTAAAGAGCATTCAGCGATTGGCGTGTTCTAATGGACACGGACTGCGTTCTCTCTGCGGTTGGAACTGAATTTACACAGCTCTATAATGTGCTTCCTTTTCTTAAATTACCATCTGTACCAGGAGCGGGTGATTATTTTTCTTCCGTCATCGGGTGCGTTTATTTTGAACAGAGCGTAGCCTGGAAGGTCTAGAAAATGAAAATCTGCTAAATAGGTATTTATGCTGATTTTTAAAAAATGTTTATATGTGCCTGCATGTAGCACAGTATAGAGAAACTGCAGATATAATGAGAATTCAGGTTTCAACTTTGATGAAAGTTATGACTGTGGTATTTTAGGAGTTTCTCAGCCTTGTTACTGTAGACCCGTTACAAAGGTTCGTTAATTCTGCGGACTCTGTCATAGAAATTGTCTAAACTCACAGAACTCTTAGTCACAATTCGCGGTAATATTTACTGTTGTAATGTTTGCAAGTAAAGACCATACTGGTACTGTAAAAACCTTCATTTAGTCAAAGTAAACATTTACATATATGAAACAATTTTCCAGGCATTAAAAACAAGGGTAATAATATTAAGTACTAAAAAAACCTTGTTCTAGTGAGTAGAATCGACAGCTCTGTCCGTTCGAGAAATATCTAAATTACACAAAAACACTAATCACCAACAAATGCACAAAGAGAGTTTTATCATCAATCGTAACACACTCCTACATTTTTCGACCCTGCTGGTTCATCCTCAAGGAGAACTCTTTTGTTATCCTTAGACTGCAGTGCAGTGCAGTGCAGGCCGGGACCACAGAGAGTTCACGCCTCCAAAACAACGCAGTACACAGTCAACAGCACATTCTCACTCCACTATAAAGTGCAACCTTAGTGTAACGATAACAAAAAAGTTCTCCCTGAAGATGACTCTGCAGGGTCGAAACATGTAGGAGTGTGTTACGATTGATGATAAAACTCTCTTTGTGCATTTGTTGGTGATTAGTGTTTTTGTATAATATAGTGCACGGACATGGAACACATTAAATCTAAATTACACTTTGCCACGACCCGTAATAATACATTCTTAAACATTACTAATAATTGATTCGGAACTTGCTTCTTGGACTGTGATCAGTTCGCTCACGAATTAAACACAACCAGGAGTGTGTCGCACGCGCCCGTTTCCGTTCAAATCTGTGTTCAGTAAAACTACAGCCCTGCCGCTCAGACTTGGTGGAGCTAATCACGTTGGGCACAAGATTAAAGCTCGTGCTGACGACTTCTTGCCCTGCAGGGTTACTTCCCTTTCGGCGCAACCCAGCTGCCAGTTCTGCTGTCACAGGGAACATGTGTAAGCTAATGCTCCGAAAATTGTATTTCTCTCAAAAAACGAAGTTTTAATACTACCGCATTATATTCCCAATATGAAACTGGAAGAGAAGTCAGTGCATATAAAGAAAAGTCCCATGCCTGTAACGTGGTTTGGGGGGGGGGGG